>MU007096.1:10493-60421 GCA_010583015.1 Tothia fuscella | reverse complement strand
TCTAACCTATAGTAGTTCCTTAAGACTAAGGTCCTATCTAGAAAATAGGTTAGTTAGGCGGAACGCCTAGCGGAATACTATTTCGATCTAGTTTATTATCTAGGACGGACGAACCCTACTAACGGCCCCTTAAGGTAAGTAGACTATATAGTTCTAAACCCTAATAATCTAGAAGAGTCCGGAGTAACTTAACTTAAACGGTTGTAAAAATAACTAGGATAGTCTACCGCGTTCTAAGCCGAATAACCTAAGGAGATACTAGAGTAAACCTTCCTAGAGATAAACTTTATAAATACTATTATATAAGCCGCTATTAAATTAAGCTTACGACGTTCGCGACGTTATAGCGACCGTTAGCTTATTCTACTTCCGGAATAGCTCGCCACGTTCTAGGCGTACTATAAAGATAAGATAGTAGGCTATTTCGGCGAAGCCTATACTCTTAAGAAGCTATATTGGAAGTTCTACTAGCCTTAAATAGATAATAATATATAGGAGTAGCTTTTAATATACTTAACTTATAAGCGGAATAAACTACCCTATTACGCCCCTTATAGAGTACTATAAGTACTACTAGTACTAAAAGGACCTTAGTTAGAAATTATAATAGATTTTATTACCGACCTTCCTCCTAGTAAGGTAGGTAAGGAAGTATATGATTCTATCTATGTTGTTATAGATCGCTTTATGAAAATAGTGTATTATATACTTTATAGTAAAACCCTTTCTACTCCTCGCCTAGCTAAACTATTCCTAAGGGAAATAGTCCGGTTATACGGCTTTCTAGAAGGTATTATATCTAACTATAGGCCGATTCTTACTAAATTATATTAGGGTAGTTTCTACTAGTACCTTTCTATTATAAGGAAGCTAAGTACCGCCTTCTACCTATAAATAGATAGTTAGACTGAGTGTTAGAATTAGACTTTAGAGTAATACTTACGGATTTACTATAATTACAAGTAGGACGACTAGGCTCTTTAGCTAAATATAGCCGAGTTTTTATATAATAATAGCCTCTATACTACGACCGGGTTTATACCGTTCTAATCCTATACTAGATAATACCTACGCGGGGGCGTTTAGTCGGAGAATAGACTAGAAGGGGGCGAAGTACTAGAAGCTATAAAGGTCGCGGAACGAGTACTAGAGATCTAGAACTATATAAGGGAACGCCTAGCTAAGGTAAGGGAATATTAGGCTAAATACTATAACCGAGGTCGTAAAGCCTTATAACTCTAAGTAGGGAATAAAGTCCTACTTTCTATAGCCTATCTTAAACTAGTACGTATTAAGAAGAAACTTAATAGTAAGTTTATCGGCCTATATACTATCCTAGCTAAGGTAGGAGAAAGCGTGTATCGCCTTAAATTACTAGAAGTACTTTAGTAATTATATCCTATATTCTATATCTCCTTTCTTAAGCCTTAGAACGGGATAAATAGTCTAGACCGGCCTAATCTACCGTAAAATACTACGTTAATAGAATAGGATCAAGATACCTATAAGGTAGAGTATATTCTTAACTAAAAGAAGAATGAATATAGTAAGTAGGTATATAAGTTATACTAGAAAGCCTACCTATTAGAAGAAGCTACGTAGGAGTTAGGTATAGATATTAGTAGAGGCGCTATATGTAAATACTGTCGCTAAATAGCTAAGCCTAAGGGTAAAAGATAGCTATATATTAAGGTATTTATTATTATATTATATATTATTTAGTACTCGTTATAGGTGAATTTTATAAATTATATAAGGATATTATAGTCTAGGGGGGTATAGAGCTAAACTCTATACTAATCTAGGCCGTTCTAGACCGAAACACGAAGTATAAACCTAAATACTACCGAAGAGTACTAAACTAACTATTCTAGGGCGATCTAGAGCTATTATCTACTATTTCTAGCTAGTCTCCTCTTCTTTACCGCCCTAGTAGCCCTCTCTACTACCTTCTTCTTCTTCTTCTTCTTCTCCGCTTTAGCCTCCTCTATAGCTTCCTAATACGTAGTCTCGCGTTCCTCCTCTTCCTTATCGTAAGAGGTTAAGCTAATAGTATAACGACTCTATATAGTCGTAATAGTTAGTAGCCCGGGTAGAAATAGTCTAGAATAGTCTATTTAGTTATATACCTTCTTAGATAGGGTATAAGGCTCGCCCTTGCTACTATAGTTAGAACCGTACTTCTTCGACTTAGAGTCCTTTATAGCCTTATAGACTATAGACTTACTATTTATATTATTCTTACCGTTATAGTAGTAGAACTAAGTAGCGAGAGGACTATTACTAAAGGTTGGGTTAGAATGCTCTAGAATTAATGCGACTAGAACTTACTTATTAAATCGACTCTTAAGAAGGCTAGTAAAGTCTTAAACCTTAGTAGTAGTAGTAGTCTTCTCTATAGGGGTAATAGTGGCCCTATAAGTCTTAAGAGTGTCTAAAAATATAGAGTAACCTATCTTATATATAGAGCCCTCTCTAGTATTAATCTAATAGAGTTAGAATAGTCTAGAATACCTAAGATTAGACTTACCTTAAAATAGGCGTTCGATTTTAGTATATAGTTAGTATAGCAATTATAAGTATAGGACTTACCGGAAGAATCTACAGCCTTAAAGTTCTCTATAAGTATAATCCCTATTTTATTAGTAGTTATAGGTATAGTAAAGGCGTATAGCTTAAAATCTAGTATACTAAAGGAGACCGAGTACGAGTTAAGGTAATAAGCGTAGATGTAGTTAGTTTTAATAGTATTCTTAATAGTCTACTCTATTCGTCTCTTCGCGTATCCGGTCGCTATTATTTCGGTCTAGATCGGTCTAGAGTAAGTATATTCTTAGTCTTCTTAATTAAAAGGTAGATAGTTAGATAGATAATAGTCGAAGTAGTCTATTAATAGTTAGATTATACTTAAAAAGCCTACGAGACGCCCTAGACTAGGCTCTTCTAACGCTACTAGATTTACTTATAAATAGCTTAAAGTTAGAGAGTTTTTATAGAAGATAAAAGTTCTAGCTAAAAGATACGCTCTTATACTAACTACTAGGCCTTTAGACCCTAAATCTTAATTTTTTTGACCGGGACGGTCAATTCCTAAAAAGGGGATAATTATTACGCGGGTAGTACCTACCTAAGATAGAATTACCGGATTAGGCTAGTTATTATATAACTAGCCCTTATCTTAGCTATATTACGCGAGACTCTCTTTCTTACTTCTATTCCCTATCGTTTCGTACTATAATATACTATAATTAAGTCTTATTTACTACTACTACTCGACCCTTTAATATAGAGTTATTAGGTACGATATATTTTAGCTAGTAAGGGTTCTCCCTAAGACCCTAGTTATTTCCAGCTAAGTAATAGTAATAGTATACTTGTAGCTAGAATAATATATCGTAGACCTTTGTAATAGTTGTTAGGGACGTAGTAGAGCTAGTAGCTACTAAGACGTGTAGGCTTACGTTATTGCAATTATCTATTAAAAACTTATTAGTTATACTAGTACAGAAATATTGTAATATCGAAGAGGCTTACTACTACCCCCTATAGCACGCTTCCGATTACTATATATAGACGTCGTTTCTGAAGATATTACTATTTAGGACGTCGTTGACTCGGGAGCTTTAGTAGTCTACAGCGCAGCTATCTTAGGTATTATCTTTAGTATCGTATTTAGGGGAGCTTTAGTTAAAGCGAGCTACGGCCGAACAAGTTTAGAAGCTCGGTGGTCACCTAATATAGGTATCGAAAGTCGTCCTACTCGGCCGCTTATATACTAGGACGCTCTAGGACTTCCTTAGCTTATTCTCGTATACAAATCTTCGGTTACTAACGCCTCTAGAGCCCTTGATCGAGGATCTCTAGTAGTAGTACAATACCTTACAATTACGTAATAGAGTTCGATTCTTCAACCTCGATTCGTTACGTGTAAAGGTGTATCTATAAATAGACGCCTCAATATTATTCGGTCTTAGCGGCTTCTTCTATTACTATAATAGCACTAATTATACCGACGGTAGTACATGCTATACTAACTAGTATTCGCACGTAGAGTTCCTTAAATAGAGTAAGCTCTTTACTATATAGCTGCCGCCTAAATCGTTAGGAGCCTATATTAACGTTCTTAAAGTACTCGCTGTAACTTCCGCGTTTATTCGATAGAGCTCTATATAGGAATACTACACTATATATATCTATACCGATAATACTAACGTCCAATTCGGTATTACAAACACGTTAATACGAGGCCCGGCTAACCTTATCCTACGCTAACCCTTGATCAATATAGCGGTATTCGATATTAGGCTCGAAGTACTATAGCTAGTATTAGAGGAAAACGGCCTCGCGGATACCTTATCCCGTTTCGATACTACCTTAGTTACTAAGTACTACCCTCAAGTTAATACTCGGTTACTAATTCCTCGTTTTTAGGCCTAATTAGCCTCCCGCCGCCGACGGCCGATTTTAAGGCTAATTTAGGCTAGTTACTACTTGTTGCAATACTATTATAGTTTGGCCTTAAACCCTTAACCCGTAAATCGTATACCTTAGGCTCCAATTTATAGGAGATATTCTGCAAATTGTAACTCTAGCCCGCTTACCCAGCCAAACTTCCGCTTCTAGTAAGTTAGATATTACAAAGAGCCTTCGGCACGCCGGTAGCCTATATAGGCCGTATTTTAGGAGCAATAATTCGATCATACCTATCGGCTATTCGATCGAACTATATTGATCGATGCCTACTAGTCGATATCTTCGAGAATAGATTACTGCGGCGGATAGTCGCCGGCGCGGTCTTAATAGCACCCTCCTTAGTAAAGGCGCCCAAACTTCCTATAACCTATTCGATGCTCGAAAAGATCGCTACCTTATCGGTTTCGGTAGAGGGTATTAATACTAACGCGGCTCTCTACGTCGCCTTTAGTAGGTGCCTTCGTATAGGCGAGATCTCCTATATAGACGAACAATAAAAACAAGCCTCCTTCCCTCTAACGAATATAACGAGATTAGATTTACTATTTAGTAGTAACTTTGATCACGTATTCCTACACCTTAAACGTAGCAAAACGGACAAGGATAAGTAAGGAGTTCAAATCATGCTAGCCGTATCGGGCAAGTCGACTTGCCCTATAACAGCTTTGTTACGGTTGTTCCGATATAACCCTTAACCTTCCTCGGCCCCTCTTTTCTCTAGCTTAAAAGGAGGCGCATTCTCACCGTTATATGCGAGACGAGTACTTAAAAGCCGCCTAGCCGTATACAGCTATCCTACTGATTAGTACACTAGCTACAGCCTCCGCAGAGGGGCCGCACAACAAGCACGCGATAACGGCTTCTCGAACGAAGAAATACAGCAAGTTGGCCGCTAGACCTCGGAGGCCTATACCCGCTATTGTTCAACCTTAATAGAGGACGCTTTTAGGCTCAGTTACCGCTTCCAGCTTGGTATAAGTTCCTCGATCGCGAGTTCAGCCTTACCCTCAGCCTTGAATTCGATACTAGTGCGTCACTAACCCTTCAAGCACGTATTCTTCCTTTTTCATATGGCTACAGCCGCTTTGATCCTCCTAGACCGTAGATCTGCGAGTGCCGTGCTCTTTGCAAGCTAATTATACGCCAATTTGGCGTGTAAGAGGCTTGTGAGATGCATGAACAAGGCACTCTGCGATCCTATAGGCTGCGGCCACCAATCAGAACGATTTATTTCAAATTGCACGTGTATATGAGATAGACTTCTCGTTTAGGATGCTCAAGCAATTAGAGCTTTGTATCCAGATATTTAAATTATATCTTGCGCAAAGATTGAGAATCAGCCAAACCGGCCTGACTGAATACAAAGGAACACAGTCGACCTATTCCGTGAGCTAGAGTCTGAATATAGAATCCAACAGATAAGAATTACATATCATATGATCGCACCCATCTGTTTTTTTTTTCAAATAGGAATTTCGCCGCTAGGTCTAGGACATTTTTCGACATCTGCGTCATCAACTCTTCATTCTCTTTTTTTTCCCAACGCCTGTCAATCCCTTTTCTCTATAGTCCTTCTTCCTTTAGCCTTTCTCTCTTTGCATTTTCCTCTTTAGCCTTCCTCAACTGCATGAATGTGAAGCGAATATCCTTGTCAATATCGTGTTCGGATTCGAGCGTTGTTTACATATGCGCTTCTCCTCCAATTTGCGTTTTGATCTCTCCCGATCTCTCCCGATCTGCGTGTGTCCAAAGCATCGGGGCTTGGCTTTGGGTAGGAGTAGAGTAAGTGCCAAAGCAAGTCGGGGCTGCAGGTGTTGGGAGCATAGTCCACGATCTTAACTAAGAGTTCAAAGGGAAGATCAATAATGCGAGCTGGACAGTGCTTTTTGGAATCTGCCGTTGTTGATTGACTGGTTCTGGTGTTTGCTTCTTGTTGATAAACGAAGTTGCCAGTACCCTCCCTTCTTCCGGGAATTAACGAATGTGCTGTCGAAATGCTTTTTGCATATCCTTATTGTCTTACCGGATTGTGAATGAGCCACGAATAGTAGTTGAATTCGACGGGCCAGCTCAGTGGAAATACGCAACACCTTTTTTTTCTGTAGATAGATCCTTCCAAATAGTAGTTAGCATTAAAGTAGCCATCAATGGAGGTGTTTCTGTGCCATCTTTCTAGGCTGGAATCATTTTGGGCAAAAAAAACATAATTTGCGCCCTTCTGTGGGAGCAATTGGTTTTCGTGAATAAGATCCACCATAACTAGAAAAATAAAGATAACCACTCCGCCCAAATATTTCCGTATCAATGATAATTGCCGAAATGGCAAGCAAGCAGTAAATCCCTAACCACCTAACCTTTCCCTTTATTTTTCATAGATCCAAACCACCATACTCCACTGCTGCGACCCTCCTGTCCTCGAAGTGCTCCCCCCCAGCCATCAGTCCTCTGCAATATCGTCATATCCCGCGAAGCCGTCGGCAACGCAAGCCTTTCTACGAGCTGGTGAAGATGTAATCGTGCCTTGCACGAGATTGATCGATTCGATTCCTTGTGGAAATCCAGGTTTCTTCGCAGCCGAGAAGAAGTGGGAAGGAACCTCGCGAAACTTGGCGTGAACGGCGGCAGAATCAGTCTTAAATCGAATCAGTCTAAGTCGAGGGTCGGAAGACTTTCTCAAGAGATCTGTCATGGCTCGCGGGGCAAAGTAGCAATCCACTGCTCGAATACAGGTCATGACGAATGTCATAGACATAAACTGGCTCATAATAGCTAGGAAAAGATTGCACTCAACGTTGGATCATAATACCTTGTGCATTCCCTTAATATCATTGTAGTTGGCCTCGATTGCGACTTCTGGGCTAAGTACCTTATAGAATTGGTAAGCCACAGGAAAGGTGAAGCGTTTTCGCCAGAAGGCCGCCTTCTGATCGGTGACCATAGCGCTGTAGTATCTCATAGGTGCTGGTACTTCGGAGATGTCGTGATACGTGGTTTCCTGCTGAAGGGGGTTGTAGTCCCGTACCGCCAACTTCTCCGCGATAACTTGGGAGCGATAATCTTCAAGTGGTCTCACTTTGGTCGACTTTCCATCCGCCTTCAACTTAACAATCTCCCTTGAGAGGGCCGTAGACGGTCACACCATGGCGTGCACGGGCCCACGGTATGCAAGCCACTCGCACAGTTTCATCTGAACTTTCAAAATTGAATATCTTCATGAATACTCAACCAAATCACTTTATTTTTAGTTCATTTGAATCGCCAAAGAGTGCTCTTTCATCCTGTGAAATAATTAGTGAAACCATCCATGGTACGACTATTTCTCGCCGTAAAAAGGGTATCATCATACCTAGGGCACAGTATATCGAAAACCAATACCTACTTACCAACATACAACAACTACTTCTAGTGGATTATATCAATAATTGGGCGCGTAAAGGGCTACCTCCTATACCGGCAATTGTTCGAAATTTCGCCTCTAATATCTGTGGTAAGGTGCTAGGAAAAAACTAGGTATCTCGCTTCGTTTTAAAGTATCGAGATCGACTCTCCTTAGAGTTCCTATAGGTTATAGATTACTCTCGGTAGAAGGTAGATAACCTATATAAATATAAACTCTACTTTAACAAGGTATTTAAGCTCCTAGTATATTATAGTTGTTCTTATAATTAGTAGATTGCCAAGAAAATTCGTGAATATAAGATACTCCCTTATAATACCTATAATATAGATGAGAAGGGCTTCCTAATTGGTATTTTGCAGAAGACTAAGCGTATATTTACTAAATCTGCGGCCCTAAATAGCCTAAAGCCGGGTGCTAGTTAGGATAGCTCTCGAGAGTAGATTACGTGCGTTATAACTATATACTAGGATAGGTTATATATTCCTCCTATATTAACCTACCTAGCGGTCTTAGGTAATATCCAAGATTCCTAGATTCATGAAGTAGTACCAGAAGAGTTTTATATATACTTTTCAAGCTCTCTAAGTAGTTGGACCAATAATAAACTAGGCTATTCGTAGTTGGTGAAGGTTTTTGATAAATAGACGAAGAAAAAGGCCGTCGTAATAGAATAGCGGCTCCTATTTATTGACGGGCATGGAAGCTATATAAATATACGCTTCCTAAAGTATACTATCGAATACTGTATCCTAATTACGGTATATCTACCTTATTCGACCTATTTATTATAACTACTCGATTTAGTATTATTTGTACTACTAGCTAGTTTCTACTTAACCCAGCTACTTCTGTAGCAAATAGCGACAGGAGGACTTGTAAAGATATTAAAGAGAGAGTTCTATAGCCTATTTAGGCGTGTATTTAAGTCTACCTTTACTAAAAAGAATATTCTAAGCGTATAGATATAGGCCGGCCTGTAGCTATTCGACCCACAGGCTGTTTTATTACGAATATCTACGAAGATAATTAATCGGCCGTCTACTAGTACTTTAAGTTTATCGGCTGCATCGATATTTGATCCTTAGAATAGGTATAAAGTATATTAATTGATTCGGCGGGTTAATAATAGCAATCCGTTACGTAATATATAAATACTCTTAGACGCGTTTATTACACTCTTAACTAACAACGCCTATTTGGCTACCTAGGTCGAAGGACTTACCCGGGCTGTTAATATAGCTAAAAGATATTAGAAGAAGGGTATACCAGTCCTACCTACCGCCCTCTTACAACCTAATAAGGGTAAGTCGCAGTTCTAGTCACCTACAAAGCTTAAGGACGAAGAACGGGTTATTAATACTAAAAAACAGCCTAGGAGCAGGAGAAGATAAGGAAATTAGAGGAAAAATATGATAAACAACGAAAAAAGGAAGATTAGGCTATAATAGTAGCATAAAGAAAGTCTGATAGAGAGCGAGATCGACGGGCAAAAAAGTAGGCTATAGAGGAGGTAAAAACATAAAAGCAAGTAGATAAATAAATAAAAATTAACTTAATATAAGCAACACTAAAGCCGAAGGGTCGATCTAAGCTATATAAAGCGTCCAAACAGGTTGTGGTTGTGGTGGAAAGTGATATAGAGTATGAGCAAGAAGTTCAAGAACGAATTTGGTCACCGCGATTAAAGCGCAACCGGCGCCTACCACAGTACCTAAAAAATAATGACCTTTCATAAGCTTAGTGCGCATATATTAAATACTTTACTATTCAAATTTGAGCCTATTTCATTGAGTGGTTGTTGAGTAATTAATTTTTAAAATTAATATATGGATTTCGGTTTTGTGTTGCAGGCTGTGGGCCCGTGCACGCCATCGTTCAACCTTCTAATCTGCTGGGTGAGTAAACTTGTCAGAGCAGCTTTTCCATTGTTATATGTCTGCTTGATTTGGGTTGCTTTATTCTGGTTTACTGTAGAAGGCGGTGATGACACGCCATTATTATTGACGGACAAGCGTAAGATATGATACTCGCGGCGCAGATTGTGTAGCCAAGTCTTGTAATCTTCCATGTTTCCTTCGAAGAGAACCTTTTGATATTAGTATCGGAGGTTTCAGAGTTAAGTGGCATGCTCACAAATCTTGGGAACCATCCCCACTTGCTCGGGTCCGAGAACTCGTCTGCAGGTAATCCACACATCCTATTTTGGAATGTCTTGGCCCAAGTCTTATACTCTTGAACGTGCTTTGAGGAAAACTCAAAACTTTCGGTCTGAACGTTGAGATTGGAAAACGCTCTCATACCCGGTTGAGTAATTTCGTTGTAGCGGAAGAATTGGATTTTCGCTCGAACCTTACGACGTTTCTCGTTTGTGTCTATTTTCTCCGCATCTAACGCCGCACCTTCTGAACGATATCCCTCCTTACTAGCGGTGGTAATGACGAAACCAGGGCCGTAAATGTGCTCTTGATGATCAGGCTCTGGAGTAAATGGCTTTGCGATTGGGAGAACAGGTGCAATGACCTCGCCGAGGAATCCGATCCCATGTTGTGCCATGGTCGGTTTGGCTTTTGGCATTGAAGTAAGAATAACGAAATATAGGTCGTAGAGCCTGGACAGAATCTCTAGGGATGAGATCTCTGCCCGAAGGTGTTTTGTGTAGGAAGAAATAAGGAAGTGGTAGAGAGACTGACCTCTTATGTAAATAATGCATCGGCGAGACGGGTAAGTGTTTTAGTATCGCAAGAGCTCTATCTAATTTACCACTTTACTGCGGCCTGGAGTGATGCGGATACGAAAGGAAATTTGGAGAGCACAAAAAGCTATATAAGCGGGTAATGAGTTGGTAGGTGGTCTGCGCTTTATCTTCTCGTGCCTTTTTCTTTGTTTTATTTGGACCCGCACACTCCAAACCCCTACATTATCAAAGAAAACCACCTCCGCGACCAGAAACAAGCCACTATGCCACGTCGCAACGCAACTGAGAACAGTCAAGCTATACATTATGATTACGATCATCGCCAGTCCCCTTTCGAATGTGGTGTTTGTATGGACAACCCGCAAGCTGGCCAACGAGTGGTCGAGCTCAAGCCTTGTAAGCATTCATTTCAACGAGACTGCTTTTCCAGCTACACCAAAGAGCGCGGAGGCGGATCCTGCAGTCTGTGTCGAGCTCCGGTCGATGGCTCACAGCTAGAA
Organism: Tothia fuscella; assembly: GCA_010583015.1. NCBI lineage: Eukaryota > Fungi > Ascomycota > Dothideomycetes > Venturiales > Cylindrosympodiaceae > Tothia > Tothia fuscella. The sequence continues at coordinate 49,353 of MU007096.1, read as the reverse complement.
AACCCCGCTTTCCCACTCACCGCGGGTGAATTACGTGAATTGGCCAAGGAAGAGGAACCATGGCAACTGCAGGAACTCATAAGGGATCACTTATTAGAACAAAATCATCCAGAGCCGATTGGTCCAGAAGCTGAGCAGCGCATAAGGGAAGAGGTTTGGCATAGAAGAATCCGCGGGCTAGATGCAAATCAAAATTCATTACCAGCCACGTCGGTCTTCGATTCGGAGGACGATAAGCCCAATAGCAGCAATACAATCAATACTTCGCCACAATCTCACCCGAACGACTTAATCCTACTGCGAGGTCAAATCTCAGACCATCGGCAAAATTTCCTGTCACTGAAAGCTATTTACTTTTAGGTGTCGCCTACGAGCCGTGTAAATTTAATTACTCGTTATTGGTACCAAGTTCTCTTCGGACACGCATTTAATGGTGAGGATTACCACCTTCAAGACTGGGTCGAATTCAACGAAAAGCGTAGTTACGGTTTCAAGACCTTCCAAAATGTATGTTCATGTCTTGGCTTGTTAGGCAGACTAATAACTTTACCTAGGAGAAGCTTCGGCACGGCGATTCGATAATATTGCACGTCCCGCGAAATGAGTAGGAAGAAATAAAGCAGCTACACAGTGAGCTTCCGACAATTAGTCTAGAGGTTTGCCCGGCATTTGGTGGAGGGGGTAATCGGTGGAATAAAACCACTCAATAACTGAGCGAGAATATTCATAAGTTAGACATCTGCTTTTGGTGAACGACCAATCCATGAGGAGAAAAACTAGGTAAACCTATTTGAAAATTGGAGGTTGGTCGCGAAGAAATGAAAATAATACAAAAGTTCTGGTGAATCCTTATCGGGTTATTATGTCATTGTGTCATAACAATAGAATAATCACGCTATAAAGTAATGTCACCCAACCCTCAATGTACCTTGACAAACAAAAAACTCCGTCTCCGTCGCGTCATTCCGCTCCACGACTTCACAAGCGAGATTCGGGCAAAAGTATTCTCCCTCTCCACCTAGATTGATTGCATAAGACTTGCATTATGTCAACAGTGTCCACCTACGAAGTTTACACTGTAACATCCTCTACCAACAAAACTCTATCGTTGTTCTTCAGAGCTAACGTATCAAGCTTTTGTACCGACCCAAAAAGCTTACTGATCTCCCAAATTCGAGGGCAGAGCTGGGTAAAGCAACTCGAGAAGTTGAGAAAGTCGGCGGCAAAGTTGTCAAGGTTATATCGGATGCCTGGTATTCCACACCTGGTATGATGTGAGTATCTTTGTGCTGAAAGAGATAGCATGTGGCGTTCTGACACTGTTTTAGTTATGAGCTCCCGCGAGGAACACAGAACCCATTCTTTCACGAAGTTGGCGATGAAGACAAACCATTTGAGTGGGCAGATTTCGAGAGCCTAGCAATGAGTGAAGAGGTTAATAACGCTGAGGGCCCTGATGGAAGAGCGGGTCATTAAGTATTCGGGTTGGGAAATCGGAGCTTAGTTTTCTGCTAGTCTGGGAGAAGGTTTAGTTTGGGCACGAAAGGGTTCTGCAAAGAGCAGGGAGTTGCTCCATAGAACGTTACGGATAACTATGGTGTAACCGATGGCGGAGGGCTGCAGTCGAAACAACTCTGCGGAGCTTACAATCTACCTCTCCGTAGCACGTATAACTACCTTGATTATTCTCATTGTAATAATTCAAAAGTTTGTACTTACTTAAGCTTACCACAGCCGTATATAAAGTCGCTTCAGTGCGCTGAAATTAATCAAGCCTATCCATAATCTCCTAAGACAGTTAAATGAATTGATTCTAGATTACTTTAAATGTATGCATAGCCTTCACGTTGCGGATCCCCCGTGGATCCTGTGATCTCGTCCCCGGCTTTATAGGTTCATGCAACCTCGGAGTCGTCAAAAAAATGTACTTGGATAATCGAAGAATGTAATGGATGTGGAGCAAAAATCACAAAGATGCACGAACATTCAAAGACATGCTATACATTGTTTGGCGATTCCTATCTTGAACCTCGTCATCTATGCCATCCATGAACCCTTCAAGCACCCGCCAACCCTTTTTTTTTCAGATATCACGAGCAATCCTAACATACAACAACAAAGAAACACACCGTATTCGAAAAGGAAACCCGCCGTTATCTTTGTGGAGTTAATCAATCTCCCAACCATGTCTTGAAACAAAGCGCAGGAAAGCAACAAGCAGCACCACCCGTAAAACTAACCTTCGAATTGGTCAATGTTCGGGTTGTAGCACAGCGGATCCCCAGAAACAACATGCAAACCTTAATGACAAAAGGGAATAGTGTCATCCTGCTTACTGCTCACTCCCAGAGATCATGTCGATAGCAAACAAAAGAAGCTGTGCAAGCTGTGAGGCATACTGGTCACCAGACAGCCCCTCCGTGCCAGAGCCGTTTAATCTATGCACAGCTGCGGTCGCAGCGCGTTGGACTTGACGGGTAAGATCGTTAGGTAGAGACTGGGCCCCTATACCGTGCTCTTCTGGTGACATGCGAGAGAGCGCCAAGTTGGTGAGCAGATCTATAATAGGCTGGGGTATATCAATCAAATGGCTGTCCTTGTTTAGCTCCTCAAAATGATCTTCGAGGAGAGAAATGAGCTCTCTACGAACTTGGGACTCCACGAATTTTGCTCCCTTAGCAACAGCTGGCTTTGCCACATAATCACGACGCAGGGCGGTGGATCGTTTGCGGGACTGCTCTGGCACTCGCGTATTTCCGGTGGAAGGAAAATTGGGACGAGCAACTGTGCCAGTGATTATGAACGGAGATGACCCGAGCTGTGGGACCTCGATAGTTGGCACTGGAGTCTCCACTCGTGTGCTTAATGAGCTATCTATTCCCTGAGAGGCTTCTGAGTCGGGTACAATCAAATCAACTTGCCATGTAGGCGGTCTACGAGCAACTATGCGTGGCTGTTGGCTGACTCGAGACTCTTGTGAATTAGGAATAGTGGTGCGACCCCGCCACGCTGACGGGATATTATATAAGTACGAGACAGCCCGTTAGAAGGTCTCACGGCAGCGCGCACGGGCCCACAGCCTGCAACACCAAACCGAAATCTATACACTATCTTCAAAAATTAATTACTCAACAACCACTTAATAAAATAAGCTCAAATTAAAATAGTGAAGTATTTATTATATGCGTATTCAGCCTATAAAAGGTTATAATCTTTAAGGTACTGTAGTAGGCGCCGGTTACGCTTTAATTACGGCGACTAAATGCGCTCTTGAACTTCCTACTTATACTCTATATTACTTTCTACCACAACCACTACTTGTTTTATTACCTTATTAGGCCTAGCCTATCTCTTTAGCTTTAGTGTTGCTAATATTAGGTCAATTTTCAATTATTTATTAACTTCCTTCTATATTTTTGCTTCCTCTATAGCCTATTTCTTTACTAGCCGTTCTCGCTCTCTATCAGACTTCCTTTATGCTACTATTATAGCCTAATCTTCCTTTTTTCTTTATTTATTACGCTTCTCCTCTACCTTCCGTATCTTTTCCTCCTCCTAAGCTATTTTCTTAGCGTTAGTAATACGTTCTTCGTCCTTAAGCTTTATAGGTAACTAGAACTATAACTTGCCCTTATTAGTTTGCAAGAGGAGGGTAGGTAGGACTAGTATACCCTTCTTCTAATACTATTTTGCTGTATTTACCGCCCTAGTAAGTCCTTCGACCTTAGTAGTCAAATAGGTGTTATTGGTAGTAAGTATAATAAAAGCGTCCGAGAGTATTTAGACGTCACGTGACAGCTAGTTATTATTGACCCTCTTAATTAATTACCGCAGTTTCTGCGTATTCTAAGGGTTAAAGATCGATAAGGCCGACGATTTTAAAGTACTAGTAGAAGGTTATTTAGCTATTATTCTTATTCGTAATAAAATAACCTATAGGTTAAATAGCTATAAGCCGGCCTATATCTAGACGCTTAGAATATTCTTTTTAGTAAAGGAGGACTTAAATATACGCTTACTCTTTAATATCTTTACAAGGCTTCCTATTACTATTTGCTACAAAAGTAGCTAGGTTGAGTAAAAACTAGCTAGTAGAGCAAATAATACTAAATCGAGCGGCTGTAGTAAGTAAGTCGAATAAGGTAGATATATCGTAATTAGGATACGATTTTCGATAGTATACTTAAGGAAGTATAAGTTTATATAGCTTCTATACCTATTAATATATAGGAGGCGCTATTCCTTTACGCTAGCCTTCTTCCTCGTCGCTTTATTAAATACCTTTACCAACTACGAATAACCTAATTCGTTATTGGTCCAGCTACTTAGCGAGCTTGTAAAGTATATATAAAACTCTTCTAGTACTACTTTATAAATCTAGGAGTCCTATATATTGCCTAAGACTACTAGGTAGATTAATATAGGCGGAATATATAACCTATCCTAGTATATAGTTGTAACGTACGTAATCTATTTACGAGAGCTATCCTAGCCGGCACCTCTCTTAGGTCTATTCGGGGCCGTAGATTTAGTAAATATACGCTTAGTCTTCTATAAAACGCTAATAAGGAAGCCCTTCTTATCTATATTATAGGTATTATAAGGGAGGATCTTATATTTATAAATTTTCTTAGTAATCTACTAATTATAAGAATAACTACGTTATACTAGGAGCTTAAATACCTTATTAAAATAGAGTTTATATTTATATAGATTATCTACCTTCTACCGAGCAAGATCTATTACCTATAGGAACTCTAAGGAGAGCCGGTCGCGATACTTTAAAACGAAGTATAATACCTAGTTCTTGCCTAGCGCTCTACTACATATATTGGAGGCGAAATTTCGAACAATTACTAGTATAGGAGGTAGCCCTTTATGCGCCCAATTATTAATATAATCTACTAGGAGTAGCTGTTATATATTAGTAAGTAGGTACTTATTTTCGATATACTATACCCTAGGTATTATAAGTCCCCTTTTACGACGCGAAATAGTCGAACGGTAGATAGATTTAGTTATTATTTAATACGATAAAAGAATAGATTTAGGCGATTTAAATACACTAAAAATTAATTAATTTGGATCGCTCTACGTCGAGAAATTAATTTTTGAAAGTTGAGATAAAACTATACGTTCGTGTTACATACTGCGGGTCTGTGCGCACTAGCGTGCAGCCTTCTATAAACACGTATATAGAGATTTAAAAGGAATAAAGGAATATTAGTAGGAGAAGTATAGGTAGTTAGTAGGAGAAAGAAGAGGTTATATAGATTAAGGAAATTAGGAGAGAATATAAAGAGATATCGAGAAGAGAATAGAGAAGGTAAATTACTAGCGATTTTTTACTAGCCGTAACGGGTCGTAGTATTTTATCGTCTACCGCGCTATCGACTAGCCGAACTAGCTAGAGCCCGTTATAATAGATAGGAGAGCTATATAGGCTAGGATCTAGAAGAGAGCTAGTAGAATAATCGTAGAGATAATTAAAAAGGGATATAAGATAATCTAGGAGGGGGAAAAGGATAAAGTTAACCTATAGTTAAAGAGGATATAATAGTAGTATTATTTAAATAGGATAGAGCGGCTAGATTTATTAGCGTGTATTAGAGAGCCTAGGGTAGAGTCTATAGTAGATAGGTATATAGCTAGGGACCGAGATAATAGCCTAGATAGAGATAAGATAGAAGATTTAGAGATTTAGAAGGCTATAGATAGAGTAATTTAATTTAGTTAGGAGTTAGTAGTAAACTAAATAGGGGTATTTATATAGTTAGAAGTAATCTAAACGGAGAAGTACTAGATATAGTTCTAGCTTTTATAACTATATATAGACGAGTATACGTTTAGTAAATATATACAGCTATAGAAGTAGGTTATAATATTTTTCGTATATATATAGTAGGTATATAGTTAGAATAGTCTAAAGTATCGATTTACTAAGTAGTAGAGAGAGGTATAGGACCGGTTTATAGTAGAGGTAAAGAGAAGAGTAAGTAGAGAGAGTAAAGATAAAAGGGAAGAAAAAGGGGAAGAAGAAGAAGGGGAAGAAAAGGGAGAAGAGGAAGAAGGAAGAGAAGAAGGAGAAAGAGTAGAAGAAGAGTATATATAATTAAGCCGTATTAAAAACGTATATTTAGATTTTTATATTAAGTTATTAAACCAAATAATTACCCGGTTAGAATATAATAGTATATTAGTATATATATTAGTAGTTTTAGGAGTTAAAGAGAACGGGTAGATAGGAATAGATTAGTACCCGCCTATTTTATCTACTATTATTAAGAGTACCCGTTTTATAGTTATTTAGAAGGTATTAAATATATCTAATACAACTAGAGACGCGGAGTTTAAGGACGATAGTAGATATAATAGTAGAGAGGGTAGCCTACTACCTAAAAAAGGTTGTTTATAGTTTATTTAGTAGATAATAGATAAGTTTATAGTTAAGGGTAGCTATAGTACGATATAGTAGATATTAGATTTACGTACGTACGGGTTAAAAGTATATTATAATACAACCGCCCTAAGCTACGTCTAAGGCTATATAGCCTAAGGCTATATAGCCGCGCACCGTGCTACGGTTCAAAAATCCCGCCCCCCTATTAGCCCGCGCACCCCGGTCCCCTAGACCCTTGGACCCTAGTCCGCGAAAACCGGAGCTTAGTTTAGGAAAAAAACGTTCCTTAGTTTAAACACCGTCGTTCCCGCGCTTACGACCGGAATAGTACCGCCTCCGCTGCGTACCGCTCGCGCCGACTAACCGGATAGCCTTCGGTCCTCTCCGGGGACCCTTCTTTTCGCGCGCTTACGGTCGCGCCGCGCTTCGCGCTCTACCTTTCGTTTCGTCCCCTCCCCCCGAGTTGGAAGACCCTAACGATCCGACCTAGGCGCCGAACCGTTATAGCCTTAGGTAGCTACCGACCCTCTTCTTAGGTAGCGCTAGTACCGTCTTCGGTATTAGCGTTAGCCTCGACCTTAGAAGTATTACCGCTACTACTACCGCCGCCGCCCTCGAGCGGCGGGCTACCTAAGGCTATATAGCCGCCGATCCTAGTAGGATCGGACTTTTCCGGGCTCCCTATTGGCCGCGGCCGGACCCTAGGGAACTTCTCTTTAGGATCGGACTTCTCTAGGATCGGACTTTCCCTAATTAGCTCCCTCCCCCCCTAGCTATACCTTCCTCCGGCCGCGCTACCTCTCCCGCCTACGACCCCGGCCTTAACCTCGCCTCTTTCCCTCCCCGACCTCGAACCTCGACCTCGAACCTCGACCTCGAACCCCGACCTCGAACCTCGAACCTCGAACCTCGACCTCGAACCTCGACCCTCCGACCTTACCTCCCCTCGACCCGTGGCCCCGCGCCCGCGCCCGGCCCTTAGCCTCGACCCGATCTTACCTCGACCGCTTCGCTTAGGGGAGGCCGGCGTCTACTCTTCTCCCTCCCTCCCCCCCTCCCTCTAGGACGGGGCGGGCGCGCTGTACCGCCTTACCGCCTATACTACCGGCCCGCCCTCTCTACCCCTCTAGGCCGGCGGGTAAGGCCGGCCGGCCCCCTTCTCCTCTCTTACCTAGACCCCTAGGACCGATCCCCTCCGCCTCCCCGTCCTATAGCGTTGGCGGGGGGCGGCTACTATATAACGGATACTTGAAGGACTTATAGACCGGCCGCCGCCGCTTCCCGCGGTTACCGCCGCCGCTGCCGCCGCTCTACCTCCCCCCCCCGCGACGCTCCTAGCGTGTATACAGCTTCTTTCTATCCCGCCGGCGGTACTTCTCTACGTAGAGTACGGCTCCTACTATATTAGGGCCGGCCTAGACCGCTATCTAACCGCGTAGTATAGCGTAAAGGGGCCGGTAAAGCGGGAGATTCTAGCCTAGGTAGAGCGGGCTCGGAATACCCCTCGGCCGGCCGGCTCTCCTACTACCGGCCCTACCGGGAGGCCTTAGGACGGGGCCCTCCCAATAGAGGGGCTGCCCGTCTACGCCGGCTACTAATACTGCTACTACGAGGGCGAGGGCGCCGGCACGGGTAGTAGTAGAGGTAGGGGTAGGGGCGGAAGCGGCGGCGCCCGTAGTAAGGAGGAAGGGAGAGGGGAAGAGGAGAGGCTAGGCGGAACGGGAGGGCCGGCTCCTAGCTATAGGTTTCGCACTATTAGCCTAGACGGCCTATAGAAGTACTACTCGAAAGTATACAGCCTAAAGTAGCCTACGGGTAGGCCCTAGCGTAGGCGGACGGAGGCTCTAGGCGGGCCGGACGGTAGCGGGCCGGAGGGGCGGTCGGGGCGGCCCGGGCAAGAGGGCGGATAGTAGAGACGGCGGCCTCTATACCGGGAGGTATTCCTTTAGACCCTCTAGGCTAAGGGGGAGAGCCAAGACTACTTCCTTATCGTATATAGGGGGGAACCGAGCCGGCGCTTAGGAGCAGTAGAGGCGGAGGCGGAGGGGCGTAGAGGAGGTAGAGCGGGCGAGAGCGGTAGTACTAGGAGTAGCGTAGGCGGCCGAGGCGAAAGTACTAGGCGGAGCCCCTCCGTAGCCCTAGACGAGGGCGGTAGTAGGGAATTACTAGGCCTATAGGCCCGCCTCCGAAGGGCCTAGCGGAGCTAGGCCGATAGGTATAGGTAGATCTAGCCGTAGGAGTACGTCTCCGAGGCGACCCCGTAGCTAAAGGCGACCGGCTACTACAGCTATCTGGCGGGCCTCCCTACCGATCGGCTCCTATAGTCCTACCGTCTCCCCGGCGCGTAGGGGGCGGAGGCTAAGGAGGAAGGAGAGGCTAAGCTCGGCGCTATCTATAGTAGTCTAGGGAGGCTACTAGAGCGTGCCTATACCGTCCTCGAGGGCGACTAGGGGCCGGAGGAGAGGCGGCTAAGCCGGCTCGGCTCGAAGCTACTCAATACCTTTAGGCGGGCCGAGATGTACTAGGACCCGATCCGGCTGCTATAGAATAAGGCCTCTAAGGCTAACTACTTCCGTACCTAGCGCTAGCTAGTCTACTACTACCTCCGCGTTACCCAGGACGGCCACCTAGAGGCCCTAGGTGGGGGCGGGCCGTTCAAGCCTATAAGAGGCTAGGAGCGGTACTTCCGCGAGGCCTAGAGGCGCGTAGAGCGGGTAGTAGACGAGGTCGGGCGCGGCCGCGGGGACGGGACCGGGTCGGACGCTAAGGGGGGGTAGGAGGAGTAGGATAGGGCGTAGGAGTAGCTCGACTAGGCTATCTTAGACGCCGCCATCTCCTTGATCCGGTAGCCGCTCGACCGGCGCGCCTTCGACTCGGCCGTCGTCTCCTTCGCCGCCGTGCGCGCCTAGGACCCGGAGGGCGGGACGTAGATAAAGATAGGTAACTATACCTCCTACCTCTCGTACCTAATCTATAGCTACTAGCTACTTACGCTCCTCTACTACCTGCGCACCCCCGCCGTCGAGGACGGGGAGGAGCCACTTACCGACTACCTCGTCTACTTCCGGGACTAGTAGCTGCTTAACGATACCCCTAGCCCGGTAGCGGAGCTACTAGGCACGCGCCTACTCGGCTTCGAGATTACTAGGAATATAGTTAACTAGGCGTAGGTATAGTAGTATACCGATAGGGAGACGATCGCCTATAGGGGCGTCCAGCTATAGATAGGCTAGCTAAGGGAGCTCGTCCGGCACAAGCTAGACGCGGCCTAGTAGCTCTTTACGCGCGACCTCTACTTCAGCCTAGAAGGCGTACCCGAGTACCCGCTTAAGGCGCTAGCCGATAACTAGGAGGTATACCGGCCCGGCGCCTCCTTCCTTATAGACGCGAGGAACGGGCTAGCGGTAGAGGCCGGAGGGGGCTAGCTCCTCGCCCAGCTTAGGCGGTAGCCGGCCCTTCTCTACCGGCTGCTCTAGAGGCCGAGGCGCGGCGGGGAGGCGGCGGGCGAGGAGGCGCGCCTAAGTAGCTAGGCTGCGGCTTAGTACGCGGCCTCCGTACAACGCTTCTTAGAGTCGATACTAGTTCTACTATATATTACGTCCGGGTAGCCGGCTAGGCGGCCTAAGCTCGTCGGCCTCCGCTAGCGTAACACGTAGGCCGATATACGCAACCTTTTTATTTACGACAGCTACCTCGTCTTTATCCTTACCTACTATAAGTCGCTAAACGTAACCAACGCCTCCTACTACCCGGCCCGCTTCCTTTTACTAGAGGTAGGCCGGCTACTTACCCGCTTCCTAATTCTAGTCTAGCCTTTCTAGCTCTAGCTTACGTCCGAGACCGGTGTCCCGGGTAGTAGCACGAGCGAGTACCTCTAGCACGACGGGGCCGCCCTATAGACCGAGGATAGGGTAACTAGGGTCCTACTCTTACGTACTATATAGGCGATCGGGGTCCCGCTGACGATACAGGCGTGGAGGTAGCTCGCGGTCGGTATCGCGATCCGGAAGTTCGCCGGCTAGGGCTACTACGAGCTCGACCTAGCCGCGGACGGCTAGGCCGGCGTAGAGCGGGACGGCTAGGCCGGCGGTACCGGCTCGGGCGCGAGTATACCGGAAGCGCTCTACTAGTAGGCCTCGCACGCGCCTAGGACCGGGAATAGTATATACGGCGGCACGGTTAACTTTAAGGCCGGCCTTACTGACGCCGGCCTATAAGAGTACCTAAGGGTAAGCTAGATATAGTACTCCCTCTATAGGGACCTGCTACCCGCCGCCGCTCCGCCTACCGGGGCTAGGGGAGGAGAAGAAGGTAGCGGCGGGGCGGCCAAGTATAGTAGGTAGGTAGAGGCCGCCGACCCCCTTCCTCTCGCTAAGCGCCTCGCCCTAAGGGCGGGGGCCCGGAGCTATAGGCGCGTTTAGACGGCGGAGGAGGCGCTACGGGCGCTCCGGTAGATATACGGGCCCGAGGCGGGCTATAAGAGCGCCCGCTAGGCCGAGGCGGTCTAGGCTGTAATCGGGAACCGCCTCTAGGTCCTCGCCATCCTAGGTACGGGGGAGGGGAAGAGCCTACTCTATATACTACCGGCGAGGCTACCTAGGTCCGGTACTACTATCCTCCTCGTCCCCCTCTAGGCCCTTAAGTAGGATACGGTCTACCGGTACAAGTAGATAGGCGTATAGTACCGCGTCTAGGACCCTACGGCCCCGCCGGGCTCCGGCTACCCGCTCGTAGTCGTCTCGCTCGAGTAGGCTATAGGGGCGGCCTTCCTAGCCTACGCGGACCGGCTAGACAGCGCGGGCGGCCTAAATAGGGTAGTAGTAGACGAGTGCTACCTTATCTGTACGGCCGAGAGCTACTACTATAAGATATACGAGGTTAAGCGGCTATAGGTACTACGCTACTAGTTCGTCTTTCTTACCGCTACCCTTCCGGCCTACCTCGTCCCCCGTTTCTACGAGGCCTTACTACTAGAGCGGCCGCTACTTATCCGCTCGTATACTATAAGGCCGGACCTAGAGTACTACGTTGTTTAGAAGTACCCCGCGCCCGATCTAACGCGCGCGGCCGTAAGCGATATCCAATAGGTACTCGGGTAGAGCTAGTTCTAGGCGGGAGGATAGGCCCGCGCGATCGTCTATACTAGAACCCGGGCCCTCGCGGACGAGGTCGCGGAAGGGCTAGGCTGCTCTATATACTACTCCGACTCTAGTACGGTAGAGGGTAAGGCGGCCGTACTAAGATACTAGAGGGAGGGGTAGGGCTTAGTCGTGCTCGCGGCCACGAGCGCCTTCGGGGCCGGGATCGATTACCCCTCCGTCCGGGCGGTATTCTATATCGGCGAGCCGAGCGGCGCGATCGACTTCGCCTAGGAGGTCGGGAGGGCGGGAAGGGACGGCTAGGGCGGCCTATTAGCCGTCTTCCTCGCTAAAGAGTAGCGCCCGGCCTACCTAGACGGCCCGGTAGACGAGGATACTAGGGCTATAGGCCGATACCTAGACGGCCCGAGGTGTAGGGTACTAGCGCTAAGCGGCTTCCTCGACGGGGCCGCGTAGAGCTACGCGGCCGAGGTAGGCTACTACGACCGCTATAGCGCCCTCGGCCTACTTCTCCCTACCCCTTCCCGCCCTTCTCTCGTACTCCCTTTACCCGCCCTCCTCTCCCCTCCGCCGCCCCGGCCGGCTCCCTCCTCTCTCTCTACGCCGCAAGCCGCAGCCGTAGTAGTAGACGACCTAGGGCTAGGGCGAAGGCTACTGCAGTAGGATAGAAGCACGGCCGTATAGGGCCTAGACCGCTTTCGATCCCGGCTTAAGCTATTGCGCGGCAGCTATCCTCTTTGCCGGCTACTAGGCCGGGTAGGAGACTAGGACTTCGAGCACGGCCTAGACGGCTACTAGGCTAGCTATAAATAGCTATTCTTTACCGCTAAGAAGGCGGCGATCGTAGAGGGAAATAGAGGTAAGATAGGCGGTTAGCTAGCCCGGTACGGAGCGTACTACCGGTACGGGAATACCTAGGCGGTATACTTGTAGTAGGGGTAGGGCGGGTACCGGTTTAGCGACCTTATAATACCGCTCTACTAGGCTCTATACCGAAGCCCTACGTGGGGCGGTAAGCTACTTAAGAGGGTAACGTAGGGAGCGGGACTTAAAGAGGGGGAGATAGAGTATATACTCTAGCTAGGAAGGGCGGCCACCTTTTACGGGTAGTAGGCTACTAATCTTACCGTAGTTGCGGATAAGATTATAGAGTAGATTGAAGCGGGGGCCGGCTTAACGCTTAATTAAGAGGGCGGCGTAAATAAAACGGTAGCGCTTAGGAATTGAACCGGCGACCTACGTGTTGTTAGGTTAGAATCTAGACTAGGATAGATATTTTTAGCTTTAGCCCTCCTATCCTTTCTTTCCCTCTTCTTTTCTACTTAGCGTTTCTTCTTTCTTCTTTCTTTCTATAGTATATAACTAGATCGCGTAAAACTTCTAGTAATAACTAGCTATTTAGTTAAGTAGTACTAACCTATTGGACGTTGCAACCCTATAAGTAAGTAGGGCGGTCGCTAGTCGATAGTATTAAGGGCCTCTAAGTACTTTAGAGGGTATAGGGTTATCTAGAAGCTTTACGCTTACTATAATACCCTAGTCTACTACTTAATACCTTTAGCCTTAGGGTCTTACTCTAGGGCTAGAGGTTGAGGGTAGTAGACTAGGGAGAGTCTCTACTATAGTAGATCGACTTCGGTAGATCGACTTCGGTAGAGGTAAAACTATTTTACTATTTTTAGCCTTCCTCTAGTTTATTAGAGCTATACCCTAGCCTAAGAGATTACCTTCTTAGCTCTCCTCTTTCTTTATTTCTAGAGATTACCTTCTTAACCCTCCTCTTTCTTTACTTCTAAAGATTACCTTCTTAGCCCTCCTCTTTCTCTACTTTCTATATATCTTTCTATATAGAACGTGGAGGCCGACTAAGCGTTAAGAGCGCCTATCTCGGTCTATATATATCTCTATTATTAAATTAGATATCTTACTTATAAGAAGTATAGTAGAGGCCTAAGGCCGGCCTAGGTTAGTAGTATATAGTAAGCTTCCTATATATCTTTCTATAGGAAGTATAGTAGAGACTAGAGGCCGGCGTAAGTTAGTAGTATATAGTAAACTTCCTAAGAGCCTACAGCCTAGTAATATACTTTTAACTAGTAATATATAATTATTTAGAGTTGCTAGCTAGTTTCTTAGAATTTAATTAAATTTATAAGTATATCTAATAAGATAAGTAAGTATTATTACCCCTTATTTAGAGTAAAAGAATATTAAATTAAAAGGTAGTCGTATAGAAAATATTACGCGGGTAGTACCTACCTAAGATAGAATTACCGGATTAGGCTAGTTATTATATAACTAGCCCTTATCTTAGCTATATTACGCGAGACTCTCTTTCTTACTTCTATTCCCTATCGTTTCGCACTATAATATACTATAATCAAGTCTTATTTACTACTACTACTCGACCCTTTTAATATACGAAACGATCTCTACAGCTTTAAGCTATAGCACTATAGAGACTTACTATATCGGCTAATAACCGACAACTTCGCTCTACTTCGCAGAATAATATACCTATTAGTAGGAGCTCAACGCTCTACAACACCTTACTAGAGAATACTTAGAGGATTTAGGAGGAATCGCCCTCTAGTAATAAAGGCTACGAATTCGTAGATACGAACCCGGGCCTCTACGAGGATATATTAACTCCTAATACCGACGACGAAGCGGTATAGGAGCGAACTAGACTATTCCGGACCGGTTTATAATTAGATAATAATAAAGGAGTGCGTCCTAAATGACTGGGTCTAAGATATGCTCCCCCTAGGTAAACTACTGTAGAAATAATTACGTAGGAAGAGCGTGAATTAGAAGACCTTCGAACGTGGGAACGCTAGGAATAAAGGCGGGCTAAACTTAAGAGACTTCGAGCTCTACGAGCTAGAGTTAATAGTAGGGGTAGATTTAACCCTAAACCTACTAGTATAGTAGGTCGAACTAATCCTACCCCGCTCCGGATAAATATCCCTCCGCCTTATCTCCCGAAAGCGAAACTACCCGCCGTCTTCAACGGAAAAGATCGAGCGTAATAGTCTAATTAGGTGTACGACTGTAAACGCTAGTATATTAAAGGCGGCTTATAGCGCGATCTAGACTAAATCAACCTAGCCTTAGACTATATCGGCCGGGAACAGCTAAATCGCTAGAACTCCGCTAAGATAAGTAACGGTAATACTTAGGCCGACCTAAAATAACTTATACTAGCCTCCTTAGGAAACCCCGCCTAGCGAATAGCTGTCGTCTTTAGCGATATTAAGCGCCTTCGCTAAGGTTCGAGTACTCCTATAGAACTGTTAGCTAAACTCCGGGTATTATAGGAAGAAGTAGCCGAGAGGAATAAGGCTAGATAGGTTAGCGACTTTATAGCTGCGTTAAACGACAACGTCTAGAAGATACTTCGAATCTAGGGTAAGTCGACGTCTTCTACGATCATATAAGTAGAGATCGACGCCTCCTAGGCTTAGAAGGACGTCGAACTTGACTATAAAGACTTAAGGAATACTAATCGTCGTAGGAGAAACTCCCCACCCAATACCGCCAATAATAAGAAGCCCTTCTAACGGAAAGATAGGACTAATAAGGGCCGAGCGGCCCGTACTATAGGGTAGGCCGATACTAAAATACTAGATACTAACCGTCCTACTTAGCGCGACGAGGATCGCCGCCGTCGCGTATATTTCACGTATTACGAGGTCGGGCACATGTCCGACGACTACCCCTAGTCGGAAAAAGGGGAAGCTACGAGGACCTAACTCCCGGCCTCGTAGCTTATATTAATATAATAGAGGAGCTCCGCGCGCGGGCTAAACCTAGCTATTCCGCCCCAATATATCCCGAACAGCTAATCTACTATAATACTCGGATCTAGGGTGGTCCCGATCGGATATATAAAGCTCTTATCGACTAGGGATCGAGTATTTACGCTATAGATCTAGTAACTATAAAGCGTTATAACTTACACGTTCGCCTAGCTAAATTACCTCCTACCTACGCCGCTAACGGTAGTATTATAGCTATCTACGGAGTGGCCTAGATAGAGATTGAAGTCTACGACTACCGAGGAGTAAAAAAGAAGAGTACGGTTTAGTTTATTATTACCCCTCTCTAATAGTATAATATACTATTAGGAATCCCCTAGCTCGCAATATAGAACCCGTCCTAGGACTATTAGCGTAAGACTTTATTCTTCCGTGCTGTAACGTAGCGTACCAAGCTCTACTAGGTTGCGACAATTAATATCGGCGAGCTTTAGTCCACCTTGCTCCGCGGCGACGTAGACCTATACTACTGCGTTATTACCCTATCTAGGGCAACCTAAAGCGACCCGGATATTCCTAAGGAGTATTAGGAGTTCTCGGACGTCTTCTCCGAAGGAGACGCTAGTCTCTTACTAGAACGCGGGACAAACGAGATACCTATCGATCTAGTTAAAGGTACTACGCCTACTTACTTGCCCCTCTATAACTTGTCTACCTTAGAGCTAATTACTCTACGTAAGTATCTAGACGAATATATTAGACGCGGCTAGATTAGACTATTAAAGTCTCTAGCGGGCTCACCTATCCTCTTTATTAAGAAGAAGGACGGGACCCTCCGACTATATATTAACTATCGGAAGCTTAATACTATTACTATTAAGAATCGCTACCCTCTTCCCCTAATCTAGGAGGGACTAGATAGATTAGAGAGAGTAGTATAGTATACTAGGCTAGACCTCCGCAAGGTATATTATCGTATTCGTATTAAGAAGGGTAACGAATAGAAGATAGCTTTTCGGACTAAGTACGGGCTATTTAAGTATATAGTAATACCCTTTAGGCTAACTAACGCTCTAGCTATCTTTTAAGCTTATATCAATAAAGCCCTTATAGGCCTAATCGATATAATCTATATCGTTTATCTTAATAATATTCTTATCTACTCTAATATACTAGAATAGTATACCGACTATATCTACTAAGTTCTGCAACGGCTACGAGAAAGTAAACTCTACGCTAAACTTTCTAAGTATAAGTTTAATACTACGGAAACGGAGTACTTAGGGTACAAGATTAGCCTAGAAGGGGTATTCGTCGACCTAGAACGGGTTAGAACGATCACGGAGTAGCCTGTACCCGGTATAGTATATAATATTTATGTATTTATTAGTTTTATTAACTATTATCGCCGGTTTATCTCTAAATTCTCTAAGATTACCTTACTATTGAACGATCTAATAGCTAAGTTACTAGAAATAGCTAAGTCCGGTTATACTCTCCGTAAGGAAGAGTCGGTTCTAATTAATATTAGACTAGAGGGACGTTGTTCGTTCTAGTTACTTAAGGATGTATTCCTTTAAGTACCGATCTTAGTATATTACGCACTAGATCGACCTACTCGTATTAAGACGGACGCCTTAGGGCGTGCCTTATCGGCGATCCTTAGTTAAAAGGTTGTTAAAACCTCTAGGAAGGTGCTATAGAGGCCTGTAGCTTTCTAGTCTAGGAAACTTATGGGTAGTAAGGTTAACTAGGATATGTATAATAAAGAGCTCTTCGCGATTATAGAGGCTTTAATATTCTAGAAGTAGTACCTAGAAGGTACTATAGAACTGTTTATAGTACTTATAGACTACTCTAACCTATAGTAGTTCCTTAAGACTAAGGTCCTATCTAGAAAATAGGTCGGTTAGGCGGAACGCCTAGCCGAATACTATTTCGATCTAGTTTATTGTCTAGGATGGACGAACCCTACCGACGGCCCCTTAAGGCGAGTAGACTATATAGTTCTAAACCCTAATAATCCGGAAGAGTCCGGAGTAACTCAACTCGAACGGTTGTAAGAATAACTAGGGTAGTCTACTACGTTCTAAGCTAAACAACCTAAGGAGATACCGGAGTAAACCTTCCTAGAGATAAACTTCGTAAATACTATTGTATAAGCCGCTATCGAATTAAGCTTACGACGTTCGCGACGTTACGGCGACCGTTAGCTCGTTCTACTTCCGGAACGGCTCGCCACGTTCTAGGCGTGCTATAAAGACGAGATAGTAGGCTATTTCGGCGAAGCCCGTACTCTTGAGAAGCTACGTCGGAAGTTCTACTAGCCTTAAATAGACCGTAACGTGCGGGAGTAGCTTTTAACGTGCTTAACTTATAAGCGGAATAAACTACCCTATTATGCCCCTTACGGAGTACTACAAGCGCTACTAGTACTAAAAGGACCTTAGTTAGAAATTACAATAGATTTTATTACCGACCTTCCTCCTAGTAAGGTAGGTAAGGAAGTATACGATTCTATCTACGTCGTTATAGATCGCTTTACGAAAATAGCGTATTATATACCTTACAGCAAAACCCTTTCCGCTCCTCGCCTAGCTGAACTATTCCTAAGGGAAATAGTCCGGTTATACGGCTTTCCGGAAGGTATCGTGTCCGACCGTAGGCCGATCCTTACTAAATCGTATTAGGGTAGTTTCTGCTAGCACCTTTCTATTACGAGGAAGCTAAGTACCGCCTTCTACCCGTAAACGGATAGTTAGACCGAGCGTCAGAATTAGACTTTAGAGTAATACTTACGGATTTACTATAATTACGAGCAGGACGACTGGGCTCTTTAGCTAAATATAGCCGAGTTTTCGTATAACGACAGCCTCTATACCACGACCGGGTTCATACTATTCCAATCCTACACTAGATAACACCTACGCGGGGGCGTTTAGTCGGAGAACGGACTAGAACGGGGCGAAGCGCTAGAAGCTAAGAAGGTCGCGGAACGAGTACTAGAGATCTAGAACCGCGTAAGGGAACGCCTAGCTAAGGCAAGAGAATATTAGGCCGAATACTACGACCGAGGTCGTAAAGCCTTGCAACTCTAAGTAGGGGATAAAGTCCTACTTTCTACAGCCTATCTTAAACTAGCACGTATTAAGAAGAAACTCGATAGTAAGTTTATCGGCCTATATACTACCCTAGCCAAGGTAGGAGAAAGCGCGTATCGCCTCGAATTGCTAGAAGTACTTTAGTAATTGCATCCTATATTCTATATCTCCCTTCTTGAGCCTTGGAACGGGATAAATAGTCTAGACCGACCTGATCCACCGCAAAATACTGCGTTAATGGAATGGGATCAAGATACCTACGAGGTAGAGCGTATTCTTGACCAAAAGAAGAACGAATACGGCAAGTAGGTGTATAAGGTACACTAGAAAGCCTACCCGTTAGAAGAAGCTACGTAGGAGTTAGGTGTAGATATTAGTAGGGGCGCTATACGTGAATACCGTCGCCAAATAGCTAAGCCTAAGGGCAAAAGATAGCTATATATCAAGGTACTTGTTGTCACATTATATATTATTTGGTACTCGTCGCAGGTGAATTTCATGAATTGCATGAGGACATTATAGTCCGGGGGGTATAGAGCCAAACTCCATCCTAATCTAGGCCGTTCTAGACCGAAACACGAAGCATGAACCCAAACACCACCGAAGAGCACCGAACCAACTGTTCCAGGGCAATCTAGAGCTATTGTCCACCATTTCTGGCCAGTCTCCTCTTCTCCGCGGCCCTAGCAGCCCTCTCCGCCGCCTTCTCCTTCTTCTTCTTCTCCGCTTCAGCCTCCTCTGCAGCTTCCTGACGCGCAGTCTCGCGTTCCTCCTCTTCCTTATCGTGAGAGGTCAAGCCAACAGTGTGACGACTCTGTACAGTTGCAACAGTTAGTAGCCCGGGCAGAAACGGTCGAGAACGGTCCATCCAGTCACATACCTTCTTGGATGGGGTGTGAGGCTCGCCCTCGCTGCCGTAGTCAGAACCGCGCTTCTTCGACTTGGAGTCCTTCGCAGCCTCACGGACCAGAGACTTGCTGTTCACATTATTCTTGCCGTTATGGCAGTAGAACTGAGCAGCGAGAGGACCATTGCTAAAAATCGGGTTAGAACGCCCCAGAATCGACGCGACTGGAACTCACTTGTTGAATCGACTCTTAAGAAGGCCGGCAAAGTCTCGAACCTCAGCAGTAGCAGCAGTCTTCTCTACAGGGGTGATAGCGGCCCTGTAAGCCTTGAGAGCGTCCAAAAACATAGAATAACCCATCTCGTACATGGAGCCCTCTCCAGCATTGATCTAACAGAGTTAGAACGGTCTAGAACGCCCGAGATTAGACTCACCTTGAGACAGGCGTTCGATTTTGGCATGCAGTTGGTGCAGCGATTGTAAGTACGGGACTTACCGGAAGAATCCACGGCCTTGAAGTTCTCCATAAGCATGATCCCCATTTTATCGGTGGTTGCAGGCACGGCAAAGGCGCATGGCTTGAAATCCGGCATGCCAAAGGAGACCGAGTACGAGTCGAGGCAACGAGCGCACACGTGGTCAGTTTCAACGGCATTCTTGACGGCCCACTCCATTCGTCTCTTCGCGTATCCGGTCGCCATTGTTTCGGTCTGGATCGGTCTGGAGTGAGTGTATCCTTGGTCTTCTTGATCAGAAGGTGGATGGTTGGATGGATAATAGTCGAAGCGGTCTATTAATGGTTAGATCGCGCTCAAAAAGCCTACGAGACGCCCTAGACCGGGCTCTTCCAACGCTACTAGATTCACTTACAAATGGCTCAAAGTTGGAAAGTTTTTACAGAAGATAAAAGTTCTGGCTGAAAGATACGCTCTTATACTGACTACTAGGCCTTTGGACCCTGAATCTTAAATTTTTTTGACCGGGACGGTCAATTCCTAAAAAGGGGATAATTGTCACGCGGGTAGCACCTACCTAAGATGGAATCACCGGATTAGGCTAGTTATCACATGACTAGCCCTTATCTTAGCTACATTACGCGAGACTCTCTTTCTTACTTCTATTCCCTATCGTTTCGCACTGTAATATACCATAATCAAGTCTTATTTACTGCTACCACTCGACCCTTTTGACAACCCAATACACCTGTCCAGACCTCATTGCCGAGTTTGGCCTTCGATCGCAAACGGAAAGACAACTCACCACAACGAGCGCTCAACAGTCTCGACTCAAACTCTTCCTTCGACATCCTCGAACTCTCACCTGGCCTAAGCCCGTCGTCAAGACGACCGCGAGTGGGACAACAGGAAGTTTCTGGCAGCTGGAGTCCCAAGGAAAAACATATTACCTCGACCAGCCTTGAGAAGAAGGACCCGGCCCCCCTCTCTCCACCTCTGCCTTTGCCCACACCCGCTGAGCCTGCGACACAGGACGCCCACGGGTCCACACCGGTCGCTGCCCTCCCACCCTCCTCAACAACAGCTCGTCCCATTTTCGATTCTTCCACTACCGTCGCTCCCAGCAACATTTCTGGCATGAGCCAACACTACCACCCCAGCAGTATCGTCGACACCGAGCTGAGCTCTGCTAGCATCGTCCGCGGCTTCTCTAAGGACCGTATTTCGTCTTCAGTGCGTTCCCTTATGCAGCGAGGTCCGGCGCAAAATACCAAGCTCAATTCCTCGGCGCTCACCAGCACACAGCCTCTGCCGAAGAGGAACGCTACGTTCATGCTAGGTGGTTCTTCTAGCGAAGGAGACGAAAGGTCTCTGGAATCGCGCTTCCAGAGTACCAGCAGCTCACTCGCGGCAGCACTAAAGAATGAGCTAAGAAATTCCGAGACTAAGAAGACGACTTCCTTCAACGATGAGGTAGCCACTCGTGCTAGTCAGAACCGACCGCATGAGAGTGAAGAGGTTTTTGAGGACACGGACGATGAAGATGAGGACCAGTCCGAGAGCGCTATTGAGAACGATGACGGTGACGAAGAAGAATGGGAAGATGAAAGCGAGCCCAGTAGCCCCCCAAACCTTGATAAAAAGGATATGTTCCAACGTTTGGATTCGAAGCCAAATCTCGTCTCACGGCGTTCTATGCTCACAAGTTTGATGCACGAAGAGGACCGCAGCAGTGCACTTATCCAGAAATCCAAATCTCATCCAGCAATCCGTCGCTCTCGCACAACCCCACCAAACGGGCCCCTCGGCACCTCACCCCCCAGAAGTATCGCCCAAGAACCAGCACAGCCAGCCCGTACTCGCCCTATTATAATGACTACTTCCAACAGTCCTCCAACACTTTCTCCCCCTACTACGCGACGAAACATGCTCTCAACTGAGCTGACTGAGTCTCTACGAAAACACCTTCTATAGGAGCGTCAAGTCAAAAGCTCGACGACTAACGCGACACTTAAGCGCAGGCATACAGCTGACATAGAGAATCTTCAGGATTACCCTGCTTAAAACCATGCAACAACTTTCCTCGATCCAGCAAAGGAGGCTCAAGCCGTAGACACTTGTACTTGGAATAGATACTTTGACGCTGGTCTCCAAGAATATCACGAGAAAGGATGGTGAATGTAACTCTGGATAGCGTTAAGCTAAGTTATAGAAGTAATAATCTGCGCACGAAGGCCGTTGCAAGCACAGTCTTGGGATCTGAATGTCTGAATCCCACTTTATTGGAATGCAGCAAATATGGTGCCATGCAGTGAATCACGCAAGCAAATACCAATAAGTGAGAAGAGATCGTCGCTGAACTTCTGAAGTGATCCCGTTGATACAGTGAGGAGGCATTTGAACCGAGAAAATACGTGGGAGAAAGCTCATATGCCGAAACTGTAAAGTAAAGTATATAGAATATATGTGCAACTAATTGGACCGTATAATCAACTAGAGCAGATGCGATGCATGAAACTAGAGTAAGTGGATTATAGCCCGCAGAAATTTGTGGTGATTGACATTGGCTGATATCGTAGTTAAGTAATAGTGCAACCACCGTTTCTTTAGTTCTTCATAATCTACTCCCCTAATTTTTAGACATTCTTCCGAATGAATTCACACGCTATAGAGGAGATTTGGCTTCTTTGCGAGCCGCATGTACTCCTAGGGTTTGATACCTACACCCTATGGAAAAAGCTTCTAAAGGGTATGTGGCCTTATACTTATTCTGACTTGATACTGACTTGTTTAGTATTCGGACAAAAATACTTTATTAGATCTCTTGGTTTCTCGTAAGTTTGTTCGAAATCAATATACAGCTTTAAATCGGCTCAGCACTACAACAGAAATAGCGTACGCCCTTTGCTACCTAACCTCTTTGATTCGGAACGGGAGATACGAGCAGTTGTAAGTTTTGCTTTATATACGCTCCATCTAAATATTTACTGGAATCAGATCATTGTCGCAGGAATGAATAGCTATTGCCGTAATCAACAGCCTGCCCAAGATATCCGGAAGAATATACAGGATATCCTTAAATTTATCAAGGATAGAAATCCGAGCATATTAGTAATACTTACTACTCCACCACCTCCTATTCGAGATGGGCCTAAAGTTATGGATTTGCGGAGAGAGCAAGGAAGAATACTGGAAATTGCTAGCGTGATAAGAGAATTTGAAGGACCAAACGTAGGAATTTGTGATTTGCACACAGCACTTTCAGGGAGGGAAAGTCATAGGAGACTCTACGGGAATAGGGAGGAGGTTTGGGAGGAATTGGTGATGGTAGAGTTGGGAGTCCATGGAATCTCAGGGCTATAGATAGTTCAAAGTTCAAAGGCGAATGACAAGACCTTCCTATTACGGCAACCAATAACCCAGATCTATGCCATGAAGGTTCAACTGCGCTAGGTCCAAAGCAAAGATCGATGCCCAAATATGTATCCAGCCTAATACGGATCGAGGTTCCGAATGGAAGCAGGAATCGGATAAGATGGACAGCCGACGGGTCAATCATCAAGAACCTCCTGCCCATGGTCCATGACGTGTTCCACCGAGCCCGACTCCCTTCGCTTAACTATTTCGCCGCTCAATACCAAGCACATTTTGGACCTCTTCAGAGCACTACTCCTGAAGCTTCTGAGATTGACCTACTTAGCAAGTCTCTTGTTGCTTCTTCAAGGTCCACATCCACTGTTATGTCTTCAGGATCTACCTCAATAACTCTCAGGTGGCGGTTGCTTTCTACGTGTGGTTAGTTCGTCGAGCACAACGACCTTAGGGCTTGTGAAGTCTTCCTACTGAGCGATTTTCTAATTGTTTCATCAAATGCCTCGCGTGCGAGATGCTTTTGACGTCTCTTCTCTCGTTTCTCCAACTTCTTTCCAAGTTGTATTCCACGTTTCCGGATCTCAATATCAGTGGCATGAGCCGGCGGTTTGCGGTCTTCCCAGACTAATCCTTTCTTTGGCTCATCTTTTGACGAGAGAGCTCTATTTGGTGCTGCAAGGCCGAGGATCCAACGGTAAAAAGAGACAAGCGTTTCGAACATCTGAGCCTCGGATAAGCCCAGCAGCAGGGACGAAGCCGTCTATTATGTACAGAACTGTGAAGCTATAACGAATCAAAAGCTGCATCTGAAGGAGATCACCCCACTTTTCCCCTGCATGACCCGTGTTCTAATCAATGCATGATAAATCGAACCAACATGGCATAAGTGTCCAGTCATGCCGATGCACCAAAGCTGATTGGTTGAGGCATCCCATCACTCGTGCGTGGAAATGTGCAACCCCTCCCACCCAGCTCATTTTTCCTTACCATTCAATAGGAAAGACGGGGAAACCTTGATCGAAGCTCCCGTCCCTTTACTAGATCTGGATGCAGATGTCATGTCTATCTACGATCTAGAGGAATTCCTCATCGTCGGCGATTCTCTTGTCGAGCTCCCGGGAATCAAACGCTCTCCATTTTTTGAACAGCTTCCAAAAAGTATATTCTAAGCAGTTCAGTTAGAACTAACACTAACTTGTTCAAGAACTTGGAGACAAGTACCGTACTACATTCCATGGCTTCCCGTAAGTTTGCTCAAGGTCTATTCACAAATCTGATCGATGTAGCGGAAAAAACTCAAATGGTATATCTGCTATACTACCTCTATTTATGGAGCCAAGAAGGAAGAAGACTCGAGCAGTTGTAAGTCATGCTGTGTATCTGTATTTCTTTTTCCGCTGTTTAACTAGCCTTAGATGATTGTTATGGGAACTAATAGCGCTTGTTAAGATGCACGAAAGGAGTCCGACGAAGATATCCGTACGAATATACAAAATATCTGTCATACAATCATGAGCTATAATCTAAGCACTTTCATCCTCTTCAACACACCTCCTCCCCTTCGCAACGATATAGAATACAAAACGTATAAGGAGAATGGTATTGAAATCAACAAGATTTTGAGAGTTCAGGAAAGAGTAGCTCAGATTGCCAATGTGATCAGAAAATTTCGGCGGCCATGTAGGAGCATTCTCGCCAGGTTGAGTGCTGCTGAAAGTGGACTGGGCTGAGCGGCATCATCACCAGATAAGCTCTGATACTTTGGATGGATGAAAGGAGGAACAGAGTCTTGATTTACTATTATGTATGGATAGGAACGTAAGATATGCAAAGCATGTTCTCCAGTAAGCTCAAGCTCTGGTTCAGAATACTTACGCCGTTCAAATAGGGAGGAAGGCTCTCGGTAGACCGGCGATGATGGTATCGTGCGCAAGAATTGAAACGAATACTCTAGTGAGGATGCGGCAGAGAAAGTGCTGTCGAAATTATCATCGATGCTAGAAGTGCCGAGTGGAAGTCCCAAAGACTGGCCTTCAACAGAAGTGGTTGTGAGGTCAGAAACTTGAGACCAGTCGGGATTAAGCGTGCACCTCCAACCCAGATTTGCGAGAGAAGTAGTACTGTTACTGTAAATCCCAAGATCCTCATGAGCGATCTCATCAACGCTGGACCTCAAGTCTTCCATAGACCTGGGCGGATCATTTGTCGACGATACGAGGGCGATCTCCGAGGATGCTACAAGCGCAGTATCGCCACCATCATTTTCATTCGCGGGATTGTTCCTTTTTGGGATATCCCGATAATTACATGAAACTTTTCTTGACGCGTATCGGGCACAACCTCCAGGTTCTGTACTACAGGGAACTTTGGATCGCACGCATTCGTCACAAGCCTTTCTTCGCGAATAAGGACCTGACTTGTGTTTCTTGCGGCAGTATAAAACGTGCTTGCTCTGAGCTCGTGCTTTATACTGTTAGCCATTGCGCGATTTATTCTTTAGCGGCTTCTTACAGCTGAAAGCATCAGTAAAACGCTTATAACAAATAGGATATTATATTGCCTCTTGCTCGCCAATTGTGACCGGCATATGTGCAAATTTAAGCTTGAGCTGGTAGTACCGAATAAAGATAGTTCATACCATCTCCAGTGTTTATCTGTGATGTTCGGTAGAGTAGTCTCGGAGACAGGGTTCACCCCGCCAGAAATGACTACGGAACTCCGTTGGCCATCGGAGTCTGATTAAGACATACATATGCACACCCTGTAAATTAGCTAACACTCCATGGCTGAATCAGGGACAATGCAGTACCTCAGTCTTGATTCATTATAGGTCTCAAGAAGAAACGAGAATACGGCTGGCGATACTTATACTGCTTTTATAAAGTAAAGACACTACTAATATATATTATGTGCCTTTGCGAAGCTGTTCTGGTCAAGTATACAAATAACCATAACCTCAACCCATAGCTCCTAGATATCTAATACCTCACCGCGACTGTTTAATATTATCCACCAAGGCACCCGAAAACGTCCTGTCTGAGGACGAGATTGTAATAAATAACCTAGATATAGATTTATTCAATTCCGTGTGGATTCTTATCCTGAAGTCCGCATCAGAATCTTTATAAAATACACCCAAAATTGGTACCTCTAATGGAGATACGGTATCGACTGATGCGAGCTGGGATTTGCAAAAAGCGCACAGTGATAAGAGATGCTTAGTAATATAGCAATACTCTACAGTCTCATATCGCATATGTCCAGCCAGAATCACATTGTCTTGAGTAGATTGCTTAGATTGCTTAAGCGTTTGATGGGTGTTACAACGCGAAAGGGTGTGATTCCTAGTCACTAGGTTGCCTTAAGTGCACTAAGATAAACTCAACCCAAGTGTACAGGCCTTTTGTAGTTGAGTAGCGGCAAGCTGCTTTTGTTCTTTGAGCTCTGATGGAAAAATGGATGTATCGCGAAAATAGCAGGGGTTTCGAAAGCTGATTCGCATGCGTTGACTACAACAGTAATTGCTTCGAATGTGCGAATCGCAGATCGAGCACACGCGACATGCTGCGCTGATGTGGAAGCGAGCACGGCGTATTCCTTTAGCGCATAAGGAATACCAGCACGCCTTTCGGTGGTTATACCAACTCTCTTGCTATTGAAAGACACACCGAACAGGGGTTACAGAATATAAGGATAATCGCAGCGCGGTGGACTACATTCGAAGAGAGCGTCAAAGAAAACATCGAGCGTCGACTTCGCGTAATCAACCTCGATATTCAGGATGGTCAAGTCAAGCGAATCGAACTGGAACAATCTAAGAAAACCGTAAACTCTATCTCTCTCGTCTGTGCAGGTAGACTCCTGAAATTGCTATATTAGCTTAAGAAGAGGTAATCTTTCTCCTACCTGTATACTCGCCAGCTAACGTAGTATTCTCCTACCAAAAGCTCCCTCCGACATCCCTATCGAGGTGCTATTAAAAGCTACTTGACGAATTGCTTTTGCAAAATCCTGGAATTCTATAGAAGCTTTACCACAGGTAATATAAGCTGTCCTGGCTAATGTCACCTCTTAAATGATCCAAATCCTGTACTAATAGGAATAGTCGAGAAGTTTGATTATATGAGACCTGTACGCTAATTGCCTGGTGGGCGAATCTGCCTCCCCCTATTCGTCCACATGATCCTTGTATTAGCTGAGTTCCCGTAGAGTAATTTCTCCTTCTTAATCACCTCTAAGCTAAATAATGACCTCCTCGGCACTGCGGTATCTCTTACCTATAAGCTTGACCTGGTGATTACGTTCAGTTGTGTTACTTTGGTCGATATAGAGCTGATCAACCTATAACTAGTCTAATGGGCCCGCTGCCTAAATCTGCCTTAGCAAGAAATCATAGAGATTTTTGCCAATCTTGAGCAGTTTGCCATCTATGAATATTTCACGCGGGTTTTCAGGCGATCCCTAGCAGTAGGACAATGCTTTGTAATTTGGGGCCGCGATGGGATGAACATTTTCGATCGTGCAGTGCACGATGCTGGATACTGCGCTACTCTTGCTCTTCAAAATCTTCAGTACACGAAAGTCCTTTCCATTATGCTGCAGCGGCTCATGGCGAAAGCGATCGTCCTTTGCAAATCCTTTAGAATGATTGTCAGCTTTACCGATTCCGTGGTTTTCCCCATCAGCATCGAGTTGATCCTCATGCGAACTTGTGATCATCATGAGAAAGCCGGTGGGGCCGCATCAGGATTGTGGGAGTGTAAGGAAATTTAGGCTCTCATGCTGAACCTCGGGCAAAACTATGCTGAGTAACTAGGGTATGGCCACCAATCATAGGTTTAGCTGCATTACTTTTGTCCAATATTGGACAAAATCGGCCCTCCGTCATGAACGCTGGCCATATTCACCAAAAGACGAAAACTTGCCAATTCGCGGCGGCCAAGATTGAAATTAGTCCTTCAGATCATTCAAAAAGCTGTCACCTATATAGGTTGCATCAGTAAAAGCAATGAGTGTTAAAAGGGATATGAAATTCTGAATCGCGACTCTTATTTATACGAAAGGTATTGCTTTTTCCAAAAAATATTCTAGGACCGAACGGGTCACACAATGCCGCTTTCAGTCAACGCCGGTCTACAGTATTCCAGAATTCTCCCTTCATAAAATTACACCATTGTCGACGTACAATTTGCCCTCAACTCTACAACTGTCCATTCTACTTATTCGCAGTCCTTCGCTGTCCGTGTTTCTATATAGCCACACACGGTCATACAAAAGGGTCTCACAAGTTTAAGGCTAGGAGCCGTTTTTCCCTTTCACATATTTGGCGGCGTATTCATACGGCGGCTTTCCTCCCATCTGACCATAGAATGGATCAAAGGTCAAAAGCGCTATACCTGGATCGCCGGCAGCTTTGGCAGACGGCCAGCAAGGGTTGTCTCGCAAGCCATCCATCGCGACAACAGGTTGTCCCCAAGACCCGATGGTGAATTCTGGCCGTGAATTGACTATAATCTCGACCTGAGTTTGCTTCAACTCTCCAACAACTTGGCCTTTCTGTAGTTTAGGCTGTGCAGCGAGCACATGCTGATTTTGCGCACGAGACGCCCTGTTGTTAAATTCACTGTCCGAAAGTCCTTCCAATGGGGCCTTGAGACAGACACCTTTCCACATAGCGCCAGCACCCCGATTTTGTTTGTTGGGAAGGAATCGTATCAGTTGCCCTTTTGAGTTCTGCCCACCGTTTATCCATGCCTGCGAACCACTATTCAAAAGATAAGCAGGCGGATATTCATCACGGTCGCATTCCGATGTCAAATCTTCATCAATCCATCCATCACCTCTATGCTGTTCAGTCCAAACTTTGGTGGCGACACCGGTCCAACGATATTTGATCGTAGCCGCCTCTTGGGGACATGTTAAAGTCGCCCATTGTGGGTTAACACGAATGGCTGAGCTATAATGGTAGCATGCTTGACCCCAGGTCCCTTTGCAGTGCGCTACAACCTGTGTGGGCTGCGCATTGGCGGCATAGGCAGCTGATGTAGCGATCATCTCGTTTGTGATGGTCAGGTCATTAACGCAAGACCGTACGCGGAATGTGTTCTTCGCTGGGCCCACTCTCTGGCTTGCCTTGCCTGGGGGAATCCTACACTTTGGTTTTGTCTTCCTCACGCAAGGCATCATAACGTTTAAGTCCTTTGAAATCGAGTTCCCTTTTGATGGTGCACGGGCACAGTCATCCTCACGCTCCTTCGGCTTCGTTCGATCACTTTCTTTGGGATTACCTTTATCGCCCTTCTTGCCGCTTCCTTTCTTAACCTTGGTTTTCTTCAAGCTGGAAACACCACTGCCGACAGCGCCCAAGATATCGAAAACCCTCTTGATGTCATCTGGGACAAGACTTGTGCCTCCACACGGCTTCAGCCACCAGGAGAACGCCCCTTCCGGATCTTCTTCTTCCGGGTAAGCATGCTTTGCTAGCTGCGCAGCGACAGTCATCATATCTATATCTGGTAAGCAAACAGGAATAATCAGACTGGGCTCAATGTCGATATTACCTAAGCCGGCATCCAATGCTTTTCCAGCTCCGGGAATGAAGTTTGCGCCTAAATCTAGGACAAATTTGAAGGAGGACATGAGAATGTAACAGCCAATCTATTAAAGGGTCAACGAGGGTTGTGCAACTATAGCTTCCAACTGCTGGGAGTATTACCTGTGAGATCGCTGGTAAAGCTTCTATGAAAGTGTCCACTATTTCGTTCATAAGCCAATTATCACATACACATTGTCCGTTGGCGACTAGTCCATATCGGGAAGCCTGGAATTCGGTCCATGGAATGGCTTTTTCGAGCGGGTAAAATCCAATGCATCCATAGTTGGTAGTTCGGCCTTCTGCTATCGCCGCATCAACTTCGGGCTTGCAAACCTCTTTGCATTGTTGCACGCTTAAATCTCTATATTGAGGGTCTTTGTAAACGATACATCGTTCCCAGTTCCGACGTCGAATTTCAGTTGAATTGTACGCATAGTCTTCATCGAAAACGGCAGGTTCTGGTTCTGGGATTTCAATTATCGTACACACGTCATCAGGACAAAAACCGTATTTGCATGCGAACTTGCATAGACGATTTGTGTCCACGTCGGCATCGTTCCACGCGATCACGTTGTCCACATTTTTCTCTGGTGGAAGATCTCGTATTCTGCCTGTGGATCTGCAAGTGCATAAAGTTTCTGGACAGAAGCCAAAGTGGCAGGAAAACTCGCAGAGATCCCCAGTGTCAATAGTGTCGTCCCTACCAGAGCGGCAACCATTTCCGGACCGTGGTCGGTCCAAGGCATTGTTGGAATCGTCGCTCCCGAAAGATTGTAAGTCAACAGCCCAATCGATGGTCCCAGCGAAGTTCAATTTGCGCCAGTCTTCTCGTCGTGTATCCTTTGTTGTTGGAGTCATGTAGCTAACATAGTCACCTAGCATCAAGGTATCAGTGACTTGACAACAAACATGTTGGCCCTTAACAATGGCCGGGAAATCTGGAACGAACCTTTGTAGACCAGGACATCACTGTTGGATCCTGTGTCATGAAAAGATAATACGCCATCACCGCCTTTCAGGATCTCAACTATTTCTGCGTAAGCAATATACCCTCCCGTGTTTGTACACCTTCCAGGGTTCGCATCAGATCTCTCTCTAGACCCCGTGAAATCACACAAAGGACCCCAGCAGCTGCTCTTTGCCAGATGAAAAGATCGACCATAACTAGACTCGCCGACAAAAATCTTGTTGTTCGGTACTCCGGCTTTCGTGACTAGCCGAACGATCAGCGCTTTTATTTTCAACTTAGCCCTCTCAATTTTAGACTCACTCATTGAGAGCGCGTTGCGCGTCTCCGTCAAATTAACTGAGACAAGCAGCATTGTCAGTGTCATTATTAATACTAGAAAGAAGACCTCCTCACCATGGCTTCGAACACATTTTCCCGAATCGCATGCCTCGAACGAATTTTTGTTGCCATAGTCCCACTGCCCATGGAGGTCGTACGTCATGTACACGATATAATCAATTGTTTCCGAAATAGCCTTGATTGGAAATGCCTTGAGGTACCAGTAGGATGCTGGTGCTGCTATCGATACAGACTTATCAGGTCCAAGAGCCTCTTTAAGTTTGGACAGAAAGCTAAGGTACGCAAACCCATCGCCTTGTTCGCCAATGGGTTTACCATTTACCATGATATCTGGAGCCTGTTTGCTTCGTTAGCACTGTTCTCCTCAACGAAATCGACTAACAGTCCTGGTAGCAGAGAGCGCTCGACCAACCTACCCCCGGGTATTCCCAATCCATATCGATTCCGTCTATGCCTTCATCCTTTACAAATTGAGCAAGGTTTTTCACAAAAGTGTCACCGTTCCGAATAATGGCTTGCCGTATGATGTTGAACGTCGCTGGTTCTGTAGAGTAAGCCCAGCCGCCGAAAGATAGGATTCGTTTTACATCGGGCAAGGATTTGAAATCGCTCCACTGTTGATGGGTATCATTTATAATAACACCATAAGTATTGGGGTTGATGCCTGCAAATCCCCAATGGATATGAGTATATGTACCGTCAGTATTCGCATTCTTAGCTTGAAGCCACAGGCATTGACGATCAAGATTATAGGACTCATAATAGCCAATACGCTGAAACGTAGTGGGCGGTCCAGAATTTTCCTTAATATCCGAGCCACAGTTAGACACGCAAGTATTCTGTTTATTCTTTGGCTTAGATCCCGGACCTCCGCCTGGAAGCGAATGTATCTCACAATGGTCAGGAAAGACCCCACAAAAGCCCCAATTACTGCAACAAGCCTTCAATGGGCATGGATTGAGCTTGGTCAAGTCCACAGACTTCCCTGAAGGTCGCTTCGTCCCTGGGACCACGGGACCGCAAGCGGATCCCTTCTGAGGAGGCGGTAACGCCACGTCGCCGTCGCTGATGCACAGATTGTAACCAACCAATAAATCTTTGCATTCACTCCAAGCCCAGGTCTTCCCTTTATTCCAATTCTCGAGTTCAGCAACTGTGACGCCATATTTCTTGGATAAATCGTCGCATGTATCGCCTGCCTGAATGAGATGTGTGGCACAAATGCCGTCAGAGTTTGGTTTTGGTGTGGCTGGCTTGGGCTTGGGCGGTGGACTATAAGCATCCCCAGAAGAGCAGCAAATGTAGTCCCCTGGAAAGAGTGTACTGCATAGGTTGGCCTTCGGATTGAATTTGTAGAAGTCGTTGACAGAGATACTACATCGTGTTACGAGTTTTGCACAGCCATCCCCGGCTTCAACTTGGATATAACGGCACGTAGTGCTCTTTTCTGACGCTATGCGATTTATGGTTGTCCCATTCAGGGGCACCGCGTTCGATGACATTTCCTGGACAATGTTCGCACCATCACTTTCAGCCCTATTAATCTCAATCGTGTGAGATGTCCTTGATTGTTGGAGATCATCCTCGAAAATGCATCTCCCTGCACGCCAATCTTGTACTCTTTTTTGGACAAAAGCAATATCTCCAGATGTGTTGATAGAGACACCAAGTATTCGATCGGAGGAGTCACCACTCTTGCAAAGCTGTGCCGTTATCCGGGTGGCAACCGAATGTTCTGCCCGAAGATTCGTATGTAATGCTCCGAGTACCGTATCTCCGGTGCGTGCACCCAGTCCATTGCCTTTGAAGCTACCAACAATGATTCCTCTGCGATAGGCAAAGATGATGGTATCTTCACAGTCTGGGCTGGACCTAAAAAAGTCTTGCATGCCTTCTAGCAACCCATTGACCTCGTTGGAGAACTCTCCTTTTTCGTGTCTTTTATCAATTTGGAGAAGAACAGTGTCATTGCCCGTAGCCACAACACAGGCTGATGAAGTCTTTGCTGAGGCTTCGGATGATGCTTTGACTGGCTGTTGTTTGTCCACTGAAGTGGTGAAGTTGGATGGGTTGGATTCGTATTGGTTGATGGAGCAAGCGCGAATGAAAACACTCGCTAACGGATCATCCAGCTTGCTTTCTATTGAGAATTGCAGCAGCATAGGCTCTCGACATCGACGAAGGCGGGCAGCTGACTGGTAAGGAGTCCACGCATTTATGTTCACATAATCGCTACATGCCTGTGGGCAGTCGTAAAGGTTAGGATCGAAGACATTCGCTTCGTCAACTCGGATGGTAGTCTCTCCGTCTGAATTGGGAACGATTATAGAACTGCTCAGATTTAGTGCTTGTATAGCTGTGCCCCAAATAATAATGATAGGAAGGAATGGATTGACAGAATGTCTAGCAAAGAGGTACATCGTAGTCAATTTTTGGACCCAGGTGTGTGAATGGAGAGCAATTAGGCTGGATTCAGTATTGACAAATACCAATCCTGATCGTTCACAACTCTCCGATATCACCCGAGTTCGGAGAGGTCCTCAGCCATCATTTAATCATGGATACGAGGCCGGGAACGATCTTCACTCCTCCCAAAATTGCACGGTGAGAGAAATCGCCACAGGGAGGGTATACTGTTACGAATTTCACAATTCTACGCTCAGCTCAGCATGGAGAACATTGTACCATGCTATAAATTACCACTCTGCGATCGAGCTTCCACTGAAGGATCCACTCAAAAGGTCAGACAAACTCCTCATACAATATCATTTCTACATAGCGTTGGTTCTACGGTAAATTGGTAATGTATTTTCATCCTCTTAATTTTTCGTCCCCTGATACCCAAGTTGGTAGAAAAAGTTGATGGTCCGAGTTGGAAGGATTCGAACCCAGTTGGAAGGATTCGAACCCAGGTGGAAGGATTCGAATCCCAGATATTTCCCAGTGAATGGTGATTATCATGTTCGCAATGTGGAAATCTACTTGAGGGGACGTTGTTTTCTTTAATATAATTCAGCCGAGCCCAAATGAGCTGGCTGACGCGACGCTTGGAAAAGTGCAATGATCTGTTTTATCTGCAACTCTACTGTCTTTAGCTCCGCGATTCTATCGGACACGCCGCCCAAGCTGAGAAATATTAAGTGCTCCACCCACCCTAGGCGAAATCATGATCCGCGCGGTCGGGTTCTGCATGGTTCTCAGGCCTGGTTTGCAATATAAGAGTCGACATTCCCATCTCTTTTTCCACATTAATCACTCAACTTGTTCTTTCGCATTCTCCTTCTGGCCTCGGCTTTTGCGGGCAGCCCCCAGATTCGACCTTTCGGCACACATCTACGTTCCAGCCAGCGCGCACGGCACGATGCCCGAGCTTGATGAAATCAGTTACTCTCGCGAAGCTTGTGTTGCCGCAATACGAGACTATTACAGCTTCCTCGCCACGATGTACATGGACAAATCGACGATTATTGAGCCACCGGAGCAGGGGTGGCCGAGCATCGCTGCTGGTGGTCTCCAATCTTTGGGCAAAACAGAAGAAGTCACTACACTCCTCCGATATCTGCCTTATATCGGCACCCCAAAACGTGCGTTATGGAAGCCACAGGGGTCTCCATTTTGCTACTGGGCCGACTGGCAGTCTTACGCCCGAGGCGTCAGTGAAGGTCGCCTAACCCCCGATAATCTTAGGGTTTGTTCTGAAGGAGTCGAATATGGCAACGATATTCCGTCTCATGTCATTGGTCTAACTTACGGTGGCCGCGACAACCCGATCTTCTTGCTTGATACCAAGCTCGGCATTGTGCATTGGCTTGAGTGCCCCAATGAAATCCAGTACGAAGGGACCAGAGATCACGTTACTGACGTTGTCGATGACTCCACGCCCGAGAATGAAGTGGAATGGCGCGAGGATTCTCCTGCTTGGGCTATTGCCGATTTCTTTGAGCTTTTGAAGGATCAGTTCCGAGACCTCAAGTTCATACCGCTTAGCTCTCGAACTGTTGTAGATATACCTACAGTATTGGGACCGAATTCAGATGGCGTGCAGGATATGGTACAAAAGATCTATCGTGAGCATGGCTGGCCAGATTTGAGTCGATATCGCAAGGAGGATTGCCTCGAAGCTATTCAAGTAGCATTGAGAGAGCATTATCCTGACCATGCGGAAGGAACATGATTCGTTACATACTCAGCTAGGTGCAGATCCATGCATTCCAAGGGGTTGGCGTCCTCAGATTATGGCCCCTGCACTAGTCGGAAGCTGCCAATATATTAAAGAAACTGTTGCAAGGATTCATCAAATAAAATAATTTCAACAAACCGTTTGAGCACTTTCGGTCTTATATGTCGTGCCTGATCAAACCTTCCACACATGCACGACTCACCTTATTTATCCATACTGTCAAAAATGAGACTTTCACTACTTTTCTTTGGCGCGGCTTGCAGCACGTTCGCGGCAGATATGACTGTTACACTATTGCCGACGGCGAAGCCAACGATTACTAGGGATCCGTGGACTTGTGCTACAGAGAGTCCAAAGCAATTTTTTGACGTGCCCAAACCAACCGGAAATCTTTTGACTGCACTGCTTTCGTATGGAGACGTCCTCCTCCAAACTTGCACTGCAACGGGCACTGCGGCGCTGGCTTGTCCATATCCCGATAAATCCAAGTGGTGCGGATTCTCCACAGCAGCGCCAACCTCTCTACTCCCAGCCTACTCTACTTACGGTAGTGTAGTCTCATCATGGGCTGCAAAACACACCTCTCAAGCACTCGACCTTGCCCAAAGATGCCCAGTCGCCTGGTACAACGCGATGTGGGATACCCCGGGCGGTCAGTCATGGTTGAATGAGACACTGATTTTTGCCGACTGTTACGACCAGATCAAACTTGCCAATTCAATGCCGTCTTCCCCGACAATTTCTACTCCGACTTCAACAGCCTCACGCTCGGGTATTTCTTTCACTACCCCCCAAGCGACTGGTGCCCGGATCTCTAACGGTGTGCGTCGTACTGCTGATGGTAGTGGCTGGGTTGTAGGCGCAACCGGACTGGCTGCCGTGGCTATGAATGGGGTTTGGTAAATTGATGATGCTTGCTGATTACTTGGTACCCATCTTCAGGGTGGGATTACGCTTGAGGAAATCGCTGCTTGGCCGCAGCAATATAATAATAGTGAAACGAGCATTTCGCACGCGAAACAGCTCCAATTCCAAGCCGAGGATGATTTCGCTTATATACTGGGAATGAACAGGAAGCGGGAATAGATCAGTACATCAATGAAACACGCAGGTACAAATTGCTTCTTCAATTATACAACTATCAATTAAATAAGGTCCAGTACAGTGTCTCCATCAACGATTCATACCAAGCTCAATGCTAGATAATCCTATGGTCTTCTCACAAGTGACTTCTGTGAGTGACAGCAAGATGAATCCATTAGCCGGTCATTACCACAGCAGTGCGCAGTTGTGTAAAAACGAATAGCAGCCTTTTCGAGCGAGGGAAACGGTAAATAGGGTTCGGTATATACCTCCTGCGATCACAGCAGGTTTAAGTACATCTAGATATCTCACTCTTCGACGATGGAGCTGGGGCGCGAAGCTCAAGTAACCGGAAGCTTCATATTGTGATTGCAACAAAGCTCTAAAATATTATATATTAAATAATCATGAAATATATTATAATAAACTAAGGAATAAAAACGGTGTAGGAATAATAACGATTCCAAAATCGACAACGGAATTAAAGCCAAAAGACAATCGTCCACCAACCACAAATGGTACAGGTGAAACAACCTTCATACTTAGGGACTCATGAAATAACACCCGCGCAAAAGGTAGCAATATGAATACAGCAATACATTGCAAGCAGATACATTGGTGGGAGACGTGTGGTTTATTTTCCATCACACCGTTGTCCTTCACCTCGTTTTTGAAAGAAATAGTCCATACAACCCTAGCATAAAGATTTGTCCCTCCGAGTGCATCTATGTCTCGAGTTAGCTTGTTGCTCATTCAAAAGGGCCGCATCCACGTACTACAAATATTCCCTTACTCGCGACGACCATAGAGCCCCTTGTCCTTCATTGCATTCCAATGCCGAGCTGACTGGGCTTTGGCACTGGTATCGCGGTCAGGGATGCCGCGATAAGCACGCTCTTGCCCAGGTACAGCAGCACGAGCACTCTGGTCGTGCTCCTCAAATCCTCCGCGATGTACGCGATCATTCCACCGCTTTCGCCCGTACTTGGAGCCGCGGTTTCGACCATTTGATCGCTGGCTACCACTAGCAGATTCTTGATCGTTGCAATTCCTATCCGTGGAAGCATAATCATTGCCATTGGGGCCACCAGCGGGAATGTTGGCAGTCTTAGGATCAACAAGGGATAAACCCCTATCCAAAATGGGGCGAAACAATCAGGGCTCATTGCTTCCAACCCGCTAACAAAAAGTTGATGCCTGGGCGCCTGAGATGCCCGATTCTGGGGCTGACTGGTTCCGATTTTTCAAGTGGAAGCAATGAGGGTTGAACTTTATTCGTTTTGGCCTAAACTCGAGAATATAGTTCAATACATTGATATACAAGCCTAGTGAAAATTGCATGCTAAAATACCCAGTAGTTAGAGTATAATATGTGTGCAAAGTTTTGATGGGGTGATGGGCAAAACGCGCCAAGTGCGCCCCCGAATCGCTATAGCGTGGGAAGGTTTATCGACGTTCGGTTTAGCGAACACCAAAAGACAACCCGTAGATTATCATGTAGCTTAAAAATCGACGATTTTGCGTATTCGACAATTATTAGAGGACAATACTCATTAATCCGGAGAATAAACCCCGTGAAATTGAAAGATTATAACGTCCATTTCGCGTTTATGTTCGCCGGAAAGGGGCCGGTAATAGGCGTTATTAGCTAACGTCTACGCTATTATAGTAGATTAGGGGTAGCAAGTAAGTAGGTAGATAATGGACGCGTGCCGAATATTAAGATTTAGTAGAAGTCTTTATTACCTATTCAAGTTGCAGTCTGTAATTACGTTTACCTATTATAACGAATATTGCAACCCGATATTTCGCGCGATTGAGCGAGTACGAGGTAATAGTATATAAAGAATATAAAAGCGGGGTATAGCCGAACGAGGTGAATACGTATTTAGGTGGGAAGCATTATAGGTTAAATAAATAAGAGCGCGAGTTAATCTAGGAAGCGGTCAATTCAATATAGTAAGGATTAATTACCGACCTATCCAAAATAGGGCGAACTAGGGAGCCTATCCTAGTTCCGTTTACTAAGAGGTATCAAGGTATCTTTCTACCTAAAACGGGCTAACTAGTTCCCTCCAACAAATCGTCGTACAGGGAGACCTAAACATTAATCGAATTATACTAAACTCGAGAATATAGCTAAGTATATTAACGCGTATACCCTGCATTAATTAAAAAAGATAATATCCCGTTATTGTTGTACTATAAGTACGTGAAGTTTTATTAGGGTAATAGGTAAAATCCGCTAAGCTAGCGAGTTCCCGTGTAAGAGGAATAGAGCGCTAGTTTAGTAGTATTATTTAATTTCTACCGAAAGGGGCTATTATAGTTATTAGGAGTTATTATAAAGATTAGTAGCTAACGCGGAAGCTATCGAGTATATTAGGGGTAGAAGAATTAGAAAGTAGATAAAATACCTATTCTAGATAGTTAATAATTTAGATAAGTTATTTACTATTATTATCTACTAGAGTATTGACCCCACCAATAAACTAACCCTACCTATAAACCACGAAAATCAAACCTTAACATACGACAATACTACGCGACGCGTGCGCTTCGCGGGCGCCTTATTAAAACTATTTAATAAATCCTTAGATACCTTATCTTCCTCCTTAGTAGAACTTTTAACTATAACTACCTTATATAGGCGCCCTT
>MU007095.1:69676-132457 GCA_010583015.1 Tothia fuscella | reverse complement strand
GATTCAGATCTGTTGCTTGTTATTCACCTACCACAGAGCCCTAACCTAAATCCCATAGAGGCTGTTTGGCAGATCATAAAGCAACGTTTGCGTGGTAGAAAGTGGAAGACAGTGGCAGAGTTCAAAGCGGCTATTCAGCGTATATATGATGGTATTACACTGGCACAAATTCGCCGACGAATTGGCGAGATGCCCTGGCGATGCAAGCGAGTGCAGGAGCTCGAGGGTGGAAGAATTAGAAGCAAGTTGTGGTAGATAAATGCAATAATATCGATATGTTCAATGTTCCGTTTTGGGCCTAGCGCCCCTGCGCGCTCAATTCCTGCACACCCTGTGGGCCTTAGGCGTTTCTCGCATCAATTTTCTGCAGGGTCTAACATAGAAAAAAGTTGGGAAGAATATCTTGATGCTAAACAATTTTCTTCACCTTATCACCAAAACTTACTATGGGTCCAATATCGAAGAAGAGAGGTCGAGACACTGTGAAGGAAGATGCTGCAGTTGACGGAAGCTTAAAAAAAAGAAAGCGGCAGTATACGGAGCAAGATCAAAAATTAGCGAAAATCTACAACGACCTAGCAGATGAGAGGAACGATGTTCGAATTGAAGCAGCTAAAAACCTTATCATAGAATTCCGAAAGGACAATGAGCCTAGCGGCGAATTTATCGAACGAAATCTTGCAAGATTGATTAGAGGTCTTTGCAGTGGTAGAAAGCAGGCACGATTCGGATTTTTCATTGCCCTTTCTGAGTTACTTCGTCAGTTTTATCAGGATGAACAACTTATGGATGGAGTCCCTCCATTGGAAAAACTTGTTGATAAAATCAACGAGCTTACAGGTATAGATGGCAGTGTTGATGGCAAAGTATGTTTATTCCGAACTTTTTGCCCTACAAAAACACCATACTGCAATTTGAGGAAGCTAATTCTATAACAGGAGCGTAGAGATCATCTCTTTGGTCGAGTCACGGCGTATAAGGCTCTTCTCCAATCTGCTGCACTGCTACAAACCGAAAGTGCAAAATCTGATTACTGGCCTGGCGTGCTCGACGAAATCTACAAACTAGCTGGAGACGTACCATGGCTCCGTGAAGAATGTGGAATGATGATGTGCGAATTCATCAAGAACTCAATTTCACCGCATACGGTGAACCAAGTCTTTGCGAAGGAGATTCTCATAAAGCTCGAGTCCCATAAACTGAGTAAAACGCCCGAGGGTGTCGCCATATGGCTGTCTGTCCAATCTCGCTTTCCGGAAATGGACCTGCCCGATGGCGTGTGGAGGAAGGCAGATCCATTGTGCTCCAAAGAACGTTCAAACCTCTCGGAAGCGATGAGGCAGTCTGTCGAGCAGGAACCAGTTGTGATTGAGGAGAAGAAAGGCCCGAAAGGAAAGAAGTCGCGCAAAAACGAACCAAAGGTCAAAAATGGAACGTGGCAGCATAAACCCAACTTTGCTTGGGACGTGGTGTTGCTAGAAGCTATCAAGCAGAAACCAAAGGCTTCAAAATTCAAGCAATTCTGGATAGAGCTGATAGACAGTGAGTACTGCTCTTGCACTTGAGACTGAAATATAGCTAAACTTCAACCTAGACGGCCTCTTCGCGCCAAAATCGTCGTCAGAACGGAAGTTTTGGGGTTTCGCAATATTCTCAAAAGTTGTAGGGACTGCTCCCAGCCCCATTATTCCAGCACTATTCACCCCGAACTTGCTGCGGTGCCTGATAAATCAGAGAGTTGAGAGCGAAAGGGGCTTACACGAGGCCGCTCTGGAACCCTTGAAGAAAATTCGAGCACGCGTCCATAAAGAACCACAACTTGCAGCTGTCGTTGTCGAGTCACTGTTGAGTGGTGACGGGACAATTGCTTTCGATCGCATGACTAAGAGCAAAACTGTGGAGGAAGTGATGGGGTCTGCTAACGGAGATGCGTTCGTCGAGATCTTGAGGGTCTTAACGCAACTTATTCGCTCTGCGCTTACAGACGAACAAAAGACTGCAGACTCACATCGACAAATTCTTGCCGACCTAATCCTATCTGCTGTCAAAACTCACATTACCGATCAAGCAGCCGTTGAAGGTTTATCTGACCCCGAGTCTTGGTTGAATCAAGCTTTGAACACTTTGGCCCTTTTTGGGTATTTTGCCCCAAAGAAAACTGCAACATCTGACACTGTTCCATTACCGCCCCTCACCGAGAGCAGTAGAAAGATGTTTCAGGCCAGACTGTCTTCGTGTCTAGCTCATATATTTACAAAGGTTGATGATGCTAGCCCTTGGCCTCTCTCGGTCGTTATCAATATCAACTCTCAGGCGAATTCTTCGCCATCCTATAGGCTTACGCTGGAGATGGATGACCTGGTTTCGCAGTCTATAAACAAGGCGCACAAGATCCTTGGCAGCATAGAGGAAGGAGCTTTGGAATCGACATCTAAAGA
This sequence comes from Tothia fuscella, assembly GCA_010583015.1. Classification (NCBI taxonomy): domain Eukaryota; kingdom Fungi; phylum Ascomycota; class Dothideomycetes; order Venturiales; family Cylindrosympodiaceae; genus Tothia; species Tothia fuscella. The sequence goes on along the minus strand of MU007095.1, from coordinate 130,019 downwards.
GAAGGCCGCTATGCGCGCATTTAAATTGCTCTATGCGTTTACTCTCCTTGAAGTCTACGGTGGGAACGCGGATGCGGTTTCTATGCTTGATGATCTCCAGACTTGCCATGATTCTTTGACATCATCGTCCTCAGAAGATTCTCAACCATTCACCCTTCTGGTAGAGCTGCTGCTTAGCTTCCTCTCCAAACCTGGCACGTTGTACAAGAGACTTGCTGAACAGACATTCCCAGCTTTTACAGCGGAAATGGATGAGGATACCCTACTGTCTTTACTGGACATTCTGACCAAGAGTGAAAGTCTGACTGGTCAACAAGAGATATTTGACGAAGATCAAGATGTGGAAGAAGAACAAGAAGAACAAGAAGGTGACTCCGCTTCCGAAAATGACGACGCCTCGGATGTGGAGATGCTAGATGGAGGATCCGATGAATCAGGCGAGGAAGAAAGCACCGACGCTGGTGAGGATGAGGCAGATGATGAAGAATTGCAGAAATTTGACGCCATGCTCGCAAAGACATTGATGACCAAGCTGCCCAATGGTAATATAGCACCCAACGATTCAGAAGATGAGGATACGTCAGATGGAGAAGATATGGACGACGACCAAATGATGGCATTGGAGCCTCACCTTGCCAAGATTTTCCAGCAGCGTCAATCGCTCAGCAACAGGACCCGGAAGAAGGAGAACAAGAACGCCAAGGAGACAATGATCAACTTCAAGAATCGTGTGCTCGGTTTGCTTGTTATCTATGTCAAGCGAGAGTACAGAAATCCCTTGGCTCTGAAATTACTGCAACCACTACTGCAATTGATGAGGACCACTACCAGCCAGGATAATGTCGCCAAGAATGCCAACGAAGTCATGCATCAGTACTATAGCGCCTGTACTAAGAACAAGACCTTGCCGTTCATCAATTCGGACGAGGCTGAAGGCGTGTGGGAAATGTTAAGAGAAGTGCATGATGAAGTCAAAAAGGAAGGCTCCAAAGTCCACGGTGCTGCTTGCAGCCGTGCAAGCTTGTTTATTGTGAAATTGCTTGTGAGTTCGGATAAAGCACACTACGTCAAAGCGGTCGAGATATACGCAAAGACTCAAAATGAATGGTTCATGCAGAGCAAGTTGGTCATTCAACCCACCTTCTTTACCGAGTGGATCAGCTGGTCAAACGAGTTGAGGAAGCCATCGGTACAGAAGGTAGTCAAGAAGGATTCCAAGGAGGAATAAGTTATGCTTGGGATTAATATATGGCTTTGTTCTGCTTCCCCGAGCTGTGGTGCATTAGAGTCTTTGCTGCGCTCTGTGTATAAGATAGTTGTAGAAGGGAATATGCGTTGATTCGTATTACGCCGCTAATCAATCATATCATTCATCACAGTCTTAGCAAGCATCTCTCTCTGTATCTATAGTAGCCTGCCATCGGCCCATTTGTAGATAACGGAAGAATTTGGTCATGGTTTTTCAATTCTCTTTTCCCGCAGCATCTGAAAACGTCAGCGCATATTTAAACGTCTCAATCAACTCATCAGTATCCTCTAAACCAACAGAAATTCTCAGCTGCGTTTCCTCCAACCCCATAGGCTTCACTTTCTCCAACTCATCGATATATAGCGCCTTTACGTACGGTAACGCTAGTGTCCTGTGCGCTCCCAAGTGTGGTCCATGATGAACGTGCAGGTTGTTGTAGAACGCAATGGTAGCTTCCACCGAGTCCAATTCAATGCTAAAGAGACAGCCATATCCTGGAGTGAAATCTGTTGTTGTAGCGCGTTTATAGACGTTGTAATTCTCTAGTGTTGGTGAAACTGTCGGGTAGTACACTCTTTTTACGCTGGATTTGGGGTCTTTTGTTAGATCATGTAGCCACTTTACCAAAGCCGCGGCGTTATTGTTCAAGATCGTAGTGCGAGACAAGTAATCCTCGCTATTTTTTAAGAATATTTCTGCATCACCACTGAAGAGGTCGTCATGGTAGTCCTTTTCAAGCAGGGGCTTCAACTCCAAGTATATCCTCGATGATGGACTCACAGCAGCACTCCCGCCCATCACATCCGCGTACCCAGAGAAACTTTTGGTAAGGGATGTTACAACCAGATCCGCCACACCAAGAACGTCCACATTGGCAAAGCTACCTATAGTATCGTCCACAACCAGCGCGAATTTGTACTGATCTGCTAGCTCTCTCAATTTCTTGAGATCGGAACTCACTAGCAGTGGATTTGATTGGAACTCTGTCCACACTGCCTGCACTGGTGTTCCTGCTGCTGCTTCAGACTTCAGGAAACTTTGCAGTTCGTCAATCTCGGTTCCCAGGGGGAGAAATCTCACTCCCGGACCCCAGTATTCGAAGACGTGTATTGTTTGATGGAATGGAAGGCCGAACATGACTGTCTTGGAGTTTGAGTTGTTCTTCCATTTCCCAAGGAGATTGTGGATGTAGTAAATAGCTGCCATACCAGTCTGATAGAGATAGACATCATCTTTCGATATCTTCTCCTTTCGAGGTGGTCCAGCAGGTGCTCGTTCCAGCAAATTGGCAATACGTTGCCGAAGAAGTTGATGGGATGTCGAATCGGAGTCTTTGGGAGCTACAGTTACATCTGATAGCTCTTTGAGCAGATTCATGTTCTCCAGACACTCCACTCCCAGACGGCTTGAAATGCCAACGCCAGCGAAAGTCCAAAAGGGCATTACCAGCCGCATTTTGTCCATAGGAAAAAAGACAGCGTGGACACGGGATTGGAACTCAAAGGCTCGGATTGACATTACGTCTTTTGGCACACTATCCAAGCCATCCGTTCTCTTTTCCGCAGTGACGAAATTGATACAAGCAACCGCGACTTCATATCGAGGGAAGAACAAGCAGAATTGTCCCTCTGCTTTGAGATGCTTCAAGACAGCACCTGTTAGCTGCCTTTCATTAGTCTTTTGTCAGAATGCGGGACGTTCAGCGATGTCAATGTACTTTTTTGATATCCTTATGTGGGATGAATCTGGGATACATATCCACAAACTTGGCAAAGAATTCTGGTTGTTTCTTTGTAAACTCGAGCATCATGTCCCAACCGGGCATATGCGTCGTAATAGAATGCTGACCATTGTGACCAGGAGCTGGCGGCACAGCATGGAAAGTAGCTGTGTCAAGCGCTTTGATCTCGATGGTTTGGGTCATAACTTTGAGAGAATGAGAAAACTAGGTATAGGTGGAATTTAAGTAGTAGGACTGAGCTTCGCAGGGCAAAAGAAGGTTTTCATCAGATGAGACTTGATCACAACCTGACATTAGTAGATATATACATTCTTTGGAACAGTAATGGCTTGGAATTAGTTCTAGACTAGCCAAACGCAGCTAATGCTCTCAGCTGAGATTTCGCTTCCGTATGTCTTGGTCACACGTAAGCTATCTGACGGCAGTTACCGAGACCGCCATGGGCTGTTAACAAGAGCCTATACGAGCTCAAGCGTTCCCAAAGTCGTGGCCTACAACTTCAGTTTCTCTTGAGGGATGGTTTAGCTGAAGACTGGAGGTTGCAAATTTGAAAAGGGGAAGTTGCGACCCACCGCGGGGTATATTGCCTATTTCGGAACTTTGGAGGATAAGGTAACGTAGCATAGCAAATTAACTACCATTCTCACATCAAGCTTTCCGAAGGGGAATGTGGCGAAACTCTGGAATCACTAAGCATCAGTACCAGACTAGTATCGTTAAAACCATTTAAGCATGCTCGTGACGCCGAGACTGGGCCCTACTTATTTGGTGTGATTAGAGCAGGTGCAGTTGATTTCCTTTCAACTTCTAAGCAGATTTCAATCACCTCAGTGTCCTGGACTCTCTCCGGCGTTCAAATGAGTTGAGAAAGAAAAACCAGCACAGCAGCACAGTAGAAAATTAGCTCGAATGATTGTATTGTCTTCTTAGTATTACGCGACATATAAAGACCGTCGCCACCCTCAACCTCTATCAGAACAGGGGTGCTAGCATTTTCGCTATGCTGTTGGTGAATACTGACTAAAAAACTAGTATTCCCCATGGGAGAGTATTCAGGGTCTCCAAGGTTATGATGGAGACTGCAATTGTAAAGTGATGGAAAAATTTGGCTCATAAGCGCCGCGACAGCCGGGCGGTCGTTGATTGATAGGAAATGGAGATGAAGTCTGACCCCTTAGAAAATGTCGCTGGAACGCCGGGAAACAAATGAGATGGTAATGCTGGGAGACGTTGAGCACAGGGGGATCGTATCTGTACTCAAGGTCATCTTAGTAAAAGATGACATGCAAAGACAATAATAATCTTTGGGGGATGCTTAATAGGAAGCCATACGACGTGACAGCAATCGAGGCCCTGCGAGGTCACCTCCCATAGTCATCCCACCTGCACTAGGTGAACGACTTGGACTGTCCTCCATCTGGCAGCTCTGTCCGAATGCAAAAGTCTGTGCTCGTGATAGCTTTGCGCGCTGCTTGATCTTATTGAGGCCGCGCTCGCACGCGTGTTCGTGGGCCTTGTCATCCATCAAGACGTAATTCATGGGATAACAGCGTTGCCGATACTCCTGGAAGAAGGAGCTATAACCGCCGTTCAGAATATACACCTCGGGGTAGGTGAGGCGTGGATAATTGGCAGTATTGACAGTGCGATCCTGGTTGCGAATATATGTAGCCCTAGAACAATCATTAGCATGTTGCATGGAAAGACACATGTCGAAATACTTACATTAATGGCGCACGATGTTTGGAATACTCGCAGTGAAAAATTATCAGTGTAGAAGCCGAGGGCGGCGAGCTGAAAAGCTCCTGTGCCATCTGCTCCTTGTCGTTAAAGTTTCGAGCCCCCGTAATGTGGCCACCTTCGTATTCATATTCGAATCGGCAGTCAATCACCAGCTTATGATCGTATAAGTGATCGTACTCGCCATTGAGAACGTCGATCAAAGTCTTGGATTCAATACGGGGGAGACTGCAGCTAGAGTCTTCGTCCTGGGCCTCGATGACGGGAAGCTTGTGGCCTACCATCTCCTCGACGTCCATGATTGAATGCAAGTCACTTGGAATATGCTCCGTCCTATCAGGCCTCATTACATCTCCAGGACTCTCAAACATGCTTAAAGATCTCCTAAATTGTTTCCTGGGCCGGGTCGTGTTTGTAACAGCGCGTCGTGGTTGAGCACCGACTGGAGAGCCAGTGGCACGACTAACTACATTTGCGTTTGGATAGAAAGGACGAGGCCGGGGCGGTGCTATCACCGAACTATCGAAAGGATTTCGATGCTGTGGTGGAGACTCCTTGAAGCACTCGTCGATGTTGGCAAAGGATGTGCTATGCATCAAACCATTACCACCGGCACCGAAGTTGAACGCAGGTAGTTGAGCTGGTTTAGACTGTTGAGCAACAGCGGTGGTCGAGTGGCATTTCGTGCGAGAGAGAGATGGGCGGAAAAGAGAGGATCGTTTGCGTCTTTGTATGGTGTTAACATTGTGAAAGCAATTGACGATGTGAAAGATAGTTGACTTACTCAGGCACACGAGGTACTTCTAAGAGAGGATTAGATATCGTATCTGAGGGCGAGATCATTTCTTCATCGGGGGCGATAATCAAGTTGAAGGACTGCGTCTGGATGGCATTCGCAAACCCGTACGCTGGTTTGTGGGGGAGCGGTGAGATGTCCATCGAATCTCCACCAAAGCCAGGCGATGAAGAAGGGATTGGGGGAGTGGTGGCACCTTCCCATGCACCTGGAGGTGTAGAAGCACCTTCTAGTTTCCTAATTAGGCAAAGTTCACCGGAGATGCAGCCGATCGATTCGAACTTACCTCGATTAATGTGCGGAGTGAAAATATTTGATGTGAATAACGACCTCCTCGGTGTAGGTAATTGAGGACTGGAAAAGAATTAGCTAATTTCGGCCATACCCACCCAAGAATGTGGTACGAACCTCTGATCAATGTGGAAATTCTGAGACAGATCGGCGGCCAGACTTGCGGTAGGCGAAGAGCCTCGCATTGGAGCAGCAGCAGGTTGAAGGGTGAAGTAATCAGAATTCGAACGCTTCATCATACTCAGGTCCCGGAAGTTGAAGTTGTTACCTCCAAAACTGGACGAGGCTGCATGCTGTGCTCGCGAATTTGGGAGATCACGACGGAAGCCCCAGGAGGGACGAGGCGGAGGCCTCATGGCCGCGAGAGGAGAGCTCATTTCCATGATAATTGTGTATGTAGTTATGTCCAGGTTCCAATTGATGCTTTCAATGCATCAATAAAGGTAGGGCGGGTGGTATTGGTGGGTCGTAAGGTTGAAATGGTGGTGGAAGATGTTCAAGGCCGTAACGACGATATTTTAAGCATGCAAGGACCTGGGGTAAACTGGGTACAAATGGCTTCTTAGTATGGTGACTAGGGTAATAAGGGAGGTATACAATGGGTATAGCAGGTAGGGAAGGGGTTGCTGTGGTGCTTACATCGACTCTATAGGTCAATATTCTGGAGATATGCTCTTCATTGGTGGCCGAATGTCAATGCTAGGTAGTGATGGATTTTTCAATGAGTGACTATCTTTCTTCAAAACGCTGCTTCCGTCACAGCGATTGAAGCAGATAAGGTACCTTCTTTGTGACGGAGAAGGCGAGATTGATGGCTGGAGGTCGGAAGGTATCGAAAGCCCGTAAAGGTTCAGAACCTGTGGTGGTGGTAGCTGAACCTTATGGGACGATGCTGATCGATGGTTGCTCTGAGAGACGGGCTTTCTTAGCGAGAGAAAGTGGGTATCCTAGGCGCTTCCAACAATGGAAATGCCATCGCCAACTTTCACCATCGATAAATTCGCTGCACCTCTGCAAGTTTTTATCTATTTATTCTCCAATTAAATGAGCTGGTACGCTATAGATTGATGCCATCATATTTATCTCTTCCCTTACGCGATCAAACAATCATTGTTCCAAAAGTAATGCTTCGATACATGCGTTCAAATCTCCTCGCGAGGCTGGCCACAGCAACGGTCGAAAAATGAGTGCACAGATCACACCCATCCTGTCGGCAACGTTTGACAAACTGCTCGCCGACAACGGCTTCTCCACGGATTTGATTTCTGTTTCTCATTTTACAGTCCTGATTTGACGGTCATTTCTCGCTTTGCTACTCGCCATAGCTACAGTATATGCTCGTCATCTCAATTCTGCATCCTAAGAGGCCTGCTATATTTTCGACGACAAAGCTCAAGCTCTCTGCTATCATCCTGGTTTCGTCATTCTCGGCACCTTTTCACCGAGAGCTGCCCGCAAGGAAGCCCCTCCAACAGCCTTGGTGGCGTTCTGCCACGACTTGCTCTAGCCGCTAAATCATAGGTGGAGAGATTACTCCCCACGCGAATGCTATTATGAATTTGGCATGGCTTATTTCTTAGACCACTTAGCTCAGCGTCTCTATCGATCAGCGTACCTCACGGACCAGTTTGTGGCCAGGCCAATTGTAGCCACCATGGAAGACGTGGAGCTATTAGCGACAAAAAGAGCCTTGCGGCGGCTCACACGAGAATCGTCACAGTAACGACGAACCCTAATCAATTTAGCGCCCTGTGTCAAGATCGACCACGATGCGTTGTATCAACTGTCTCAACCCTGGTTTCACATCATCATGATGTTGCTTCGTTTTCCTTAACCAACCTCGAACACATCTCAGATGTTCTAAATTTGACAAAACACGGCTCAAAGACCGACAAGATTCATGCCAGGCTTTTCATCTCCGCAACCGCTGATGTTGACGAACAGTTCACATTGTCAAAATAACTCCAAGCGAACAGAGGAGTACCGAACCGCTCGGCCTGTCCGAAAACAGATGACCGATTGGGACAAAATTTCCGTCCTCTCAGCTTGCAACACGAGGGACAACAGCGGCCTCGAACACACTAATAAACACGCCATGACGCCTTCGCAGCTTCGCTGAATTGCCCCACGCGAGTCTTGCCTTGGTTTTGCAACATGACAGGCCGTCTTTGCGCTGGCCGAAGCAGTTTCGGGATTACGCAAAATCCATAAGCGCGCAGAAGACGCGACCGCCAAGCTAAAGTAAACACACCTTGTTCACGAATCTCACGCTTTCCCGTGATCGTCAACAGGCTTCGGCCCTTTCATTCGCCTCTCCGCCAACTCCTGCACGACTGTGCGTCAATTTATTCAGTCCCAAAACGTTCTTCCGGAAAAGACGGTCAGCTCTGCCAGGGGTGTCAACCCCTTGCATGCCTGTATGACTTCCTTTTAATCAAACGTACGAAACGTTGTTCCCCAGTTCGCCTAGCAAGGCCAGTGTTTATGGAGAAGGCGGAAGGGGCAGTTCGTCAGCAGCCTTGTATATGAACCCATGCCTTCTGCAATTGGTGCGGCAACTAATGTGAGGGATATGAGTAAGTCTGGTCAGACGACTGTGCAGTTCACGTATCCCTTTGGGTGATAGGTTTATGCTCCTCAGTCCAGACAAGCTCCACAGAGAGTTAAAGAGCCATCAGCTTACATTAAAAAGCCATCCCCTGCGAACATCCGACCGTAGTCGAACCCAGAAGCCAAAGTATCAACAATGCTTCCTCTATCAATTGCTAGTATTTGGTTTCTTCAATTGCTGTTCTTCCCAGGTAGTTTGGGTTGGATACAGGATTTCCAATTGTACTCGTTGTACACGCATCATCCCAAATCGGCACCTTTGTCGAACAAATGCGTACTCGGAGGTACCCAAGTCTTGTAATGCCGTTCGGCCTCAGGTCTATCTAGTCAAAAATCGAGCACCGCGTTTTCTCTTCATGAGTAACAGCAGCAGCCAGTAAGCAATACTTCTGATCTTCATCTTGAGGTGTAACTACATCAGCTGTCATATGCTCCACTGACCTGTGGATGATCTGAACATTTCTTCGTTTATTCGGAAAGGATTTTGATTTGCGTATCCTAATAGGCTCACGAAATTCCAGCATAAGGTACTACTCATTTTCCTGTCTCACGAAACATTTGTGATATAAATATTGTTAGATGAGCCCCGCGAAGACCTTCCCTCGCATAACCAATAGTCTTGGTAAGTACTTAATGTACCGGGCGTTTCACTTTTCACTCTGTAATTCATCCTGATACTAATAATCTTAACACCTTGCCATTACCTGGGTCATATCTCATTCTTACCTGATTCATACCTTGGCTTCTCCCTTGTGAAAGGTTTTCATAGCTGCTACATGTGATGGTGAAGATTCAAATCGCCCCGCTAGGAGTGCGAATGGCAGTCTAAATTGGCCGTATAGATATCATTATTTTCTACTTTACTCTATTACTTAGTTTCGTTTAAGAATGTGATCAGATCAGAGTGCATGGTAACGGCTGTGGAACTTATATTCCTAGCAATATCCAATTTGCTATTGCAAACAGATATTCTGCGTTCGAAAACAATGCGGCTTTCGGTGTTAGTTTGGGGGTCAAGGTCGAGCATTGTGGTGAGATGTGTGAAAGTAATTGTGGGTGGGATTGTTCTGACTAGAAGGGGGGTCGGAGGTTGGAACGACGATTGCTGGTAAAGGGAGATGGGTTTGGTGCGGTATTCTATTGTTGGTACATTGAAAGAGGAAAAACATCATGCAGGATAATAATGTTAGACAAGGGGAGGATTTGATACGAGAGAACAGCATGGTCCCGGAGATGGTTGACATTGACACTTCGACTAGATATCCGTTTCTGTTTGATATAAGCATGGGATAACGGATAACTGAGGGGTATCAAAAAAAAAGCCACGAGTTAAACCAAGATACTGTTTCTCAAGCACCGGCTCCTGTCATTTCATGGTTATACGCTTCATGTCTTCAGTGCTGTATCCACCTTCCCACTCGCCCTTCTCCTTTCTCTAAACTTTGCTGTACTCTCTTCTAATTTCTTGATGCGCCACTCACAACCCTTTGCGAATTCGCATATCCCACATTTGAAAGCCTCTTCAATGTCCACGCCTTTCGCTTCCCTCTCCCCTTTCCACCATTTCATCTCATCTTCGACGAAGGTACGGTGAACAGTGTCATCGTATGCAAATGTTGTGTTTCCAAGGACAGATCCGTCTTTTTGACTCCGAAACTCAGCTTGCAGAACTCGGCCTATCGCGTCGGTCGTGGGTATTGTAAGTTGTAACTCCGTAATCATGAGCGACCATAACTGATTGAGTGTGTTATGCTGAGAGAGCTCCGATATGGACAGAGGAACAGAGTCATCCGACTCTGAGATGAAGCCGCCTTCCAGATCTGATATGGCTGCAATAAAGGAATCTGAGAAAGGAGTTTTTGCGTCCAAGTTGTAACGATTGAAAAGGACATCCGCAGCAACAGTATTGGCTGCCAACTCGCCTAAGAGTCTGTGGTATAGCATGAGTTGCATCTGCATTGGCCGTAATGACGGTCCTTTTGGTAATGACCTTCCCACTCGGGTCTTGACATCCGTGAGATAGATTTTGTTGACGGGGTGAGGTTGGCTTAACCAAGCAGAACCGCCCGCTCCTTGTGCAGGAAACATTTCTGTAATCTTCTTCTGGTTGGACATCTCCACTGTCGACTTCTCCAAACTCGCCTCGAGTTCGAGATCCGGACATGTGTATGACACTTCGTCAATTACGCCATTAATGACTTGTCCATCGATGACACCCCAGAGTTCCAGTTCGCGGGTCATTCCTGTGGCGCGAAGCGTCCTTAGACCTTGAATAACATTCCATATTCTTAGGCCCCAGCGATCTTCCACCGTCTGGACATCTACTGGCACGACTTCATGTACTTCGGTTTCGAGCTTCTGATGTACTTTGGTGCCTTGCTTCATCGCTGGCGTCGCTTTCTTCCTCCCATATTTTGACAAGGTATAAAAATACTGAAGTTCGCACCATGCTGGCGATATGATGTCTGTGACAGATAGTGCTTTCTTGGGCGCTTGCCTGAAGCGTTCTAAGGGTGAACGTAGATCTGGTCCATCAGGCTGGGTTTCCTCGATAGCAATAGTTGTAGACTTTGCATTTGGTAGACTACGATGTCGTGCTACTAAACGCTGTTAGCATGTTAGCCTTTCATGGATATTTGAGCAATATTGGAGAACATACGTTGGGGGTACGAGACCTGCTCGTCGTTGTCGACTTTAGCCTCAAGCACCGTGTCCTCGATATCTGACTTTGGATGACTGGAGTTCTGACTCGAATATTTTGGCAAATGAACCACGCTTTTCTTATTATCATCTTCAACAATGCTTTCAAGAACCAATTGCTTCCCCAGTTCCCCGTCCAACCCGCTCACAAGCTGTGACAAGATCTCCTCACCGTCCGTGTCCAATTCAGAGCCGTAATCTGTGAGATTGTCTGCTATCGTTGGCGCGTCAGGTATAAGGAGATCGTGATCAATATCAGAACCGTAATCGCTGTGAGTATCCCCTGTTGCTGTTACCGGCAACGACGTAGATGTTCTTCTGAAAGCCATGCCATATCTCGTACGTCGCAAAATGTGGCGATGGTGATGCTCGTCATAGATTAGGTTTGGTGGGGAGACGCGGAGTTTCAGTCACCGAAGTGGCGCGAAAACTCGTGCGTGTCAGATGAACTTCAACCACAACCCTTCTCAACCACCTACTATACAATCCCTTTTGAAAGAAGATCAATCAATTAATCTACAAAATACTAATACAACTTTCCGGACAAACGCGCTCTGATATGTCAGAATGAGTATATATTTTTGGTGCATCTCTGGATTCTGGCAAGAGCGGCGGGTACCATTCAATTCACTGGCATGTGCTTGAATGAGGTATTTTAGATTTCATTGCTTTAGCGTCTCTAAAGCATATCAAGCCTTGAGAGGCATGAGAACCCACAATCTAATGAAGGTACTCAATGCGGCATCTTGTACGAATAGTTCTTCCTACGCTCACCTGGTTTCGGTTTTGGGAGCCGTGTACATACACAATCCAGTCAAAGGACTTGGGTTTGTATACTAGGCTTCAAGGTCTCTAGCAGAAAGGCTAGGCTAAGTGCTAGGAGCTATGGGTATGCTCACTTTAGACAGGATGAATCGATTTAAAATCTAGGCTTGATGGCGCCTGACAAGTATATCAATTCAAGCGTCAGGAGCCATGCAGATGCTCGCTCCGAGCAATCGATTCTAACTCGAACCTCAGACTTGATGGCTCCTGGAAATTACGGCAGGTCGAGTGTTGAAAGCGGTGAATAATATGCTCACTCCATTCAAGATACCTTTTATTGTTTTCTGGACATGATAGCTCCCAGCAACTATGCGACGTCAAGTGCCAGGAGCCGTGGATATACTCAAATTATTCAAGAACCCTTACTTCGTCTTCTAGGCTTGAGGGCTCCTGGCATTGATTCCGAATTGATCGACGGGAACCGTGGAAAGCTTGGATCTGGCCGTTGGCTTTGCTTCGACCGTTATAGCCTGCTGGTTCCCACCGCATCACGATTCGCAGCGTCAGGAGCTCGCTGTTATTTTCACTTTATTACCCGTCCCCCGTGATCGAAACTATTCAAAAGGGTCACAGTGAAGCCAGATCTTCTTCACCTCAACAACAACAAACATAGCGCGTTCAAGCTGCTTGCCTTACCCTTCCATCTTGCCTCTCTTCCAATTAATTACTCTTCTCTCTTCGCGAAAATCTTTCGCAATGAATTTCATAACTCTTCTCTCCATGATGTTCGCGTTTATGGCAATGCAATTCCCAGGCGCGACCGCCACGATGCACATGATAGAAGTTGGCTACCAAGGCACCACGTTCTCGCCCACATCACTCTTTGCGGTCGAGGGAGACACAGTCCAATTTCGCTTCGTTTCCATTGGTCACGATGTTGCTCAGGGTATTGTCTCTTCACGCGTGGATCTATTCTCTATTGAATATATGTCTAGGCGTTTATGACAAACCATGCTACCCATCCACCGACAACAATAGCTTCTACAGCGGGAAACTCGGCATTGTTCGTTGCACCTGTATCACCCTTTCACTCTATGAATCCGAGATATTAAATGTAAATTTAGGGTCAGACATTTACTGTCGATATCAAGAATGGCGATAGCCTTTGGCTCTATGATACTACCTTTTGCAATATGGGCATGGTCGCTGTCATCAATCCATCGTAAGTTAAGTTTGATTTTTCCATTCCATGCACCATTGACACGCGGAGATCCTACAACGCCTCCCTTTCCCAATATCGACAAGCCGCAGTGAAGACAGAGACATCCATCGCACCAGAAAAAGTCCAAAACGGAACGCCTGGAAACTTCAGTACCTCGGCCACCACCACCAGCGCGGTTCTGCGTGAAAATCCACCTGCCAACGCTACTACATCTCCCCGGATCGTCATTGGCGCCAGCCCGGATCGAATGGTTCCTTCCCTAGCTGAGATAATTTCTCTTATCGCGCTTTACGGAGGGATCTTTGGTATTCTGCTTCACTGAGGTAATGGGGTGGGTATCAGTACTCTGCGAATAATTGATTGGGATTCATCGGGACGATTGTGGACACGTAGCGATGACTTGATGAAAGATCATGATGTTATGGGTTTGTGAGACGGTTTAATAATGGGCTTTTCATCATAACGCTTCGGGTAACTTCCAGAAAATTCAACATTTGGAATTGGTTTCAAGGCTTTTCACTCATGTATTGTAAATTCGATCAAGTCAACAGAGGCTCCTCTATCAAGGCTATGAGCTAGTCAAATGAAAACAGCTTACGTTTCAATTCCTTTCTATAGTTCATCATGCCACCAAAGTAGACCCTCAGTGCCTTTTTCCTACCTCTCACATTCTATGCATAGCCATACCATCACCGCAATAATCTCAACCATAGCACAGAGCATAAACTCACAGTACCAAGAATCCAAGAGTCCGTCACTTTGAACAAATTCCTCTCAGCAACACTCTCACACAATTCAATCCACTCTTTCCCGGCCTTCTTTGTAGCGTCCCTAATAGCACTATCATCTCCATTCTCCTCCATTTTCTTGATAGCCCTGGCAATGAATTCGACCTGTGTTTCTGTAGAAGTTATAATTTTCGTAAGCGGCGCGCCACTACCTAATACCATGAACATGTTTGGAAATTTGGGTACACACATTCTTGAGTAAGAGGATGGTCCATCTTTCCAGTATTGCCTCGACGAAATGTCGTTGCGACCGCGCATGTTCATACAGGTGTAATTTCCTCCTACGGCATCGAAACCCGTTGCAAAGATAATGACATCGAGATTGGTAATTCTTCCCCTCTGCCGTGGCAGCGCCGGTTGGTTTTATCACTATGATCGGTATTACAGATAGTAGGACTACTTCAACATTGCCTCGATTAGTTTGTTCATAACAGCCCCCAGCACACAGCGGACGTTTTGCGTCGTAATCGTGCGGTGTTAATGCCCTTGCTTTCTCAACATCCTTCACAAGCTCCAGAGGCGGAGTCAATCAGTTTGACGCTGAGACCCAGTTTGAGGAGTTCGTAAAGTTGGTTTATGCCAATGAACCCCGCTCTGGTAAGGGGTCTTTCTCCTAATTCAGTTCTGTAGGCTTTCCGGATGGCGTTTATCTTTGTCACGAAGTAAACGGACAGGAACGAAGTAGCAACGAATCGATGAGAAAGAATAGAAATTGATTTCTTGAAGCAAATGATAAGGAGGAGCAAGAAGGCAATGTAAGGACTATTGAGGGGGTGTTCGGGATACTTAGAGCATCCACATCTTTGGAAGTCATATTCAGAAATCGATTTGGAAGTACCAGAACGGTGCAATCTTGCCGTCAAGATTCAAGGCTATAGGCACAACGCGATATGATTCGAGCTACTGAATCCGACAGTAGTTGTGAACACACTCAGTGATCGTGATGCGGGGAGTATGGAGATGGACCATTCTTACTGGTGCACCATTCTACGACAGCAAAACAGTGCAGGAGATCTCTTTGTCTGCTCAACGATCATGACAAGAAAAGGAACTAATGAAGATACTTGTGCCATATATAGTGCTGAAAGAAGCCCCAGCAATCTCATAAACCGATGTTCGTCGGCTTCTACTACCAAACCAAACTCCGCTTAATCCATTGAAGTAACCACTCAAATAGCAGTAGGTTAGGTGTACTAACAACAACCTGTTACGGAAGACTCTGAGACTGAACGGAATTGGAAAACTCCTGGACGTAACACTGTGGGCGAACTCGTAAGCAAGCGGCAATCGGATGACGATGTTCTCCTCATAACCTCAAGATAAGATATAGCGACGGCTAGCTGTCTATTATCGTTCGACGTTCGTACTTATATAGCGACTGTTCACTTAGCGCCATCGTGGTTCTGCCGGACACACAACAGCCTCATCCCGTGTCATTTGAAATACAGAATAAGGCGCTGATTATCCCAAACTCAGGAGCTGCTTGAATAATGTTGAAACGCTGCCAGATAATCCAGCCAAAGTTTATGATGTTACTGCGCGATTGGCATGCGTATTCACCAAGCAGACGCTCCCTTGGCATGTAGAGAGGCTGTCAGAACAAAGATTACAAAACTTGGCCAGCGGCTGAGCGCCTGCAGGGGTCAAATAAGAACAACCCGTAAGCAGCAGAGTCAATATGATGCTCTGCGCGAGAGAGATTCGTCAATGTTGCTCTGGGAAAGCTGTGCAAAAGATGACTTTTGCAAGCATGAGTTGAAGAATAGAGCAGAGGTTTAATCACTCGTGAATCGTGATGCGATGAAGAGCTGCGCCTCCACATCTCATCTCCAAGGGTCGACCGGAACAAAGTTTGAATCTTGTGCACGTATCCCAGAGTGACAAGAGTGCCCTTTTCGTGGCTGAATTGGCGTTGTTTCACACCTGCGCTAATTCAGATTGGTCGTGGACAGAGATCGGGAGGACAGAGAAACATTGATTGAAAAATATGTTTATATAGTAGAGTGATATGGGAGATGAGAAGGGTTTAGAGGAGGAGTAAGTTCAGCGTGAATGAATATGGATCTGCTCTCGCAAATGATGTGCCAGTCGCCTGGTTATCGATTGAACATCTCACCCCAGTAATATAAGCAAATCAGCCAATCAAGCTGGCTTCGTACCTGGCCAATGCCAACCTGCGACTTACCCGTATTAGGCCAGGTTAATCTCAGGAACCGTGCACTTGCAGCACGCCGCTTCACTGCTACTCTCCCGTCTCCCTTTTCTCACTCCATCTTCGTTGCTATCACCAGCTTTCTAACCCTCCTTCCTTCAACCTTCACCCTCTCTTACACCATTCGCGACCTGGCCGTCGTCGTCCTTCATTTATCGACTTCGCCACCACATTCTTTGCAAACACAATAACTTCACTTTCCCTACCTCCTTTATTCGGCTACTGGAGCATTCCGGGCACCTCCGCATTCCATCCTATTGTCACGCTGGTCGTTCTTTTTTCGCTGTCGAGAACCTCGAGATTTTCCCAACTTTAGGCAGCCAATTCGTCGATCTTGCTAGTGCGCGCGCTCAAAATTCAGTCACGCTGCTGTTTCTGCAACTCGAAATCAGTAACTACTACGAAGAGCCCGCGCTTTCACGTTCACGCGACGTACCTTCTCCACAGCCTTCACCATGAGGATTCGCAGTTTACTTGAAGGCATCTTCCACCGCGAGGCGCATGACAATGTTCTGCAAGCTCGTCAAAAGAAAGGCGGCGTGCTCACTCTCGTCTCCTTGGTCACCATGACCGCACCAAAAACCTTTGACGGCCCAGCTACTTACAGCACTGTAGCAGGTGGTGCACTCCTCCAAAGCCGCACCGAGGAAGCCGCCCCGACGACTGATAGTGGTTCGGCGGAGACCTCTGCTGCTGCTCCTTCAACAAGTGAAGCCGCCGCTGCGACCTCTGCTGCTCCAGAAACCAACCATGAACACAGCAGTTTTGCTTCCACCACCCTTCTCAATGTCATTCCGGTCGCGGCCAGCACTAGCTCGCCAATGACCACCTCTCTCGAGTCATCGCCCACTTTTGGATCCCCCGCCTCTGCTTCCGCATCCGCTTCAGCTACAAAGGAGGCAACTGCCCCACAGCAAGGTGGGATGACTGGTGGTGCAAAGGCCGGTCTGGCTTTTGGAATTTTATTCCTACTTGGTGCTCTCCTCGCCGGTGCATTTATGTTATACCGTCGCAAGAAGCAGCAGCAAGAACATGAGCAATTGGATGACGAGAAATCCGCAATCGCTCGCCCAGACGCTCTACCTCAACATGCTCAGCCAGATCTTCCTCCGGTCCCAACCTCGCAAGCTTACAACGCACCTCAACTCAGCGTTCGTCCCGTTACCCAATTTGATCCACAACTGAGCTCCCCTACCGGACCTGGTGCTGCCGTAGCTGGAGCTGCTGGTGTTGGTGCTGCCGCACTTGCTGCTAAGAATGTTACTCGTACACCTTCGCCAAATTCGAACAGCGCATGGGAAAAGAGGGGCGCTGAGCGTCATGCCAATGACCCACAGAATCCCTTCGGCAACCACGCGGAGACTCTCAACGGTTCCCCACCAAATGGTGCTGCTATCGCTGCAGGTGCTGTCGGCGGTGCCCTCGCTGCCGGCGCCACGAAACGCTCGCCATCTCCCGGACATATCGAAGCTGCTGATTTCCCACTTCCTGTTTCTGGTCCTCCCTCACCTAACCCAATCAGCCTTCAATCTGAAGGTTCTGGCATTTCTACTGGCCCTACTGTATCCACAATCAGCATTCCTGCATCACTCCAACCTGGCGAGGCTGCCACAATTGCTGGTGGTGCTGCCGTTGCAGGCGCCGCCATTGCAGGAGGTGCCGCAGCTGCCAGCAAATCTGCTCCCAATACTGATAATGTTTATCGCGTTCAACTCGACTTCAAACCTTCCATGGAAGACGAGCTTGAGATCCGTGCCGGTCAGGTCGTTCGCATGCTCCACGAATATGATGATGGATGGGTATGTTTCTTTGTTCTATTTGAACTTCTTCAGTCACTGATTCTAAACAGGCTCTCTGCACTCTCATGGATCGCTCGCAACAGGGTGTCGTGCCTCGCACTTGTCTCTCCAAGACCACCGTCAAGGCTCGTCCAGCTGGCCCAGCGCCACAAGGCCGCCCCAACGGTCCTCCTCGCGGTAGCCCTCAAATGAGAAGCCCTGGTGGCCCGATGGGCCCCAGCGGCCACAACTCTCCTCGCCCGATGACGCCACAAGGTCGCCCCGATCCCCCCTCTGGACGTAACTCCCCAGCTCCTTATCCTGGCGGACGAGCAAGCCCAGCTTTCGGAGGGCGCGCTTCTCCTGCCCCATATGCTCAAGCTCCTCGACCACTCTCCCCAGCTGGTCGACCAGCAGGACGTGCCCGTGCTGCCAGCAACGCTTCTCCCTACGCTCCATACAACCCAAATCAGCGTTCCCAGTCTCCAGGTCCCTATGGCGCAGGACAACTGAAACCAACCCAACGTCCTGAAAACCAACGCCGTCGCTCAAACTCGATGAGCAATATGGCTCCTCCAAACATGGGTAGCCCCCCAACGTCCAGCCCACTCAGCGCCAGCAGCATTCCTCCACTCAGCCAAATACCAATGAGGAAGCCTGTCCCTGGTCAAGCCAAATGATAAACACAGCAATTTCAAAGTGTCACTTCTCTGAGCATGTCTAGGTGTCAATCTGTTGTGATCCTCAAGACAGTTGGGTTTTGGATGGAGTCTTCGGCCCGGTAAACATCCTTCTTACGATGCGACCACTTTTCTCACGATTGTTCGGGATTTCGCCTTGCAAAGTACAGAAACTGTTCCCCCTTCGTTTATGATTGGAAAGTCCCTGAATCTTTGGCAATAAAAAGTTCGCACTGACAAATCCCTTTCTCCTATGTGTAATTACGGATATACCCTTTCTCCTTCTTTTTCTTCCACTTTTTGTTTCCCAGACACGGGTATGCGCTTTGTTCATAATGTCTACTGGGGAGGACTGAGGTTGGTGATTTGAGCATTTTTTCCCCTTTTCTCACTGGTGTATGCTTGTAGGAATGGGTGTGGATGTCGAACCTAATCTTCTTGAACTCCTTGGTTTTGCATGCTGTCTTTCTTTTAGATGGCAGGGATTTTATGGAAGCGAAGGCGAGTTGTAAATAGTGGTTAGATAGCAATGGAAGGATCTTAAGTCATGATCACTGTTTTCGATAGGCACGTATATGGTGATTGGTATTATGTATGTATGACGAATTACCCTGTTGTGGGGTAGATGTAAACCTCCTGTGAGCAACTGGCGCGAGCATGAAGTATAGCTGCAACAGGCTCGAACACGACACAGGATGGAATGAATTTCCTCTTGCCACCAAGAGTGAGTCTACGTACTCACTGGTGAGACTCGTACGGACCCAATTAAGAGTGGCATGTTTGGAAAGCTTTCGTCAGCTCTTTCAGCACGTTCATCCCCCCCATCAACCCAGAATCAAGGTCGACCCTTCAACAAGAATTCTGTGCTCATTTCCCAGCCTGTCTCACAAACTTAGTATGCCTCCCCATCACAACAATCGACCCCACCTCCCCACCACTCAGAACCTTCCTCACAACCACAGTAGTAAACGCCATACTCCCCCCCACCTTCTCCGCCCTCCCCTCAATCTCGACCTCATCCGCCAGTCCCACCGTCCCCAAGTAACTCACATTGATATCGACGCTCGCGCCCGTCTTTGACCGCAAGTCGTAACAGGCGATGGCGAGACCGCCGATACAATCTACTATTGTTGCAGAGACGGAACCGTGGAGGCCACCTTTGGAGTTTAGGTGGATGGGTGTGAGGGTGAGGCGGCAGAGGAGGTGGGAGGGGGAGGCGTGGGTTATGAGGAGGGGGGTCAGGAGGAAGGAGTATATTGGGGAGGAGGGGAGGAGGGTGGACCAGAGGGTGCGGATGTGGGTGAGGGTTTGGGGGTCGGATGAGGGAGGGGTGAGTGCTGTGGGCTCTGTAGGTTCCATCGCTTCTGTAGTTGACATTATGGGAGAGGAGGGGCGGAAAGACGTATCGATAGGGCCGATTGATCCGATGTGAGTTCAGGTTGAGCTGGTATAGGCTTTGTAGAGCAGGATTCTTCCATAGGTTGAGTTGGTCGAAACATTTTTTAGCCAAGGTCGTCACGTGGCGCGCATCACTGTCATCCTAGCTCAAGTTGGAATTTCTTATTATCTTGCAATTTTCTCACAAATTCAGACACCAAAACAACTTCCTTCAAACACTAATACAGATTGGAAAGTTTATTTATGAGTATGAGAAATTATCTGCAAGTTCCTGCCTGCTTCTTTGTCCTCGCATGATTCCAGATGGAGTAGTTGCTCAGCCTTGTGTATCAATGCTCAAGTATACACGATCCTCAAATATACACCCTGCCCTCTCCATATTCAGGGACACCTTTACAACTTCGAAGCTCTGCGACACCATCAACTGTATATGCCGCAACGAGGTAATTCCTCACAATTGCAACAATGCGGTTACTTCACTCCCTCCCTACCATATTCGCGCTTACCCTCCCCTCCCTCGCCGACTCGAACGCTTCCAAACCGCTGTCTTCGAAACAAATCCTCTCTTCCACTTTCAAACCACCACAAGTTTTTGAGAATGTGAATCTAGTGAGGAACGTCAATTTAGAGAAGGGATATCCGAGGGAGATGATCAATGTTGTGATTAAGAATGTGGATTCGACGGCGCAGAGTAAATATTACTTGCCATTTGAGGCGGATTTGATAGCGAGGGTGGGTGGATTGGAGGTTAGGGATAAGAAGAACACTGGGAAGGATGCTTTTAAAGTTGAGGTCACGGAGTTTGATACTGAGAGGTATGTGGGATATACTTGTAATGTGAAGGCTGTGAGATAAACTACTAACCGACAACAAGCTCGACGGAGTTCTACCTCGTCCACCTCCCAGAACCACTAGCACCAGGTGCCGAACTCACCATCGGCATCACCTTCGCCGTCACCGCGGCACTGAACCCCCTCCCGGATACAATAGACCAAATGGCCCAACAAACAGTCCAGTACATCACATCCGCCTACTCCCCCTCCGCCTACAAAACCCTGAAGCAAAAGACAAAGATCAAGTTCGGCACAATAAGCATACCAGATTACACCGTCATCCCCAACAAGAACGCCGACGGCAGCGAAGACCCCACTCGTCAGGGTAGCACATTCACCTACGGACCATACGATGATATCCCAGCGGGCGCTTCCCAACCCATCGCTGCACGATACGACTACACAAAACCACTAGTACATGCTACACTGTTAGAGCGTGACATTGAAGTCTCCCACTGGGGAGGCAATCTCGCCATTGAGGAAAGGTACTGGCTCACCAACCGGGCCGCAAAGCTAAAAAATCACTTCTCCCGCGTGCAATGGCAAATGACCAAATACGCCAACCCGCCCTCTACCGCATTGAAGACGTTGCAATTCCCCCTCAAGGGTGGGAGCGTGAACCCTTACTTTACGGATGATATCGGTAATGTTTCTACGTCGAGGTTTAGGCCTGGAAAGGCACAAGCGTTATTGGAATTGACGCCTAGGTATCCTATCTTTGGGGATTGGAAGTATAGTTTCAAGATTGGGTGGGACGCTGATTTGAAAGGCTTTTTGAGGAGGGTGAGCAAGGGTGATGGGTATGTGCTTAAGGTGCCTTTCCTTGAGGGTCCAAAATTGGCGGAGGGGATTGAGTATGAGAAGGTGGAGGTACGCGTTATACTCCCGGAGGGTGCACAGTATGTTTTTCGTAAACGTTCCAAGTGTATCTTGGACACCAGAACACTAATGTGAGCTATAGAAATGTCAAATACACGGCCCCCGTCCCGGTAATCAACAGCGAAATAACCACCCACCGCACTTTTATGGATACAGTCGGCCGTCCAACACTGCAGCTCTCCGCCATCAATGTCGTAGACGAATGGAGGGATGAAGACTTAATCATCACTTATGACTACCCATGGACTGCCAGTTATAGAAAACCACTTACCATTGCTGCTGCGGTAGGAAGTCTATTCGTAGCTATCTGGGTTATTGGAAACATCGACACGAGGATTGGAGGAAGGAAGTAAGAGGGAGGTTGAGATGTAAAATAGGAATCAAAAGTATAGGAGGATTTGAACCTGGTGGGCAAGATGTTTTGGGTATGATTTGTTAGGCGTTATTACTGTGGGATAGGTTGTGTATATCGGGTGTGTACAATATTATAGAGGGCAATGCCGCGCACAAAACGGAATTGAACTTCTCCCATGGTTAAGTTCGCAAGAAAAGCGCAGATTACAATCAGCAAAATGCTCAATACTCAATGAGCGTGAAGTACTACGCACAACTTTGCAGTCAGCTCCCATACCGAAAGGCAGAGCCAGACCAAACTAAAGCAGCAATGTATTAACAATGCCCAATTTCCACACAATGCATCCACGTAGCCAGTTCTCCGTCATCACATTCCCCCAATCGTCCCTCAAAACGGCAACATCTTCAAACCCACACCATCGCCCTCGCCAGACAACCTCAACCCAACATTCACACTCACCGCTGCAAAAAGCATGAAACAAAGAACACTAGGCCCCCACTTGTCATGATAAACCACCGCCCGTCTCTTCCTCGTCTTATCCACCCTCCAAAGATAAAGCACAAGACTGTATATAATGCTTGCGCAAGCGACAATGGTGAAAGCAATAGCACTGTACACGCTGATTCTGTCGCCGAAGTTGAGAAGAGTTGCCGCTATAGAACCGAGGATGATGCTAAATTCTAACCAGGAGAGGAATGTTCGTTCGGTTGCGAGGGAGACTTTTGGTTCTATTCGCACGGGGACGTGGATCCTCTTTCCCTTGGGTGCTTTGAAGCGTTTGATTTCACCAATGCCTTTTACGACGCCCATTCCACCTGTTATGGCTGGGATGGGCGTGGCGCGGGGACGAGGTAATATTGCCCAAAAGACAGAACCGATCGCGTTACCAGTGTCGTGGAGGGTTTTCTTCGCAAGGGCGCGGTAATATGTCAAACCACCAACCCGTTTCGCTTCCTCATAATCCTCGGAGTCGGAGTCGGAGTCGTAGAATGGGTAGTCGTCTTCGTCGAGCATGCCTGGGATAGGTCCCGCGGCGATCCGTTCTTCTATGTCGAGAGAGTTTCCTGGCGCGCCATTTTCGCGCGTTGCTTGCGACATCAAATCAAAACTGTTTTGGCGCTCTTCTGCTTCCATGACGTCGCGTGCTTCGCGGAGACGGCGGATATTGAGGTTGTAATCTCCTTCTTCACCGTCGAGAGGGTTTGGCTGTGCCGGTTGGAGTACGAATGCATCTTCCCCGTCACTGTCGTCTTCTTCATCGAGGTCGGTGGTACTGATATCTTTGCTCTGACCGGGTCTTTCGATTCCGAAACGGTGGCTGATCGGCTTGCGGATGTCGGTTTTCATTTGTGGCATCCAGAATGGGAGGAGATTGATTCGAGTGGGATTCAGTTTTGCCGTCCCGTGTATGAATTTACTGAATTTGGGGACTGCTTCTACGAGGTGGGATGCGGTTAGTTCGCGGATCCATTCTGGTGGTTGGCCGCCGGCCTGGGTTTGCAATTTAACTTCGAGGACGGCGTAGGGGAAGCGTTCCACGTCTGCTGGGTCTAGTTGGTTGAATGGCCAGTCGATTCCAATGTCGGTTCTGCGCCAGTTCTTGCCTGCTCGCTGGTTCCCATCCAAATTGTCTTCGCGGGTCATCGTCAGTTCTGTATCGAGCGAGATGCGTACTCGCGCGTCTCCGGGCAATTGGAAGGCAGTCCGGTGGTAGAACGAGCGTGTAACTGGCACGAGCTTCCTAGCAATGACACGGTACTGGATCTCTTTGGCCAGTTGTGCAAGATCATTAATCTCTTTCTCGCTCTTCTTGCCATCCCGCCTCATCTTTTCAAAGGCTTGGTCAACAGAAAAGTTGCCCGTCATGAAAGCATTGACCTTCTTCTCCTTCAGCGTAAACCGAGCCTTGACGGATTCTTCACCTGTCCAATCTTCTCGATGGGTCTTACGTTCGACGAAGATGGTGTCTGTCTCCATGCCTCCATACCATCGGAGTCGAATCGCTTCGGCGCCTTCTGTCTTTTTTAGACGGCCTTCGTACAGCTCCCATGTGTCTGTGTTGTCGTAGTATATGGAGGAGATGGCGGAGTCGGCAAGATCGAATTCTTTGCTTGGGTTGAATACGAGGACGGGGAGATGCTGTGTTCATATTAGCTGAATTTTCTGCTCATTCTAGCAATTCTTCATACCTTTAAGATGATAAGTTTGAGCTCGGTAATGTTATCCGGATGCACCCAGTACTTTGTTGTATTTCGTACAAAGTTCTGCTGTGATCCACCAGCGGAAGAGTCGCCTTTCGTTGGATTACCGCGAGTTCGGACGAGATCATATAGCCGGGATAGAGTGACAATGAATTGATCATAGTTGTCCTTGAAGAATGGCTTAGCCTTTAAGCGAGCAGCGAAAACTGGCCGAAGATGCCATGTTGTTTGTTTCTATCCAGCGTTAGTATAGCTCGTCTCCACACGTCAAATAACCTACATCATGCTTCTTAATGATCTTCTGGAATCCCGTGTAATTCAATTGTGTGAACCTTGCCAAGTCATGCACATCGGCAATGATATCACTGAGATCCTCCTCCAAAAGCATAAAATCCTCTTCTAGAGAGATATCGGCTTGTCCATTATGAGGTTCCCCTGGAGCGGCATGATCCGCCTGAGAAACAACATTATTGACCTCCTGCTCGCTAGCCCTTATTCTCTTAACAATCTCCTGACTCTTAACCTTCTGAAAAGTAAACACTTTGTCCAATTCCCCTTCCAGATGCTTAACAAAGTTCTGTTCGTCCTCCTCCGTCCATGCTTTCCTCTTCGGCTTCGGATTATCCTTTGAACGCGGAGTCTCGTACTCTGTATTTAAAGCATCTTTCAATCCATCATAATCGATATAATGATAGACCCAATTCTGGATGAGTGAAGTTTTGAGCTGATGTCCGAATCTGAAGGGATCGGTGAAAAAAAACGTGTTAGCCGATTACGAATGGAGTGGGAGTGGGAGTATCGTGCATTGCATGCCGAGCTTGGGAATGACGGAATCAAACTAAAGCAATGAGGATCCTCATCTAAATGGTAACATACCTCATGATTGGTCAATGTTGCCTTTCACATACGAGAAACAAACACGTATGAAACAATTGAAGAGTAGGGATGGCAATGTTTTTGAAGTTTATGCAAAAGCAGAGAGAGGCTGGTACTTGGTGGAGCTTCGATCATACAAGCCTATGACCCACGCCTAGCTTTTGGTGCTGCCCCACGCGCTAGATGCACTCTCAGTTGCTTAATTTTTTGCTGCGTACGCTATTGACGAATGATAGTTTGCAGAGACACCACGTTCCTTCAGGATTTTTATGATCGTCTACAGGCATACAGAGTTCTCCCCACCTTGAAGCGAAGAGCCTCTCTGGTGTTGATGCTGCAGGCAGAGATTTGGCGGGGACATAAATCTGGGAAAAACTCTTCGCAACAACGACCCGGAGAGCACGTTACGAAGACCGAGCAGATGGTGCTATGGAGCGATACCCACGAACAGCACAGCTGTTTGCGGTACTAAAAAATTCCAGATATTGAGTTATCCCATGCATTGATGCCCTGTATAACTTGTGCAGCAGAGCAGTCACGAGTACCACGCCATGACCCTGGGTGTTCGGAGTGCTTTCCGTCAGACATTTTCTAGGTTCAAAATACATAACAGGTTAGGAGGCTCTGTTCCGAGAATATCAGTATCAGAGCATGATGCGTATGCTACCTTTTCGTTTTCACGTACATACTCTTCCGATGCATTGGTACGAAAGGTGATGGCTTCAATTGGATTCAAGGGTGGTGTGAAGTATTATCTTTTTACACGAAAACGCCGATCGCCATTACAATACAGATCCAGACCATCATGACGATGGTATCGTGGAACACTTCACACGACCATTGAACGACGTCTCAATTAGCGAATCTTATCAAAGCCGCAAACCAAAAACAGGGCCTTTTAAACAAAAGACACCGCAGAACGACCCATACTCGGAATCAAGGTCTAGTCACTTCTACTTTGATTACTTTTCTTAATCTAGTCTACAATTCTCTTTCTTACCGTGTAAAGAATCTGTATACACATATTAAAGAGGTGGAAAGACTTCCAATATTCAATTCATGATCATGGCTGGAAGTTGTGACCCTGTTTATCCAAGGTTAAAATATACGGCATAGTATCGATATTTATAGGTATAAGATTCAAAACGACCACGAAGATCATTTCCGTTGGGTAGAGGAGAGATGGAACAAGAGAGAGTATTGAGAAAATACGAGAGAATTGCCGTTAGCCTCCACGATTAGAGACCAAAAGGCGTTTTAGCCTTTATCGAGACCCATGGCAGTGGTATGGATCCTAAGTCTCAAAAGCCCGAACCTGGCAATTTCTCTCAATCATGTCTATCAAGACTGATAGATGCGACCTGATGCGGTCTTCCCCCGTGATGGATATGCACTGATGTGTGCACAAATCCTCCTCAATCTGACGTGGATCCAGACATGCTTTCAGCGAGCATGCACCCTCTACACATAGGTGGGTGAAAACTTCTTCCTTTTGAGAAGGCATTTGGTAAGTCAACTTATCGAGGACCAAAGTCTGCAAGGAAAGATTATCCCTAAGCTGTTTAAAAGTCTCGTTCCAGGTGCCGTCGTATTCACCAAACCAGGGCGACTGCACCTCCTTTGTTTCGTCGGCCGGAGAACGCAACACAAGAGTCGTGATACCATCGTGATCATCTAGCAACTCTGGTAGCCCTCCTGCGATTCCGCCTTGTAGATTGGCGATGGACAGAGATTGCAACTTCGCAAATCGAACACCCAGACAGAATGAGATCCAGAAATCGGTATCGTCGAGAGGTCTGCTATTACGCCGCACCACAAGACTCAGGTCCTGCAATTCAGGTAAAGATGTGCAAAAAGTGTTCAAAGCAACGCCACCGTAGCCTGAAGACATTGTGGAGGAATCGATCTGCAAGGCGAGGCGGCGGATTGTGTCCCATACGACACCATTAGATATTGGAGGCCAATTGTGTATGCTGTACATATTTGGGTAAACTACAGCATTACCATCGTCGTCTACAACTGTTCCGAGCAACGACCTTGGGTTCACAGCAAGTGGGGAAAAGTCCAACAAAGTTGTCTGTGTATGCTCGAAAGGTTGGAATAGTAGCAAAGACTCTATTTTGCTTTTACTGAAACCAAATCCAGCTTTCATCCCGCCGAAAACGAATTCATCAGGCTGGTCGGAGTGATATTTATTTATCACCTCAAAGAGGATATCGATTTGAGCAGATGCAAGATCATCGTCAGTTGTTCCTAGACGCCCAAGCTCCAGATATCGCTGTGATGTGCAAATTTCAAGGGTCCGAAGCTCTGGTAGCTTGGGAAGTAGTGTCCGCAACAAAGGCCCGTTGCGGTGATACCTTTCGATCTCTGCTTCGTGTTCTGCTTTTAGAGCACGTATTCGGGGCCAACTTGGGGGCCGGGCAACTCCAGGTGGTGGAATGTACGGTACGAATGGATCATCACCGACTTTGTATTCATCCATTGTTTCTCGCTCCTTGGGAGTCAGCAGGCCCAGAAGCCATGCCCGGGTTGGGTCAAATACGATTCTGAGATGTTGAATGGCTGTTGCAAATTCGGCGTAGTGAGCAAGGTTGATAAGACGCTGCAACGAAGATTTGGTGGCTAGATTCGCGTGGTGAATTGTAAAAGCTCTTCTAATAAAGACGCGACGTGTTTGGGCTTGGAGCCTTATGCAAGTAACTCGGAGGGAGAGCAAGTCATTGAGTAGTTCAACTTTATTGGCAATGTTTTCGGTAAGCTCTGTAGGAAGGTTGGTAAAAGCATGTGGGCCTAATGATAGCTTAGCAAGGCTCGCTTCGGGAGTCATGTTTTATAGATCAGTCGAGAGGTATGAGGTGTGCGGGGACTATAAATCAAGTGGTATGCTCCACTCTGTAGATATAACTTGAGCGGTTCAAGCAAGGGCTGGTATCCTGCAGCCTTGCCACGTTGCACAGCATGGATCTGATATCGTTAATTCCCATCTTTTCGCCTTAGCCTTACGCCCAAGTCGGATCACATAGTTAACAGTTCAACCGGCATGGTTGTGACAACATTCTGCTCCCTGTTAGTAGAAGATGGACGTAAAAATAAATGGTGGACGTCCCTTAATGTCGAAATCATAATACATTATATCGTACACTTGCCGTAAACCCTTTCAAATCTTCAAACGACCATTACTTTTAGACTCCATGACACTAGAACAGCGGAAACACAGCATACAGTGCCTCCAATTCAGACAATACTCCAACACCACCTGTCCCAAACCCTCAGCGCCCCATCCCCTCCACAGCCAACCTCCCCGTTCCCGACCATCCATGCCACACCCCACCCACCTCCTCCGCCAAATCCTCCGCACTCCTCCCCTTCGCATCCCTCAACGTCCTTACATCCACCCTCCCCTCCAACCCCTCCTCCGGCCTCATAACCCCCAAACTAGCAGCCTCCTGAAACACCAACGGTGGAAACTCCATAAGACTATACTCACTAGCCAGCAGTAGCAGCAACCACGCTACTTCTCTACTTTGTCCCACGACAGCGGCGTGGAGACCGCTTTGCATGTCGCCCATGGGGTCTTGGTATGTGAGAATGGAGTATGGATCGTTGTCGGAGGAAGAGGAGGAGGGGTTGGACGGGTCGTCGGGCGTTTGAAGCATGTTTATTATGGCGTGGAAGTCGCCTTCGCGGCAGAATTCTAGGAAGGCGCGGGGTTTGCGGTCGGAGGGGTAGGCTTTTAGGTAGGATTCTTCTGTTAATAGTGGTAGGATATCTAGATTCTCTTGCAGGCCGCCTTCATTGTTGAGATTGCATAAGACTTGTTCTGTTCCGTCGTCGCTGGTTGTCACGAGGGATTTGTTGCAGTGGGGACATTCTGTTACGGTGTAGGCGTCTAGGAGACACTCCCTGATTCATATATTAGTCCTGAGTGGGATGGGATTGCTGTAAGATGACAACAGAATAATAGAAAATTCATACCAGTGAAAATGACAACCGCAATTCAAGTGCACATCATCTGGAACTGTCTCCGTCTTCGAGTCTGTGTTCGAGTTCGAAGCGCCCGCTGCGCTCGACTCTCCCATCTTGACATCGTCTTCTTCTTTCTCTTCCTCTTCCTCAGAGGAATTGTCTATCTCTACCACAAGAGGCTGATTGCAAGATACGCATTCTGGCATTTTGACCGTTGATATTTCAGTGCTACAAGCAAGTTCCTGGAAGAGAGTGGGGATATGTAGACGTCGTTCTAGACCTACAGGGATGTTATGTCCGCAGTTTCCGATGTTGGTGTATCTTTTGTAAAGTAACGTGCAGGCTTGAAGGGATGTAGGCGTAGGTTCTGAACAAGGAGATCCTTCTTCACATATGTGTAAAAGCCCATTATCTTGGGCATACCATCCCATGGATCCAGTAATTATACAATACATTCGCCTTCATAAATACGTCTCATTTCCCCACACAGCCCGTACAACAGCATGTACTACACTAATCATACCCACGCACCTATACACATTACAGCCTCCAAACTCATCATTGCGTGACCGCCCTCATCCCCTGGAGAATTAAGCCAAATATCAGCCCCCTTGCCACACTCTGCACCTGCAAGCAATCAAAAACCTTCCCCAACGCCTCCCCACTAGCGGCCTGCCCCATGACACTTGTCAACGCCTGCGGCATCCCCCTTTCCACAAGCAACTTTCTCGCCTTCATCCTCAAATCCTCGCTTTCCTTGGCTGTCAGAGCAGGCGGCCACGCTTTCAATTCCTCGTCTGTAGGTAGGGCATTCTCGCGTAGTTTGCGCAGATGAGTTGCAATTCCAGAATCGGAGGTGTTGGCGTCAAGGACGGTGGATTGGAGGAGGAGGCGTATGGATTCTAATTGGGGGTTTCCTGGGCGGAGTAGGAATGTTTTTGCTGCGGTTAGGAGGGTGCGCCTCAGGGTCCATGCGCTGGAGAGAGTGTAGAGTTCTTGGATCGTGGCGAAGAGGAGTTCGACGGCTACTTGAGTCTCTTGTTCTGTTATCGAGGGTTTTGGTTTTGGTATCGGTAAGGGTTTTTCCACTTTTTCCCGCTGGGAGGATGGTTTTATGAGATCGAGAGAGCTGGAAGTTGTTGAGGTGGATGTGCGGATCGGAGTCTCTTGGTCGGGTTGTTGAGATCGCTTTTGGATAGGCGATTTGGTGTTTGTAGTGCTAGTTGCGAGTGGATTGTAATCGTCTGGGATGTCAGATGGCGGTGGTGGAAGTTGAAGGATTTGATCGCCGCCTAATACTGATATTTGCTCCATGGATTCTCGTACTGATGTAGCGCGACTATTATTCGATGAGCTCGCTCGCGGTTTTATTTCCGCCTCAGGCTCTGGTTTGTTCATCTGTGCAACTGGAGCTGGTTGGGTGTCCACAACTGGAGACATGTTCCGTAAGCTATCTTGGCTCTTCCTGGGTAATGATGTTTGAGAGGTACTGCTCAGGTTGCTCTGAATTCTTGATGGGCCAGGTGGAGATGATATAGACGTCCGATTTAGAGAAGGGCTAGATATCGACTGTTTCTTCTTGTTTCCTAGCACGCCAGTCACACCGCCAACGAAAGCTTTCCCACCGCTAGCTACATCTTTGGGAGCTTTTGCGAGGGCATCAATCATGCCTTTACCCATATTTGGCCCTGGCCAGCCGAAGCCACTTTTTGGACCGGGAGATTTCTCTAAACCACGCTCTTTCTCCAGGAACCGCTTCATGCCTTCACTTTCAGCTAACGCTTTGTGGTGAGTGGCATCGGACAAGTATCTTTCAAGAGCTTCTCGTAAGGAGAATCTAGTGTGGACCTTGAAATTCGGTAATGTGGCATGTGCTTGAACAAATGATCCTGCACCAGATATAGCTGCTATCCGACGTAAGACTTCGTGTATGGTCTCGAAGTCTGCGTATTTTCGTACTATCATCCATCCAGGGTAATGCGATGATGCAGGTTCTATCTGGAGGAGATAGTCGGACTCCGGTTTCTTACGAAGGGAAGACCGATCATTTGGATCGGTGTCATCGAATATGACTATGCTGGCATTGTGCAGCGTTAATGGTGGGATTTCTTTCTTTGGTGTGCCGGCCAGTGCAGTGGCATGATGAGGGATCAACTGGTCGAAGCTTGTGAATGGCGCAGCGTTGTCCTCGGAAAGTGAGTTTGTCTCGTCTTGTTCAAGCTGTTCTGCTCTGGAGGCATCTTCTTGAGAGGAGCGGTTCTCTTCCTCACCATGAGCCTCGCTTTGAGATGAAGTTGGAGTAGCAACTCCCTGCGTAGTGCTTTCCGAGGCTTCATCTGTCATGATGGAACTAGCGGATGGTGTAATCTTGCCTGTGGAAGGAGGGCTGGTTGGTTCGGGCTTTGTGGGTCGCGCTGGTAGTTCCGGAGGTGCTTCTTCCGTCTGTCCTTCTCGTTGCCTTCTCGCGTCATCTTCGGCGATGAGTTGGGAAAGACGCTGGGCTTCTTGCATAGCATCATCCATGGCCTCTTGAGCTCTGCTTAATGTCCTTTTATGCTGTGCGGACTCTTTATCATTCCCACCGTTTGGTTCCACCGAGTCTGCAATGCCCGCTGCTCCCGGTACAATCCCATCAAGTCCAGCATCAACATCTTTCAATAATTCCGGCTCTCCATCTTCGAGCAAATACACAATCCACCCGTTTATGAACTCAGGTTCGGAGCAACTGTTGATAGTCATTTCCATGATGACCTGCGATATGATTTGCTGACAGAACACCCTCACTGGCTCGCAATTGTATGACTTATGCTCGAGATAGCACTCTAGGATATCTTGCGCCACAAGGTCCAACTTCTTCTGCTGGTGTTTTGTATCTAAAACGTGAGCAAGGTTGCTATCAGGCTTCATTTCCAGATATGTCTGCACTGCATCAGCGCAGCTTGAGTTTGGTGAGGCAGCTATGGCGGATGATAATTCATTGAGAAATACGATGACTATAGAGGAGGAGTTGGTGAGAAAATCGAGAAAGGTGTCTGCTGGTCTTTTTCGTGAGAGATGTGTGGAGAGGGAGAGTAGGAAGGCAGTGAGCGTCTGCTGGCACGCGGCTGGAAATGCCATTTCCGTCGGAATAATTGGTGAATACCACCATCTGTCTCTGATCAGTTCTGCTCTTTGCACACAGTTCAAAAGGGCCTTACCTGACATAATCCCGTATAATAGCGTCAGTGAACTCAATCAAGGCTGCCTGTGTCTCTGGTCTGAAGCCATCGAAATCCAGCTTCTTTTTCGAATAAACTTCGACCTTCGTAGATGTTTCCTCATCCTCATCCTCTTCCACCGCCGTTTCCTTGCTCTTTGTCCGCCAATCTAGCACTCGCTGTACTACTTCCAGCCCAACTTCCTTTTTTCTCCTCTCTTCCACAGACTTATCGGTCTGGTGTAAGCTTCCCTCCCATGTAGCATGTAATACTACACCTCCCACCGCACCTATAAGCACCAGCCCGACCCGGCCGAGTACTAAATAGGTGGTTGCCCCCAAACCCACAAGACATGCCCCCAACGTCTCATTACTAGCCGTAGACAGAAAATGGAGCGCCTGATTTGTTATTTGCTGTACTGAAGTTTGAAAAGACTGTGTAGGTATAGATTGTGCTTCGTTTGAACTGGGAATTACGGCGGTGTCCTGCGTAAGGGGGTCTACGATTTGCTCCGGCGGAGGCGCATCGCCATTTTCTTCGCGTTTGAGGTCCATGAGTGGTTGGACATGTCACGAAAATATAATGGAAAAATTATCTTATTTTATCATTGGAGAGAGGTGGTGGGTTTAGAGGTGTTGCGGGCGCATTCCGGAGTATGGGACAGACACGGTTCAGGGATGTCGTTCGTGAGGTGGTGTTTGAGGATCTCGAAACGAACCCCATAAATGGAATTCATCTTTCTTTGCCCCTCTACTTTTTTATTGCGAGGGTACTGTAGCATTGCTTTGTCTGCCTCATTGAATAGATCACTGCTTAGGGTTACCAGACATTTCTCGCAGAAGTACTCGCATAGAACTGCTCATCTGGACTTCGAATATTATCGAGTAATCCCCTCCAAAATGGTTACTCCTATCCGCCTTTTCTAGAGAAAACATTCGTGTTAATCTTATCAGTCTCTACAAACATATATACTACACAAAAGCAACGGAAAATAATCTCCTTTCTACTCTAATCACTTTCTCATCCTCCCCAAATCATTGCACTGCTTCCAAAGTTCTTGGATCCCTTCAAAGACAGCTCTATCCACATCCTCCAGCTCCCGACCTTCTTTCCTCCATTTCAATTTGTCCGGATGCCACCGCAGCCGCTCAGTCTGTAATTGCTGCTTCAACTCATCTACTTTAGCATGAGATTCATGACGATCAATACGCAGATTCAAGCCGCCTGCAATATACGGACGCATATTGAAAGCATCGAGGAAGAAGAGCATAGTGTTCGCCTTCATGATATCGTCCTCTGCCATAAATGCCTGATGACCCCGACTTCGACTGACAAGGATGCGTGAAGGTGAGCGGAGCGGTCCGGCCTCGCGTGTCGTGGTTGGGTAGGGATATTTCTGTGCATTGGTATTATCGAAGATGTTCTTCCATTGCTTGTCGTAGTTTTGGAATGCCGTTTTTGCTTCCTTAATTGGAGAAGTGGTATCTGGTTGCCAAGTACGATCGCTTGAAAATGCATTTAATCCTCTTCGCGGACGTCGTGGATGTCTTGGGAAATTTCTCATATCTTCTCGAAAATTAAAGTCATCATCTCTCATATCAAATCCACTACCTCTCATATCGAATTCCCCACCTCTCATACCGCATCCATCGTACTCCATCCCGAAATCTGGTTCCAAATGATCGAAATCCATGAATGGTGGTGGTGGTCCCAAGTCTTCATCTTGGAAATCATCTAGATTGCGAAAAGGATATTCACGAGAGTACTCACGGTCTGATGGTAGCATACCATCGCTTTCTCTCTCTTGTCTGAATCTGTATATTTCGATCTTCAGTTCTTCCCATCCTCGCTGCAGGCGTATAGTTTCTTCTTCGACTTTGGCTTTGTGCGCTGCTTTTGCTTCAATGAGAGAGTCTTGATCTTTTTTTAGTAGGGACTGAGCTTTTCGGAGACTATTCCATTCTGCTTCTAAGAGGTCTTGAGATCCATGAGTTGGATCTGATCTTGAAGGTGTGGAGTCTTCTTTGATCTCATCGGGGTTCTCGTCCTCGTGAGAAGGCGGATTAGAGTTCGTGTACGGTCTGCGCTCTCTTTCTAGGTTTAATAACGCAGAGTTGTATGGTGGAGGACATTCTTGTTCTTTTCCACTCTCACCAGTATTCTTGTGTGAACATTCAGTAACATCACTGTCCACCTCTACGTCTTCCTGGCTTGCCCCTAAACGAGGTTAGCGACATGTAACTCTGCTCCGCTCCCTCCAAGCGCACACAAACCTGAGGAGCTGAAAAAATCGTGTACAGATACCCTAGGAGTCATATCCCGCGCCGCAGACCGCATCCAACTTTCGCGTGGACGCCGTGGGAAAGGCCACTCATCCCGAAAGCTATTCTGCTGATCGCCCCTCTCGGAAGTGTCCAAACGCGGTGCTTTATGATTGGCTTCCTGCTGTAGATTTGGCGACTCAACCAGGTGTTTAGTAGGAAATTGTTCTCTCTTGTGTACGGAACGAGATGGGCGGCGGATGAATGCTCGTGGTCTATATCTGATAGTACGGTGTTGATGGCCTGAGTTTAATCCTGGTGGTACCATACCGGCGATGAAAGTCGGTATGAAAGGGCTGCCACTTCCTGCGAACTGAGAATATAGAGCTGGATAATCTTGTTCCTGATGCGCAAATGGAGGGCTGAACGGCGTATCGCGCTGGATGAATCCAGGCGGAGAGCATGGAACAGGCGGCAGTGGCCCAAGGTACTTGGATTTCCAATCTCTTTCGTAGGTTTGGTAAGATATTGGTACCTGGAGCTCGTCCGCAATGTCCAGGTAACATTCACCAAAGCGGTAGAAGGCAGGATGATAAGCTGCTGTAAGCATTAAATCTGTAAGTCGCGCGCTCGTGGATGGAATCTCTCACACCCGATGTGGATATTTGGCGTTGTTTGTGGATGCGATAATAGTCTTTGTTTTTACAATAAAATAGTCTCAGCGTGCTCGTGGTAAGTCAGTACGAATCACCATCATAGTGGAAAACTTCATCCATCAGTGACTGATCAGCCTAATGCCTTCAAACGACCAAGGCAAAGGTGCCTAGAAGAGAGCTGCCACTTCACAATCACATACATCTCACTATACCCCCACCGCCCCCACAACCTAGAATCGCGCTGTGCCTAACACCACTGACAACTGACAACAGTGCCTAGAAGCCTGAGCTGTTTGAATTCTAGATTCATCAAATGGTAGCACAGGAGTATTGACGCTTCGTTAATGGGAACCTGCATGTCAAAGTAGGATATTAAGCCGCGTGGTGCTACCTGATACTACCAATCGTTTCTGGCCACACACTTGGAATGGTGGAATCGCTGGAGCGACGACGGAAGCAAACATAACGTGCTCCATTGACAGATCAGTAATCTGTGCTCTTGTTGCTGATGACGCCTGGGAAGGCTGACGTGCGTCGGGAGTGCGAAAACTAACCCAATGAAAAACAGCACATCAACAAGGGGGATTGAGTGAATCAGAAAAATGTTAGTGCCACGAGATGTGCAGGTGGCGATTAGCATTAGATTGAATTCCAGTCTACATTGAACGTCGTGGCTGTTTCCGTTCCAACGATGAGAATTACACTTCAGCTATCGTAGCTCCTACAAGTCATCCTCCAAAACGTAACCATCCTCGTAAGCTTCATACGCAACCGACAGCTGCACATGTGCAGAGTAGTCCTTGTCCAAGATTTCTTCCTTATGTTGCTTTACCCATTTTTTAGGTGCGAGCGCGAAGCGACCTTTATGGTTAACAAGCCGAGATTTCGCTTTGCCCTCAGTAGTGACTATCCTGGTCGCGCTGAGCGTGTTTTCAGAAGCAGACGGCGACTGCCAAAGAGGTGTAGTTAATTGGATTTCACGAGCTTGAAGGATATCAACATCTACTGTGTTCAAAGTGACCTGGCGGTGGTTAGTATATGGAGAATTGGGCTATCGGAATTGGGGTAATACAAAGTGATAGACGTGGACTATCTTCTCTTGTCCAAATCTGTGAGCTCGCCGGATTGCTTGGAGCATCTTCGAACTGTATTCGTATTGGCTTTTAGCGTGGTATGGTGCGAGGAAGATCACATGGTTGGCGTTGGTCAAATTCCTGGTAGCATTAGCAACCTTACCAACACTAGACAAAGGAGGACTTACAAGCCGGTGACATGATCACTATCGAGACTCACAATCAGTACCTGGAAAGAGTCTGTGTCTTGAAATTTCTCGATTGCTGTTCTCGCCTTTTCTTCGTTTTTGTCGGTAGAGAGCGTTCCATACGTGATTCCGTGATGACCAAGGCAATTTTGAGCCTCTTCGATAAGCATATTATCTTGTACGAAAAGAAGTACCTGATCTTGAGGGGGGCAAGATACGATAAGCTTAGCGATAGCATCCAACTTAGACCCGAAGGTCCGCTCTTTCACTCCGTCTTCTGCGGTCCCAACAAAATCTTCGGGAGATCGAGTGTGTACGATAGCAACGCCAGCAATACACCCGTCTACAGGACAAGCGTAATCGCTGTACGTCTGGCCGAGGCAAGCGGTGCACGATAGGTGGCCACAAAGTGACAATAGTCGGAGTTGAGCAGGATCAAGGTCTGACCGCGCACAAGGCCCTTCGCAGCGGCCCGTTTTAATGACGGCATGTGTCGAAGTCTGCAGCGTACGGATCCGCTCGACGTAGCGCAGTGACCTGATTGTTGTTGTGAGCTCCCGGGTAAGTTGTCGCAGGTTGGAGACCTCTTCGTGCAATTCTTTGGCGACTTTCTTAGCGCCAGTTTTACTTTTGGGTTTGGTGGCAGCTCCTCGCGCTTCTCGTATTAACCGTTGAAGTATTGTTGTGGCCTCAGAATCTTCTGCACCCACCTTTTTCCAAGCACCATATTTTCCTCCAGGATCATTACACTCCAACCCTAGCTGTTCTGCCTCCAGCAGCCTCTCGCGTAGGGTATCTTTTACAGCCTTGAACTGAGCAGTGCGGATAACATAGAGATCACGAGTGCCATCAAACACTTCCGCGCTTCGAACGAGTGCTTCTTCAATAGTCTGACAATCTACAAGACTTTTGTTTATGCGGTCCTCCCGGTCAGGTAAATGCTTTGACTTCTCCCTTAAGTTGACGTTTACAGAATCAAGACCAACCGTAAGCTCTTGATAGACCGCACGGTGAGAAGGTCCTAATTTCGTAACCCGTAGGTGGGAACGTTCGTCGATGTGGGCAAGGGCAGCATCGTTAGACCGTACAAATATGTCAAGAAAATTCTGCGCATAGTGATGACGCTGCAAATGCCAGTGTAGTGTTCGACTTTCTTGAAACGATTGGAACTTCTCTGCGTTGCTCATTTCGTCGCGTAAAGATTTGATTTTATAATTCGAAATGAAACCCGGCGAGAGTACGTCCACTGCCAACTCTACGCCAATAAGGCGAGCAATCATTTTGATGTCGTGAAAGTCGTCCAGCGAAGGTGTGCCACATAGCACCCACTTCTTCTCCGCCTCGAGCCCAGCTAGAGAGGAGAAAGTTCGAGAGGACTTGTTCGTGATTAGTGCGACCTCATCAATGACTAGCCGGTTCCATCGGAACAAATGAAAAAGTGGAGTTTTAAGCCATTCAAAACCACGCTCACTATCGTTACCCTGGCTCGTGATCCTGCCTTCTGGCCGTTCTACTTCGGCATTGACATCAGGCTGATCCTTGAGTTTCTTACTCTGCTTTGCTGACGCATAATCTTTGCCTCGGCGACGCTTGAGAGGTACAGTAACTTGGAAAGCGGGATCGTTCATCTCTGAATCTAGCCGGTCTTGCATTATCGCCGCAAATTTCTCGATGCCAGAAGTACTTTTGAGAGTCAGTGCGCTAGAAGGTAATTGTTTTTAGGCAGATTCGAGCCAGGTCTTGTGTTCTCGTCCAAGACCATTAAGACTACTAGCAACCTTTGGCGTAGGCAGACCAGCAAGAAGTGCTAACTGATTCACGTACTGGTCGTGTTGCAAGACTGTCCATGAGACGAGCACGATCTTCGCCTCCTGGAAGTCGCGGACCTTGAGATTTTGCAGATCTCGGGTAGTTTTGACGACGCGTATCTTCTCTTCTTGTTCGTAGGATTGTGGAAGAAATTTCGCACATTCTGAACGCCACTGTGAGATCAAATGAGCAGGTACGACAATCAGAGTCGCCGCCGTAGGTATAAGTTCGCAGTCTTGCTGAGCCCAATGTTGTAGAATTTGGGTTGGCTTTAAACGAGAGAATCCTCATCAATCATCGCTAGAGTTGTCACCGTTTTTCCAAAAGAAGGTGCATCAGCCAAAATGCCCCCTTTCACGATGGTGGTTCTCTTTGCCCTCACTTCTGCCTTCCACCCAATTCTGGGTAGAACCGCTTCTTCGACGTGTTGTAGAACGAAATCTGCTCCAGCCTCTTGCGATTTCATCCATGCCAGAGATCGCTGCTGTTCGGGGAGAAGATCCATATTTAGTCTGTGGGTCGTATTGCTCACGCGGATATCAGAAGTGGTTTTGAGGCCATCGTTGAGTTTCGGAAGCCGTAAAGTCTCAGTATCTACGAAGTTTGAATCTAGGTTCCACTCCACAGAAATATCCTGTGGACGGTTCTCCTCTCTGAGAAAAGCAATCGCTCGGTGGGCAAGAGAGTTAAGGTTTAAACCGATGCTAAGATCCACGTGCTTGGAATCCTTCCTGATTGCTTTGAGAGCAAAAGCAGGGGGTCTATTTTTCATGGCAGATTCATCATTGGCAGCTTCGAGATGATCTTCACGTATGATAAATCCCGCATTTGCTGCCGAATGCCATTTCAGTGATGGTGGATTTGGGGCGCAGGTCATACATTGGTCAGCCAATGATGAGAGGTCCTGTATCGACATCCATTCCTTTGGAACCAATGTGTCTTGACATTCTCTCAACGTCCAGCCGAAGTCATCGTAGAATTCTCTACAGCCAGTGTCCACAAACTGGTCAACATCCCAATTTTTGCTCAACGGGGTTGAGACCATGAAGCTGCAAGCCAGTAGGGTAAGATACTCCCAGCAATTCAGCAGGCTCTGCGGTTGAAGCTTAACTTTCGCTGGGCACAGAGCATGGTACTTGATTTCTGGTCCGAGCACGGATAGCTTAACAGGTGTTGCCTGTGTCCAGAATCCTGTAGTGAAGGCAGAGATAATTGAGACTTGTGTGGCAGGCCATGGTCGCCATGATGGACAGAGCCGCAAGATCACCTCCCGTTTTTCTTTAGGTTCGAGCCGCCTACAGTTCCGGGAGAAAACGAAGCTGTCGTGAGTATGAGGACCAACCGGATCTGATTCAAGAAAGAAATAGAGCTTATCAGAATCACCGGTTCTTTCCTTTCTGTACATGGTTTGACAAGGGGTCCCACAAGTAGTCACCAATCGATAACACCCTGTGATGTCTACCGCAAATTCATCCCGGACCAGATCAACCGTGTCGATTTTCAATGTGTCCCAAATCCTTTCACCTTCAAACTTGGACAGCCCCAGCCTAGCACGCCAGGAACTTGTTTGCTTGCCAGTGCCGGATATTTTAACGGGTACCTTCTTTTTACAAGGAATAAAAAATTCCCACTCCATGTAGTCGACCAACAACGTGGATTTCGCAACCACTTTACAGCGTGCAATGGGGTGATCTAAAAGATCTCGTACTACTGCATCTGCTGAGAGGTTCCGATGAGGCTTTGCAAATAGTCGCCATTCAGGATTGCCGCAAAGCACTAGCTACAATCTCGCGGTTGATGATTCGTATAGCGCTTGCCACGCTGATTTCCTATCAATTTCGCGAAAACTGAAGGGTTCCGTGAAAGCCTTTGCGACGTATTGAAAGTACGACTCTTTGGTCCTGGTATCAACAATGTCCTTGTATCGAGAGAAATCGCCTCGAGCCTCGCCAAAAGCTAGTGCGAGGGGAAAGTGTTTGTTCCATTTGACGAGGAGACTCTGAGGAGTTTGCCGTCTATTTTGTGTCTCCTGAAGCGAGTAGTGATGTTCGGGGCTGCCTTTGCACTTTTCACACACGGTCTGGCCACAATCCAAGCAAAGTTCAATATCATATTTCGACAGCCGTGTCTGGCCTTCGCAGAAGCACCGTCTTGCACTATCGGTAGCGTCTTCGAGTAGACGAGCCGGGTCGTCATCAAAAGCTGTTTTAGCCTTGGATTCCCATTGCACCAAATGATTCGCTCCTACTAGGATTCGGTGGTTAGGTCTAACGGCAAATGCAAAGGCTTGGTTCGGGGTACGTTGCAAAATTCCATCAAGTCCAACAAGTAACGCACTTAAAATGGCAGGGCCGATAATGGTAGAGCTCATAGCATTTCCGGCAAGATTGGTCAGCTCCCGACTTGTCTCTGAGGTAAACCAAACTTCATCTACAGGGATTCCTTGCAGGAGGAGTGCCTCATAACCGTTCAATGGTCTGCTACTATCGGTGAGGTACGTAATCCCCCCCCGGAGTGATACAACCAGAAATGCCCAGAGGGGAAGAGTCCACTCTGTCAACGTTCTGCGAAATATCGATGATTCGAGTTTTGTGTTGACTGTCCAGACCGGTGACAGCTTGGTAAAGGTGACAGATGTCTATCACATCAAGCTCGCGGGGAACTCTGCCTTTCAACCACTTTTGATATCCATGTTCAGGTAGATGTGCCGTGACTGGGCGTCGTGGTCCCAGACATTTCTCTCGCCGCCGGACGAAATGCCGGCCTCGACATTTCTCCCAAGTATCGTTAGTATCAAATGGATCTCTGGCATTTAGATCTTCTCTTGCCAAGAGCGCAAGATTTCTGGGATCAGACGAGGAGAGGAGAAAATCGGAGACTGGAGCGCTCGCGCGGCGCCGATACTCGCACATGTGCTGACCCCATTTTGTCAAGAGGGCTGTGGTGTTCGAGTAATCCTCTTTGTTAAGACAGAGGCAATATTTTCGCTGACGAGTGTGCGGAAGATAGAAATTCTTGCTGTCAACATCGATCACAGTCATACTGTAGCCAATTGCCTCGATTTCATCCTGAATACCACGCCAGATCTCGTCGCCATTGACATTCTCGAGAATGACCATCGGCGGTCTCGCCCAGTCCATGTAACGACGAACGGCCATGAAAGTATCGTGGGTCTCCCCTTCACGTTCATGTAGGTCTTTGACTCTGGTCGTATTGAGCAGCGAGGCATCAACGCAGGATGATCCCGCAATGAGGATATCAATATCACGCGGCGCCTTGGCTTTAGCACCGTATGCAGTGAAGGCCGTCATGTTACTTTTATCAGCTGACAACGTGAATTCCGTGATATCGCGAAAGAGAAGGGGAGGGCTGAAGTTGCGCTGGATATAGGCTTGTTTGAATGGTTCAATCTCGGCATTGAAAATATGCTCGACGTTGAAAGATTGTCCACATAGTTGGCGGAGATGCTGCTGCACTACCTTCAAGGCCAGAAGGGGGCTTTCGGTTCCGCTGCACATCGTCGCCGCTCGCAGTGGCCTATCTCCAAGCCCTTCGGTAACACGATTGAGTCCTCGATCCAATGCTTTCCTAGTGGTGTCGAGGAAAATCTCCGAGATGTTAGAGATTGGCGGTAGAGTAAGATCGAGATCACGCCCGGGAATCTTCTTTGCAGATGTGAATTTCTTGAGCTTTCCGCGCTCCAACCTCGAGACTGGTCTTTTCACAGCTTTGGGCGCGGTGAGCTCGACATCACTCTCATCGCTCTGAAATTTCGAGACAGCATCGGCAGCCGCACTATCCAAGTCGTGGTCCAACTTAACAGTCTGATGAAAACTCTCTTCTTCATCACCTTCTCCTTCTCCTTCTTCTGTACCCGTTCCGCCCTCACATGCACTCATTTCAAGTTCACCATAGTCCGTTTCAGTCATATTTTGGAATTCAGCGTCCACAGGCTCCTGATTGTCTCCCTCAGATTCTGAAAGGGAATTCAAGACAGCGTAGGAAACCCGCGGCTTCTTGCGCAACCGTCTTGAATCGGAG
This sequence comes from Tothia fuscella, assembly GCA_010583015.1. Classification (NCBI taxonomy): domain Eukaryota; kingdom Fungi; phylum Ascomycota; class Dothideomycetes; order Venturiales; family Cylindrosympodiaceae; genus Tothia; species Tothia fuscella. Next base: position 87,711 of record MU007095.1, on the reverse strand, counting down.
GATTGCGGTGGGGACATAGGTGATGTCCTATTGATAGAAGCCCCGTCCTTGAGTCGAATGGCAGATTTTCTGGCAGGGAAGCTTTCGGCGGTTTTCCTACGATGTACAAGCTTGAACATATAGTTGAAGCTTGGTGTTTGGCATTTGGACGATGGTGATTACTATTGATGTTTGCAGGCCGATTGACAACCAGTACATTCAGTATAACAGCCAACGTTATTGTTCTGGTCTACGCAATGGTCCTTCATGAATTCCAACGATCGTTATAGAATAAAAACAAAACGGTCCATGATAGACCTCCAGAATAAAAGTGTGACAACACTTACTAAGAACGTGATCCAATGTCCGAGTGTCCTCTGGTTGGTTAGACTTTTGTGGCATCGAGCTCTCATTGTCGATTTGCTCCAATGGTTTCCTCTTGCGTTTCTTAGAGGCAGTTGAATTAACGTCCACATAGTGTATTTGTCGAGGGGGCGCCACATAAATAATGTCCCCATCGTATCGCTCCTCCTCTTCGAGGGCAGCCGCGTTCTTCCCAAAGAAAGCGCTCAGGCTTGTCTGTTTCTTGTTGGACATATTGGTTGCTGCACGTACGTTGGAGGCTTCAACTATGATATTAAGAAGATAGAAAGGTTGAGATAATTTAGAAAGGCTGTAAGAACATCTTGCCAGCACACATCCACCGAAATGTCGTGCTGCTCGAGTTCTCATGGATATCTAAGTAATTTAGCTCGAGCGAGACGCGACTGGAGGACGCGGTTTTTCGAGTTTAAATTGGTACTGACTCGCAGAACAGGTGGGGCCAGTTAGCTGTGGGACTGCTCCTGGCGATTTCAAACTTGATGAAAGTCGAAGTCGTATCCATGGGCAGGAGCATAGTTGTTTGTAGAGATGGGGTCAGTCCATAACACTGGGAACTATTCAGGAGAGCTCCGGCTCGGAAGCCATATCTTCATGTTGTGTGACGGAGTGGACTCAGTGGAGTCTTCAGGTCCTGAAGAGTACAATTCTTCCGAAGGAGAAATGGTTCCTGACCTCTCTTGTGAGTACCGTAGTAAGGTTCGGCTACTCATGCGCAACTTCTCTCATCAAAGACAAGCGCATATTGTGGCCATTGAGCATGCTGAGTGCTGACACGATTCGCATCGTGTCAGAAGCAAAAAAATTCTCGGCCCTCCACATAAGCAGAGTAGAAGGGATCGTTCTCAAGTAACATCGAGAAAGGAGACGTCTTGGTTAAAACGTTTCTCCTTTTGCGGAGGCAAGCTTCCGGTGCTTGTACCTACTGCCTTGGGAGTACTCAAGCGCATGTCAAAACTGCAAGACCAGCCAGCGCTACATCAAGCGTAAGGTACGCTTGGACTGCCGAACAAGAGGGTAAGCACACCACAATACGGGCAATAATATCGAATGATAAGTAAGCTCGCATTAAGAGCAGGTTAAGTTCAGATGTTGTTGAAGTACTTGTTAAGAAGGCAAGGGCGGATGTGTTCGCCAAAAAGAGTAACAAGTACTAGCGTCGTTCCATAAATAAATCCATACGAACGTCAGTTACACCGAAGTCTTATAATCTTACGGAATTAAAGACTACAACAACCTCAAGCAAATTTTCTGTAAAACCCAGTAACGAGCGGATAGTCTCCTATTTTGCTACAGTGTGAAATTTACAACGGCCTCAACGAGGGCTAATTTTTTATTTATTTTCTCACATTCAATACCTGTCATGGCATCTTCAAACGAAGTACCACGTCATCTCGCAAGCAATCCATTCGAAGACCTCAGTGGCGTATCAACATCTACATTCTCAAATCCCTACGATGCTCTGATCATCGCCAGCGAAAATGATCCCGTAAGACCATCTCCTCGAAATTTCTCTGAAGATGAGACTCAAATTTCATTCAGAAAAAGCTACAAGAACGTTACGAAGCGCACAGAACCGCCAGAAATATTCAACAGAAAGCAAAGCTGCTGGACCCTGGCTTCTCTGGCGTTATAGTTGATCCAATCCTTTACCGTCTCGAGAATCCTAGTGTTGAGCCTGGATATGTGGATCCAAGGCACTGCCTTGTTTTCTGGGCTCGTCCACCTCAATCGGTCAAAGCTCTAATCAATGATATCCAGACACAACTATTGCAAGCAGCCCCAAGTACGTGATACATATGCTTTGGTTAGCTTCAACTTTTTAACGTCCAAGCCTTAGATCTATGGCTAATGCCAAGTGAGAACCTCCACATGACAGCGATGGAAATCACGCACTCCAAAACGGAAGAAGAAATTGCTGCATTGGTCGAACAAATACAGCCCAGAGTAGAACAGATCGTCAACCATGCGTACTCGTCGATAGAAAAAAGAGCAAGGCTGATCAAGCCCATGATCGGATTTGATGCAGCCGCTTTGGCACTGAGCTTCGTACCTGCAGCAGGAGAAGCTTTAACCGAAGGCAGAAAAGCATCTCAAGACGAATTTACATATCACCACCTACGAAGAGATGCCTTCGCCATGTGCGAGGAAGCTGGAGTGAAAGTTGATAGTCGATATATCGTTCCGAGCGCACATCTGACGATTGGGAGATTTGTCAATAAGCTGGACTTCGAGACAGATGGCAATGTCGATCAGGGGAAGGTTTCAAATTTGGTGGAACTCATCGAAAACACTAATGCAGATTTGCATAGGAATTTCTGGCCTAAGGAAGGCAAAATCGAAGCGGGTGGGGAGTGGATTGTTGGACGGGAGAAAGGGTTCGTGTTGAGAAGGGATGCAGTGTGGTATGGTGGTGGAAGATCCGTCATGGAAGGGAAAGCCTTTTAATTCGTAACGATAGGTTATCAGAAAGCCGTACGGGACTTGGAATATATTGAAGGCTTAACCTTATTCTGCATTCAGACTTTGGAGTTCAATACTAAAGGCTGAGGGTACTTCCCCCGTTGTTGAAATCCAGATAGAGCTTGAAATTTAGATAGAAGTTCTATTTTGGTCGGGAGCTTTCAGCAAGTATAGATACAGCTCCTCACACTTAGCACGTAGATAATTATTGGAAGTCGTAAGTATACTTATGTGGTTTTAGTATAGCTGATATAATACATAGATGTTAGTATTCCGGTAAAGGAAAATTGAAGGTCCCAAGATAGACTATTGCTCTGTTGAAAATCGGTTTCACGCCAACACCAAACCATACTTCTCTGGCTTGAACCACTCTTTCAACAGATCTGCAAGTACCTCATCAGCGCCCTTCTTCGCCTTGTCTCTGCTATGTGCTTTGCACTCGATATAGAACTTGATCTTGGGCTCGGTCCCAGATCCCCTTACTGTAAACCTCACATCTCCCTCCAATTCGCAGGTGATCATCTGGCTTGTTTTATCAGCTGGTAAAACAGGCTTGTGGTCATTTGTTGCTGAATCCCAACCCTTTGTCAAGTCTCTCCACCTGTGCACCTTTCTCTTCCCAAGTGTTTTTGGATAAGGGGCACCAAGGGCTCTGACAGCGTTGAAGACCTGTTCCGTAACCGCTGGTGAACGACTTATGACATAGGTATTTGCATCCTCGAAGTGTCCGTATTTCTCGTAGAGCTTGTGTAATTTGTGAAAGGGTGTTAATCCGTCCTTTTGCCATCTGACTACAGCTGTCAAGAACGTTGCTGCTGCTGCCACCGCATCTTTGTCGTGGACGACACCTGGAATCATGTAACCAATGGCTTCTTCGAAGGCAAAGCGACTGTCATAGCCAGCTTCGTCGAGGTCCAATGCTATGTTTCCCATCCATTTGAATCCAGTGAGCGTTTCAACGAAGTGGAACCCTTCTTTCTCGGCCATAACGCCCAGCATTCGCGAGGAGACAGTAGATGCTAGCATTGCAAGCTTGTCCCGTGGTTTTATGTACGTGTCTAGGACGTGGGAAGCAAGCAGGATCCCAAGTTGGTTACCTGTGAATTGATGCCACTTCCCGTCAACCTTCTCCGCAACAGCAAGTCTGTCAGCATCTGGATCACTCGCTAGAATCAAGGAGATAGAGTGACGGTCTGCACTTGACATTGCCACATCGAGCGCGCCCTTTTCTTCTGGATTTGGAAACTTTACGCTTGGGAAGTTTGGGTCCGGATGAGCTTGTTCCTCGACCACTTGCATGTACCTCCCAAGCCCTAATGCGGCCAGAGCCTTTTCCATGTATCTCAAACCCACACCGTGCATGGCAGTGTAAGCGTATTTGAGGTGGAGATCTCCGGCTTTGGCAAGATGACCATTTGGATCCGCAGCTGCGCAAACTGCCCTGTAGTAGGCGTCTTCCACGAGTCCCAAAGCTCCTTCAACCAGTAGACTTCCGCTCACCACTGACGTGTCCCACGAGATTGGTTCGAGATTCTCCAAGATCGATTGAGCGATTCCCCGATCGTGCGGAGGAATGATTTGGCACCCATTACCCCAGTAAACCTTGTATCCATTGTCTGAAGCAGGGTTATGACTTGCAGTTATCATCACGCCAGCAGCGGCATGCAGCTCTCTCACTCCAAATGGAACAAGTGGTGTATGTGTAGGCTCCTCGAACCACCAGACTTTGATATCCTTTTCCACAAATGCGGCAGCTGTTAGCTTGGCGAATTTCTTGGAGTTGTGTCGCGCATCGCGGCCAATGACAACGCCTTTGTGCTTCATGTCTGGCACAGACTTGAGAAGATAGGCTGCCAACCCTTGGGATGCTTGAATTACGGTAACGCAATTCATGCGGGAGAAACCTGCTTCCATTCGTGCTCTCAAGCCGGCGGTTCCGAAGGCAATTCGTGTCCGTAGGCGCTTCTCTAATTCCTCGTTCTGATCTTGAGCGACAAGAGTTTGTATTTCGTCTTTTGTTATGGAGTCTTGATCTATCCGAAGCCATTCGTCGGCTAGATCTTTGATTGAAGTCATCGCAAAAAGCTGTCAATTGGATTGGAATGCAAGGTGACTTCTGGACGGGTTACAGCTAATCGAAGATTCAAATCTTCACTCTTAAAACCCGGATAAAGCTATGAACTTTGGGTGTAAGAGATCCTTTTTAGACATTAGAATCATTTAAGCGTACCCTTAGATCCTTATACTACACACGTAGGTGGCTAGTAGAAGTCGTGAGTATGCTTACTTGGTTTACAGTAGCTAAGATAGTACTGTATGTAAGGATTCCGGCAAAGGGCTATCCAACTTTCAAGAACCTGTGCAGTGGTTTGAAAGAAGGTTATAGAGTATCGAATGTAACCATGTGCAGCGGATGAACGCCCTTATATGCTATTTGAAGTGGTTGTCACATAGAGTGCTCAGTAACCATATGGCAGGAGAGATAGGTGATTCTCTGGGTCAGGTGAGAATGCTGATGAATGACCTGACAAGGTGAGCACTCCAACCTCAAAGCCCAGGATTCGCCACCTGCATATTTGCTAATTGGTTGTTCACCAGATAACTTTGCAGTACAACAGCTGTCGATCTTACCAATTCCGACTATTCGTTGTAATAGAATCATCAGTGAAAAGCTTTGATGATTACTTAGGTTGTCTTCGAAGGCACAAGATACGAGCTGAAGCTCCAAGCCCCTGTTGGAATAGCGCACGGCCGCTGATACTTAGCACCACCCGTTGCATACGAAAAGCCCCACCACGCCCACTTCGTTTCATCTGAACTTTTTGTAGGCACACAATACTTCAATGCCCAATGCATCCTGTATTCCACCAATATTGCTGACATGGCACGATAGGTGATTCTGTTTCAACTCATAGGGCAATGTTAATGTCTTTTACTCATTCTGTTCATTGATTCCCGCATTTCCTGCTCAATTCATTCCACAAAGTTTCCATGAGCAGCGTGGAGCTCCTCCAACACAATGTCCAGTGTCGAAAGAGAACCAAAGATCCTCTCTCGTAGAGAAATTGAGGCTTTGATTACTCAAGGCCACCACGTGTTCATCCTAGACGGAGTAGTCATCAAAGCAGATGGATGGCTGAAGTACCATCCGGGAGGTCCCAAAGCAATAGAGCACATGGTGGGAAGAGACGCGACTGATGAAGTCAAGGCGTAGGTTGGGATATTTATTCATTGGAGCTATGGTGCTGATTGCCATGACACAGCTTACACTCGCCGGACGCGCAGAGACGTATGCAACCATATCGGATAGGTCGAATCGATGGGAGGTGGGAAAACTTCCTGCCCCCCATACAAGGAGGAAAGTTTAGACATCAGGAGGAAAAAGAGCTACCAGAGACCTCCATAGAAGTGAGTGACTTCGAGCAGAATACTTCAAGTCGTAACGGCTCAGAAGCTGCGTCGCCAATATTCGATGCTCCAGAATACGACTCTTCATTACGTTGGAGAAGGGTCCAGGGTCAGGGCGCTTCTAGCGACGCTACGTCGATATCTTCGATCGATCTTGACGAGGATGGACCCAAAATGTCGCACTTGGACATGAGGACGAGGGAAGAGTTGAGACTAGACGAATCGAAATATCCACCTCTGGACCCTGACGTCCAAGACCAGATCGTCAGGAAGTACCGACTTCTGAATGAGAAGATTAAGGCCGAAAATCTCTATCAATGCAGATACTGGTGCTATGGTATAGACGCACTACGATGTGCCCTCTTATTTCTGACAAGTCAATATATCTTGCGAAGAGCCTGGGAATACACAGGTTGGCACGCTACAGGGCTATATGCTTTGAGTGCTGTCTTTCTAGGCCTGATGTGGTATCAATTGGTCTTCAGTGCTCATGATGCCGGGCACATGGGCATAACTCACGACTTTCAAATCGACACTGCCATAGGCATCGTCATCTCAGATTTCATAGGTGGTTTGAGTATGGGCTGGTGGAAGATGAGCCACAACGTGCATCATATTGTCACAAACTCACCGGAACACGACCCTGATATTCAGCATTTGCCCTTCTTTGCTGTTAGCCATCGCTTCTTAGAGTCGTTGACATCCACATACTACGAAAAGGTTCTAACGCATGATTTCGTTTCCAAATTTACCCTTCAGTTCCAGCACTACCTTTACTATCCTATTCTCTTATTTGGTCGTTTTAACCTTTACCGATTGAGTTGGATTTACCTCCTTGCAGGCCAGGGACCCAAAAAAGGCCCTGCGTGGTGGCATAGGTGGTTTGAGTTGATCGGGCACGCCTTTTTCTGGACGTGGTTTGGCTATGGGCTTCTTTACAAAAGCCTCCCGACCGCAACCGACCGCATTATTTTCCTGCTTGTGAGTCATATGGCTACAGCGCAGGTACACGTACAGATTACACTCAGTCATTTCGCTATGAGTACTTCCGATCTCGGTGTACACGAATCTTTCCCTCAAAAGATGCTGCGAACAACAATGGATGTGGACTGTCCGGAGTGGCTGGATTTCATTCACGGAGGTCTACAGTTTCAGGTGATACATCATCTTTACCCTCGCATTCCGCGACATAACCTCCGCCAGGCACAGAAGCTAGTACAAGAATTCTGTGAAGATGTCAATATCCCGTATGCGCTGTATGGGTTTGTTGATGGTAACAAGCAAGTCATCGGAAGATTGGAAGAAGTTGCGAGACAAGCTGCTATTTTCGCAGCTTGCCAAAAAACAATTGCTGCAAGCACTGATTTTGGTCTTGGACATTAAACATTGGAGCCAAAGTATCGGCGCTGTAGCGAGCCGAATAGTGCTGAATGAAATCATTATGATGATTTGAGAGGTGGACAGTAGTCGCTGCGTTGTGCCTTCCCTCCAGCTCATCTTTGGTGACAGCACCACCGTGTCCTGATGCTGACTCCTTTCTTCCGTTGATGCTCTGCACTTCACTACACTCACGCCCACAGCAACCATTTTTAACAGTTGAACGCGGAGGTAACAGCGCTGTGCGCAAACGGTAACAGCGCTGTGCGCAAACGGGAAAGCGTTTGCTTAGCCTAATAGATGTTTTTAGCTCCATAACAAGCAATCCCGTACTTTGAAGAGCACAATCTCCAAAGCTCAACAGTCTCATTCTCACTCCATACCTACATCAACCATGTCGAGTATTGACAATACAAGCAGAACAGCAGTTGTCTCCGAAAAGCTTCGACGTCTTTATAGATCCAGCAAATTCGGGTTCCCTATGGTCATCAAGATGGCCGAACAACTTAAAGCAACGTGGGGACTGTGTGAAGCCGGTTTCATGAATATACGCAATTCCTTGACGAATGACCAGCACGATTCCTTCCCGGCTTCATCGATACCAAGGCGTGAAAGGGCAGCTATTCGGAAGAAAGGTCAGGCTGTTCCAGTCGTGTGGGAGTGTGCTTCTACGATAGTGTCTCTTGTGTTTACATGGCGGCGTCGCTGAAAAAGGCTGGCTTGGAGTCAATCGCTCAAGGCATGTTAACAAATTTGGATTGTTACATTCATCAATTCTAAGGTATGTTTATTTAACGTAATTACGTAAATCCTGAATGCTAATCCTGAAGAGCAACAGTGAACATCCGTTTCTTCCATTCTCATCAGACAGCTCATTGCATTATGCACTTCATCTTGGCTACCACCACATAAGAGTGCAGCATACCCGTGTCAAATTCATATGATTACCTGAGAAATAAGTTTAATTCCAAATATAGGCCAACGCGCCATGGCCCTGTCACGATGCCAAAGCGCCAGATTCAATTTCAGCAAACCACGTTTCTCAATCGGTTTGCATTTTGATGACTCAAAATCCCGCTAGAGCATTCTCCACACGTTCACAAATGGCTTCTTATTCTTGCGTTTCTTAATAAATATAACCTGACTGCGAAATAGCCCGCTAGCATCACGGTCATTACATACTAATCCACTTTGAGCTCTAGAAACAATCTTACCATTTTCCAACGACACTTACAAGAACATTCACTCACGTGAACTCCCAGTCGATTTCGCCTAAAACACCTGACTACTTGAATCTGAAATGCCAATACCGTCATGGCCGGGAAAATGGACACCACAGATGGTAGAGACTCTTCTATTACTGAAAGCGCAACTGTTCGACTGCTACTTCATTGCAGACTACCTGAAAGAGCTGTATGGACAACCACGACAATGGGAGGTTGTGTTGAGAAAGATGCAGGAACTCTACTTTTGGGAAAAGATGCGTATGAGGTTGGATGATTAAGTCATTTTTGTGTATTCTAATTTTGTTGATATCTTGAGTTGGGGGGAAAATATTGGAGGTAATTGAAAGAGCCTTTTGTCGAAGGCGACTGGGCTCGGAAGTAACATGGTCCAGTGATGAAGTGGACATCATTAAAATGCTTTCGATAAGATAGATGCAGAAATTCATCCGTAGAACCTTGTGGTTGAATTTCATGTCGGGTGCAGGAGTGGAGATTCCATAGCAGCGGAGACACTGGAACCAGTGGTATGTACTCCATCTTTGAAGCGTATCCACTATTTACACCCTTGATTGTTTCTCCTCCTCTTCCACCCCTGAGCATTATTAGGAAAGAAGGATCAAAACAACTAATCTAGAGTTTGGGTCTAAACATATCATTCGTCTTTCTGACTAACAGCTCGCCGTGAAGGTCGCTTGAGGTAGCTCGAGCAAAGCAGAATATGGTTTCAGCTGTGTCTCTCTACACCGCTCACGTCAAGCAATTTCATGGCCGTGAATCTTGTACTGTTGTAGAAGGTCGATTGAATTGAAGGAGGAGGGACCGTCAGAACGAGCTGAGCTGCAGCCAAGGGTAGCCAAGCAGAGCTGAAAAGCCACAAACAGTTAATTTACTTTCTTTTCACCGACAATTCGGCTTTTCTCACTAAAAAAAATGTTAGGTCTCTGGTCTCTTTGTGCTTGACCTGCAACGGCAAGTCACGCACGAAGGCTGAGTAAATATCCAGAACTGTGCCATACCATACCATTTTAGGAAGCTTGGTTTTTCGTGGCTATGCTAATTTGCTACATTTCCGACCCTAATTGGAACGCTATGGAGGCTGTGCGGTAGCTGTTTATTCTGATAGAGGCGGTATAGTCCGGGTAACAACTTCATTATGTAGCTACGAATTGGTATAAAGGTTCGAGAGCTGCTCCGGTAGAAAACAATATCGACACATCATCCCATCAGCTTCAGTATCTCCGCAGCGTAATCAACAACTCTTTCGCAATTTCAACTAAAACAAGTCTTTTTCCACCTCCATTTTCCACATCATACCAGCGTTCGTCTTCACCATCTCAACCTCATATATCTCTTCAATCTCTCTTATTTCAACTCCATCTTCGAAACATCACCATGAAGTCCTTCACGGCCATTATTTCTGTTCTTATCGCCACCGCCGCAGCAGCTCCAACACCGAGCACCAACGGGGCACGACAAGCTCCAGTCTCCATCAAACCCATCAGAATGTCTACATATTTCGGAAGCACAGGAGCGGTTCGCTTGAGCACTGAAGGCCACATTCAACGTTTCTCCGGTCAAAGCGACCAATCGACCCTCCTGACATTCGATATCCCAAAGATCTATGAAGAAAAAGACTGCGCATTCGCACTCACTCTGGATGGTGCCAATGACTTTGCCTCCGGATCCAAGCAGCTGGACATCTTCACTTCCATCAAACCAGCTACTGCTGATGCGGCCAGCTGGCCATCAGGCAATCTTCGCGACCAAGCTGGTGGCCGTATGAGGTTCTATGGAGATGTTCAGCCAGGTGCGGCGTCTTATGTCAACGATATTGCTCACCCGGCATCGTCGTTCAAGTGCCCATCTGGTGTTTTTGGAGGAGAGCTTGTTCCCGTTGGTGACAAGGTCGATATTTATTGGACAAGCTACTCTTCTGGGCCAAGCATTGTTGTGCTCAATCCGTAGATTGTCTATAGCGGTTGGTTTTGTATTTACCTTTTGCTTGCATTGCGGAGGTGGAATGACTCTTTTTGGCAGGTGCGGATGTCTCGCGAGGACGTATATAGATAATGTTCAAGCACAGTGGTGTCTTTAGATTCTACATTGCCACATTTTTCCTTTTCAATCACTGAAATGACTGTGTCCTCACTCTTAAGTTGGGACCGTGCTTACAAGATAAAAGTGGTGTCGGTAAGCTAATATCTATAGCTGTGGGCTGATAATACGGTATTGCCATAATCATACTCTAAAGCAGAGTATTGAGCATGCCAGAAGCATGTAATGGGATACCTAAAGCTGTCATTTTCCTTATGAATCGACTTGCTTAGCCGAGTTCTCCTGACACCTGATGCGGCGGAATTCCGGCGTGTTGATGAATATATATGGGTCAGAGCTTGCAGAGCTTCGGGCCGCGCGCAAAAGATGCATGACTGTATAGTTTTACTGAAAAGCAAACTATCCAGCACGATCGACACATGGAAGCCAATCCCATTTAGGCAACTATCACAGCTGGGCTTTATCAACGTCGACTCAACCCCAAAGACTTTCGCACGTAAACGTAACAACCATTTTCAAACATGTCTTCACAGGCACCCCCAGATCCACCCGTAGACGTCTCAGTAAAGCCCAACAACGAAGAACAAGAGCAGATAGCTCAACAAACCAACCCTACCACTGCGCCTACTACCATTGGCAAAATCAAATCCAACGTGCCCTCCGCGGGTACAATAACCCTCCCGGACGGCACCGTAGTAAATATTCCCCGACCGATTAGGTGTGCCAAGCCAAATGCGATGGATTTTTTGGATGCGGAAGGGGTGAAACATCGCATATATATATTGGACAGGTACGATGAAGCTATGAGATTGTTTCATGAGCAGAATTGGGAGGAGTTGAAGAAGTTTACGCCGTATAGTAAGTGCCTCCTGAGTAGTCGTTGAATATAAAACTGGTTTTGGATATGGATTGCTGATGGTGTGAGTAGCTGGACAAGGATATAAAGAATTGGATTATACATACTTGCCTGCAGCGGAAGAGGAGGAGGAGGGCGGCGGCGCAGGGTCGAGCTTGCAGGACCAAGGACCAGGAGCGCTATAAAGTTTGAAAAGGTGATGAAAGCAAGAGCACTTGGAGCATACAGGTATGGTGGGAATTGATCTGCAATGAGCAATATTATGACATGTAGCATTAAGACGCCTTCGCTTTTCCGATCAATGATTCTCAAACCCAAGTTCTACCATGTCGCATTTGGTGAGTTCCTCACCATTGGCGGCCACATGAGAATTATACTCCTTGACCATTATAACACCCGTTTCTCTTCTCGAAATTCATGTGCCTCATGAGCACAAATTCTTCACACGAACAACCGCAAGCCACTAGCGGGAGCACCAATCTGCGCAACCTCGCAGACCTTGCAAACAGTACCCTTATACTTGGAGTGATACTTCGATCCATCATATGGACAGCTAGCGCTCGGCGAGCCACCGTAAATTGGCGTATAAGAAGCAGCACAAATGTCAAACTCGGCGAATTGATCGAATTCGATCTCGATTACGTCGTTGGGATTGCGTTCACAGATGGCTTTGATTTTGCGTGCCTATAAAAATACGATTAGTATGTATTCCAACCAGTGGATCTGAGGAGGAAATGCACTAACATTTTCCTTGAATTTGGCATTTGTGCCCTTCTCAATCAGCGAGTTTGCGAAGCTGAGGGCTGATGAGAGTTGCTTGTTCTTATGCGCAAAATTCATAGCAGAGAAGAGGGCGAGGGTGACGTGTTGAGGGTCCATTTCTGGGATGGTGAAATAGGCCGACAGTTCAAGGGCACGCTTTTTGATATCCTCGGAAAAGGTGGAGATGTCGACACTGTTGTTGATGAGTTTTCGGCGTTCGAGCTCGAGCGACATGCCGACTGTGTATTGCGCAGCGGTGTACAACAGCTTCTTGGCCTAGACGTCGTGAGCACTATTCCCGAGATGAATCCAAATTGACTTACTTCATTCACTTCTGTCGGCGACGACACTGCATTGACCAAGAGAAGGTGTAGGATCTTCTTAAAGCTCTTCACACCATCTTCAAGCTTATTTGTTCGCATCTGCGCCTTTCCGGCAACTAATTCAGTGGCGAGAATTGATTCGAGATCCCGCGGTATAAGTGGCAACACCTTACGGGTGTTGGTCTCACTCACCGTTCTCCGCACAAAGTTGACCAGAGGTTGAAGACCCGGATTGGCAGGGAGGAACGTTCTCGAGGCCTGGTAGATTTCCTCAAATCGCCACTGTATGGGCTTGAAGTTGACAGCACCAACTTGGCGGTTGAGAAGTTGCATAGCAGTCTCATACGATCCCGCGGCGACATGATCAGCTGCGATAGGAGAGTTGCGCGCCCACATATCTGCTTCACTGCTGCCAGCGCCTGCGTCCGCAGCTTCGACGTTAACGAAGTCACTCTCGGCCTCAGCCTCCACATCGTCACCCATATCCCAGCCTTCCGCATCTCCGTCTTCTTCAGTCTCTTCCAGACCATCGCCATTAAGTCCAGTAGTGTCCGGCTCCAGTAGATCTGCCTCATCGTATCCGTTGGCCGTGGCAAGTTCGTCGCCATCACCTTCTTGTCCGAGAAGAACCTTTTCAAACGCGGTGCTCGATGTGCTTTTCACTGGCCAGTTGGCGGAGTGGGTCATGACTGAGGCCTGCGGGATGGCGATAGGGTCGCCAAGCTTAGGTAGAGTGAGCTGATCCTTAGCTAAACCGGACGCTTCGAGAATTGACGCTGCCTCTTCTTCCAAGCCATGTGATTTAGCAGTCATATATGCCAAAGGGTAAAGGTCAAGCTCTTTGAACATTTCTATTCGATTTTCCACGTCTCCAAGATACAGAGCATTTTGAAAGCGAGAGGTCATATCGCCACGATGCTCTGCAATCTTCTCCATTCGGTTAAGTTTAGCTTTGTCACCAGTCGCAAGGTAAAGAAAGGAGAGTTTGTCAAAATTCCGCAGTTTTTGATACGTCATCTCTACAATCTGGTGGTTACCGTGTGCAAGGGCCTCCACGCTTAGACGCTGCCAGAGTTTCGGTCGGTCGAGTTGGCGGGCCATCTCGACGGCAACGTCTAGGTTGCCGCACTCAATGGCAAGCTCAAATCGCGTTTGTGGATCCTGTACGAATTGCAGAGCGATTTCCGGGTATCCTTTCTTCTGCAGATATGAGATGATGCTCTGGCCAACCAAACTTGAGTTGCGGATGATATTGAGCATTTCATCGTAGTTGCGTTTGATAAGAGCAAGCTTGAAGCGATATTCGGTTGGGTCAATGGTCAACACCTTTGGTCTTGAAGCGCGATCCAAGCAGTACACACTTCGTCCCTTTACCTTGACCAAATACACAGTCTGCTCCAAAGTACGAACGATACCGTTGTCGCCATTCATTAAAGTGTATTTGATGTGGTTGAGGGTGCTGTACAGCAAAACACCTGCATCATCCCATGTGGCGCTCTTGATACGAATAGTTTCGTGCAATGTGCTGATTTGTTGGAGCGCCTTAGTGACTATAGTAACATTGTGCTTACTGAGGAGTGCTGCATGCAGACCATCAGAGCTCCAGACGACGTACTTGACACCAGTGACTGCAAGTTCAGCGAGCTGCTTCTTCTGCTGGATGTCATATAACACAACGGCTGTAGGGGTAACTAGTAAAAGGCAGCCTGGGCCGCCAAAGTAGATATCTGTGGTTCCAGTAGGTGGCTTAATGGTCTTCGTGGTGGAATTTGTCAAGTCTTTGATATCGATTTGTTGGTTTGACTGAGTGAAGACAGCAAAACGATTTCGCGCAACAAAGATGGCAGAATTCCCGGATCCCCGTTTGGTATCGGTGGGTTCAACAGCGCCACTGGCATCGCGCGGAAGGCTGACCAGCTCGTAACATCCTCCATCTGCTGCGGAGGTAACGAGAATTGCTCGCTCTGCTGGATTATAGGACAGTGTTCGCGGAGGCATCCATGGAGCGCCGAATTTCTTCAGTGACAGCATTGACGGGCTTTCAGTGTTCTTCGCAAAGTCATACATGCGCACATGCTTCTCCTTGGTGATATAAAAGAGCTGGTTCTGGTATACTGTTGAAGCTGGACGTTCTCTCTCTAACTTGAAGACCATAACTCCGTTATCATGGCCGGCGGCGAACAAATTAATCTCCGGATGCGCAGCGATAACCCAAAAGCGGTCATTCTCTCGCTTGAAGGACTGGACAGAAGTTCTCTTGTTCAGATCCCAGACTCGAATTGTTTTGTCCTCTCCAACGGAGATGATTAGGTCCTGGTGTGGGTGAAACAAGCAAGACGAGACATTCTGGAAATGTCCCCGACAAGTGTCAACTTCCCAAGCCTTAGTCTCACTCATCCGCCATAGTTTAACAAGGCGATCGTCTCCAGCAGAGACAATGAGAGGAAGTGTAGGATGGAAGGACACCCAATTGACACCTCGGTCATGGCCTTCGAGAACAAATTTGACAACTGCATCAGTATTTCCAAACATATCTGCCTGGTTGGCATTTGCCCTAGCCATCTGATCTTCAAAGGTCATGGAAGTCGGGGCTGAATGCTTTTTCCTTAATCCAGAAATATCCCATACGCGAACGGACTGATCCAAACTTGCAGAAACAACAAGATCTTGTGTTGGATGCCACTGAGCGCACATGACATAGTGGTTGTGTCCGGTCATTGTGCATATTAGACTGCGATTCTGCCAGTTCCATATGCGGATAGTCTGGTCATCGGAACTGGAAAGGATCCATGGCATTTCATGATGGAAGAAAACGGTGCGAACGTAGTCGAGATGTCCTACCAGGGTCGCGATTGAGCGGCGGGTCTGCAATGACCAGACCTTGATCTTGTAGTCGTCACCTCCGGAAACGAACATAGGCTGTGTTTTATGCTATAATCGCTTCATCAGTCCCTGCCCCATACACATATCCCCAATATCAACAACGTACAAAATCGACACCGCGGACTGGTCCATCGTGCTCCTCAAAGCGGTCGATGAGGGTACCCATGCGGTAGTCCCAAAGTTGAATTGTGGAGGAGTGGAGGGAAACAAGGATCCATGGTCTGTGAGGGTAATTTGAGTCAAAGGTTCGATATAGTTAGTTCGTACATAATTGACACTGACCTCTTACTGTGGAACGCGATTCCTTCAATTCATTAGCCATAATTCTACTGTAAAACTCAGAAGCCAGAAACATGCCCTTTGCGCGCGAGGACTTGGATTCGAACTTTGGTGCTTATTAGCCTTTTCTTTTGCTCAAAATATTCTTCAAAGGGTCCCCACCTTAGTCAACATGTTTGGAGATTGTGCCATGTTGGCGGGGTGGTTGAAGCAATAGCTTCGAGGGGGTCGCGGTGGGATTTGAATACGCTGTCCTTGGTGGGGAAAAAGTGGGAGGTGTCTGATAAAGGTCTTTTAACAAATTAAAAGCATTTGAGAAGGGCAAATTACAAGAGGACAGATTTGTGCCTCTGTTCCTGAATTGAGTCTGCCTAATTGATCGTATTGACGAAGAAACGCCCTCTACCCCGTAACATCCACAACCCTTCACCTCAAAGGTGTCAATGCCAAGTCTTGTAATCCGCTTAGGCGAACACGAACCAGTCCTACCCGGCCTCGACCCCAACCTGCAACCTCATCTCCAAGTGTTGAAAGACCCTCCTAAAATGAAGGGAGGTTCCAAGCCATAAATTTTCATGTGCGCCTTCCGCATCCATCACGCGGTCACGAAGCATTAACATTTCATCGCCACCAATTATCTTTCTCCAGATTAGTATTTTTCTATTCTCGTGCAACATGCCAGACGAATACACCTAATCTTGTGCTCTCTCACTATATTTTGTCATCCGATCATTCTCAATGACTGTTCACTAAGATTCTGCACACTTACACGCAATCGGCATTGGCGTCTAATTCTAGGTGCCCAACCTGCTGGCTTGAGCCCAGAGTTCCACTCCGAACAGCTCAGCAGTCCCGAGGTCTTGAATTTCTTCTTTTTCATCCGACTCATCCTCCTCGTCTGCGAATCGCAACTTCTCGTATGAATCCGCAGACACGTCCACAAAGACTTGTTGATACTACCTCCTTTGCAATTGGAGCTGTCAAAGCCGCCCCAGATGCAGGCGCCGCTGCATTTTGACAATGCGAAGCAACTCGCCGACAAACGGATGCTTGACACATTGATCTTTGACCGGACAGACAGGGAAGCCTAGAAAAGCCTTACAGGGTTTTGCACATGGTCCATTCCCATTTGCTCGTCTCGTCGACTACACGTTGATACAAAAATCTTTGGGCCAATAGACAACGCAAGGGCAGCCTGAACACATCATTGCTTCCACTTATCCTGTGCATAAAATCTCATGCACTTCCGTTGCTACTCTCAAAAAAAATAAGCCCTCTCCTCTTTGCAGTCAACCTCAAAATTCTCCTGATCTTGCTTCTTCCTTGCTGACGGGGTTAGTCTCCTACTTTCTTCGTGCATTGGCTATAACACGCCTCCTCATTACCCCTTCATACTAACTCTCTGATAAGCCCCAACCAGGACCACGCTGCAAAACAATCACACTACTCGCCTTACATCAGACCCTCAGGGCAGCAATTGCACACCTCAAACCGGACCGTCAAAAATGATATTACTGGACAAATCAATACTACCACTTCTTCGCTTATTACTCTACGCGTGTCATCAGTCCCGTAATTAAAGCATCCACTCTATTGACATTTGTGTCACCAACTCTTTACTACTTAACGTGTCCGTGCCAGTTGGCGCTGTAAGTTCAAGATGGAGGTGCCACTTGGATCCGAGAGATTCACATTCCCGAATGCGAGGCCTTCTTCACCGCCTGCTACTCCTGAATCGTCCTCTCGGTCACGAAATATTTCGTCAACAAGCTCATTTGGGATCCAAGAGAACAAACGTTACGGCTTTATCAACTTTGGTCTCTCACCGCCGGAGAACCTCGCACCGCGGGGCCCAGATCATCATTTTTCCTACACTCCGCCAGATCGAGAAGACGAGTCCTCTGACTCGTCAGATTCCGATTCCGATTCCAATGATGTCGGTCCGCCGAGCAGTGCGGGTGACGGTGAGGATGATGAAGGAAATCACGGAGATGAAGAGGACGGCGAAGAAGAAGACTCCTCATCAGAGGCTGAATCACGTGG
>MU007095.1:20803-69556 GCA_010583015.1 Tothia fuscella | reverse complement strand
GACGCATCGGAGCTTCGCCGGCCCTCATTCGACCGTCGGTTCAACGAAGAAACTGACGTCACCCTTGAAGAAGTTTCGGAAAACGATATGGAACACGATGATGCTGAGATTATCAGACCTGATGAGACGGAAGATGCAGACAGCGAGATAGAAGTACCCGAACCCGAGAGCAAAGATCTGTTAGATGCACTTAAGAACCTTCAATGCGATCCAGAAGCCCAGGAGAAAGCCCACGAATTCGAGGAGGCTCAACTCAAGAAGTATCGTCGCAAGAAAAAACGTTGGAGCATGGGAGGCCTCAAGAAACGAAGTCACGCTGAAAGTGTGGGCAGCTCGTCTTCCGACAATGCAGACATTGAGCTCATTGAAGATTTCCACCAACTCGGGTCATCTGCCCGCCGATTGCGAAGACGAACACAAGGCCCGGTAGACGCCGAAAGACCTCGCACGTCACTTCTTTTCGAAGCTCCACCAAGGGAGCTGGAAGAACTTGGCTTCATCAGTGGTCTTGACCAAGCACCTCCACTGGTGTCAGACTCTGAAGATGACTCCTCGTCCGCCGATGAGGATGATGATGAGGAAATTCTCGTAGTGGAGGAACACGTTGTAGATGAGGATATGTTAGTGCCTGCCTGGCTAATGCAAGTCGACTCCGATATCAGCAGACCGACAACGGCCATTGATCCAGAGATGAGTCGCCCTACAACAGTGATATGATTGGACTTGATGTACGGCGAGGAGATGTCGTTGAAGAGGCATGGAATTTAGGCTTCAGTGTAGGACAAGGGTTTGAGGTTCGCCTTACCCAACAGCATGGTTATGTCTCAGGATTCCGAAAACCCGGGGCAAGACTACCTAGAGTGGTTAGGGCATGTATGCACCCGTTTTCCTCATTTTTTCACACAAGCTAAATTTCGTGCAGGTTTGCCGAAATACACTCGCCCTGGAAGTGTTGCGGCAACATTTTTCTTTTACGTATAACTGCTGCTTGCCGTTCTGATTTAGTGTTCCGCGACTGTGGTGGGTGGGCGTCGTCGAGGCTTCAAAGCGATCGACTCAAGGTTGTAATGCGTGATCGAGTGGTTGATATCCTCAGCCTTGCGACCAGGATTTTTTTCTTCTGATTTGTCTTGTTTGCGTTCCAGCGTTTGTTTTAGAACATTAGACGATTTACGTTCATGACGCCAGTGATGGCCACGACTTATGATACCAGCCTGGTTGAATTTTGGGCGTTTGTTCTGCATTGCGAGGCATGGGATACAGGCGTGCTTGATGGCTGGACGCGTATGTAGATGAACTGTTCATCAATCTTGGTATCTACTCATTAACGTCCTTTGCTTCGTCCATTGGTATTGCCATTGCGATCCCTAACGCCGCACTAAGATTTGCAGCAACACAAGAGGAGCTTGATTGTTATGTGTACTGTGTAATAGATGATGAATTTGACAGTGTCCCGCTCTTCTGATGTCACGTTTGTCATTACCATTAATAATACCCTATCACGAACACAGGACATCATATCTTATGCCTCTCCCTCACACTCAGCCATATGGCCCTGTAATCTAGTCCTCGCAGTTAGTTTTCTACATAGACTGCACCAGCACTACTGGCATTCCAAATTACCAGCACAGTTGAATATATGTACTGCGAATCTTCTCCCAATTCTTTTGTCTACCTTGCGGTCGTAGTCCATTCTTATTCCACACTTAACGTATTCCTCTCATCCGGTGACACTTACTAGGCTATATATTCCCAGACGGCTCCCCTCCTCACAGCAGTCGACCAATGGTTTCAAGATTGGCATTAGCCCTAACACTTCTCCGATCATCTTCAATTTCGCTATGGTAAAAAAAAATTAAATTTATTTTAGTTTCTTATCCTTTACTAGATCCGAGCAAAGCTTCGCAAGTCTTGATATATCAAATGCTTCGATTCCGGCTATCGCACCTAACCCTTCGTTTACAAGTTTAAGTGTCAAATTCTCGAACCTGACTTTAGGATACCAAACTAGATTGAAGTGATCTGAGCTTTCCTCAAATTCGGCGGGAAACACGAAATCCAAAACACCAAAGGACCCGTTGTCGACGACTTCGTCAGCCTGTAAGCCTACGTGCTCTTCCTCTGGCTGGTCTTGAAGCGGTAGAGCTGATAAGGTTGGCGTTGGTAGGACTGCGATAGGATTGGGGCGTAGTGGGCGTCATCTTGGTTAAAACGATAACAAAATCTAGCTTTGTCTGCACTTTAGGTATTCCAGAGGAGCGAGACCCAGATCCGGTTTTCGACTTCGTGGTGTTGGAAACTAATAGACCTTTTTGAATAGCCTTATTACTGCTCTGGTCGACCACCTTTGCTTTCATTTTAATCGTCAGCTTCGAGGTCGCCTTCAGAATGAGAAGACGAGGACGTCGAGTTGAAGTTGTTGGTGCTAGAGGGCTATTCTTGTCCTTGCTCGATGCCACCCTGTTCTGACACAGTTGGGTTGTTGCCATGCTCGACGGCTGGAGTCTTGTATGGGAGATGGACTGTCTATAGCTCTTGGTATCTACTCGTCAACGTCCTTTACTTCTTCGAATGGTATTGCCATTGCGACCCCTAATGCCGCGCTTAAATGTGCTCGTGAAATTCATAACTCATACTGCCCAGGTCCTCTTTCCTGCCTTCCGCGCCTCAAGCAAAATGAATGCCCTCCCCATTGAACGCCTCCAACATCCGCAGAAAGTCGTTCTGATCACACATCCTAGCCCTCTTCTCCGACAGCTCACACCCCTCCAACACCCTCAACACTTTCTGCCTCACCAACTCCGACACCCTGCCCTTCCTCTTCCTCTTCGTACCCGATCTCTTCGCTTCCGCCCTCCGAGCCCTCTCCTCTTTGAAGAATTCAGGTAAATCATCTTTATCTTCATCTTCGTCAACGTCCATGAACCCCTCCCACTCATCTTCCTCTTCCTCCACACCGGCCATCTCCTCCTCTTGAGTGTCCAGCGGTGAATCATCAAGTATGACATCATTTTGGGCGCACCACGTCCGATAATTACTTTCAATAAGCGCCATAACGCTTGTTGTACCCAGAAAGGAACTCCGCAGCGTTTTATTCTTCCTCACGAAACAAATCCTCAACAAGCCATCCCATTCCTCGAAGCCGATTCTAGGCCGTGGTACAATGGGCGTTATCCTCACGACGCTGCTTTCGACTTGCGGAGGTGGGTTGAAGTTGGCTTTACCAACTCTCATGACATGATCAACTTGTGCAATGAGTTAACTTTGTCAACAGATAAGACAATGGAGTATAGGCCCAACGTACTTTTTGCCCACATTTGCGCGTTAACACTGAGGCGCGAGTACAGTTTGTCGCCCGGTTTGGCGAACAAGCGCATCGCGAATTCGCGTTGGAACATGAGTAGACACACCCGCGGCGCAGGCTGCTGCGCTAATAACTTGAAAACGAGAGGACTTGAGATTTGGTAGGGTGTGTTTGATATGCACACATCGAAGTACGGTAGCGTTGTCTTAATCACATCTCCCAGCAAGACATCTAGCTTTTTCTGTGACGGTGTCCCTTGCACACGTTTCGTCAATTCGGCGGCCATTCGGGGATCCATTTCTACCGCTATGCATTTTTTTACTTGGGAGAGGATGCGTGTTGTTAGGTTGCCGGTGCCTGGGCCTACTTCTAGGACGATGTCGCTTTGTTTTAGGGAGGCTTTTGCGACGATGGCGTCGGCGACGCCGGGGTTTTTGAGGATGTGCTGACTTGGAGTGGTTATGTTAGTCTACGTATGTAAACTGAGCATTCTTAGGAAAAGTCTACCCCAGGTCTGTGTTCATTTTGAAGATACTATGGGCAGCTTTGGTTTTGGTGGAAGAGTCCTTGGAGTAGGGACTACTTCGGCCGGCGCTGCCCTTCTTTGATGCGCTTTTTGGCATTACTAAAGAGTTGCTGAGTGTGTAAGTGTGAGTCTAGAAGTTGTAAATTTATTGCTTCGCGAGCGTCCAAAATTATAGAAATGGATTCAGATTCAGGGTCTCGAATCTTGGCGGGCTGACTTGGTGTACATTTCGTCCCGTCCTTCCCCTGACGCATTGATTCCTCCTTGGAATTTATATCAATTTCTTGAAGCTGCACGTCTTTTCCATCGTAACAGTGACATTTGGAAGGAGCAACTCTTCGATAAGCTACTTGGCTGTGTGAAAGAGCTTGGGAGTCTGAAGCATTGCCAAGCAGACATTCAATCGTCATTTTGTGGAAAGACGAAGAGCAAAGGCAAGCAAATCAAATTATTAGGGACAGCATCGCAATGAGCCAATCACCGCTCTCAGACCCCCCATCGGATATCGATAACGAAATCTCTGCTCCAACGACGTCCAACTCGATTCGAAGTGGTGGTGCGAAGAAGCGCCCTGCTATTGACCCAGATGCCCCAGACAGACGTAATAAGAGGTCTCGAACGTCACAAGTTCCTATCTATAGAGAAGGGGGCGATAGCGAAGTGCGAATTCCGAAATCTGCGTTGAAGAAAGTTCGGACTCCGAAGAGCAAGAGCAAGAGCAAGAGCAAGAGCAAGACTACTGCTGAGGTGAAAGTCAAGGAAGAGGTCGAGGTTGAGGTTGAGGTTGAGATCGAAGTCGATCGGTCCGTGGGCGGGACTCCCGAAAAGGCCACTAAGAAAGTGAAAACTACTAAGAAAGTGAAAGCCGAAGAAATAATTGAGGACGGCGAGAAGAAGAAAGTGGTTCGTCGACCGCGAAAGACCAAAGAGGAGAAAGAGCTGGAAGCGATGCCTCTCGCAGCACGCACTGTTGGCTCGAAAATTGTGCTTGGAGCTCATATTAGTGCTGCTGGTGGTATATATGCATTACTTTCATACTAAATTGTAAAATCATGCTGATGTTTTATTAGGAGTACATAATGCTGTCACAGCAAGCGTCCACATTGGTGGAAACGCCTTTGCTTTATTCCTCAAATCCCAACGTAAATGGGTGAACCCTGATCTTCAAGACGAACACTGTACACAATTCCTCTCCAATTGTAAAGAACACAAATATGACAAGGTCAACCACAAAATCCCTCCCATAGTACCTCACGGCTCCTACCTCGTCAATCTCGCACATCCTGACCCCGATCGAACTAAACAAGCATACGATGTCTTCCTCGATGATTTAGATCGATGTAACAAGCTCGGGATACATTTGTATAATTTTCACCCTGGGAACGCGGCTGCAAATGAAAGTAGGGAGGACGCCATAGAGCATTTAGCTGGGCAACTGAACAGGGCGCACAAAGATCCATCCTCAGGGAGTGTAGTCACATTACTTGAAACGATGGCAGCAGGTGGCAATGTTCTTGGTAGCACGTTTCAAGACTTAGCCTCCATCATTGATCTCATTCAACAGAAGGATAGAGTTGGTGTATGTCTAGATACTTGTCACGTCTTCGCCGCAGGATACGATCTCCGAGCGCCGGAGGTATTTAAAGCCACCATAGATGACTTTGACTCGATCATAGGATTGAAGTATCTCAAAGCCCTCCACATCAACGACTCTAAAGCACCCATAGGAAGTCAACGCGACTTACACGCAAATATAGGAACTGGCTTCCTTGGTCTACGATCCTTTCACAATATTGTAAATGAGTCCCGATTGTGGGGATTGCCTATGATATTAGAGACGCCAATTGACGTCAAGGATCCCGAGACGAAGAAAGAAGTTCCTGATAAGAGTATCTGGGCCAGGGAGATCAAGTTGCTTGAGAGTTTGGTGGGGATGGATGTTGAGTCGGCGGAATTCAAGAGGATGCAGGTCGAGTTGCAGGAGAAGGGACTGGCGGAAAGGGAGAGGGTGCAGGATCAGGTTGATAGGAGGGAGGAGAAGAAGAAGGCCAGGAGCACTAAAGGAGCTAAGAGGAGGAAAGGGAAGAAAGAGGAAAGTAGTGATGGCGAAAGTAGTAGTGCTGAATGAATAAAGGATTCATGCCCATTGAGAAACCACTAGGAGATTCAGGACCTATGGTACTAAAGGAATTCCACAATGAGTGGTCTGATGCCCGCGATATAAGGATATGCGGAATTCGGTCTTCAGGATTTATTGGAGAATGCATACTGTTGTGCTCAAATCTCCTGAATTTCTTGTTCTTTTCGCCGGCTGGAATTGGCTTCTCTGCCCACAGTACCTGATTGACGAGATAAATACACTCCCGATATGGAAGGTGCGCTAGCGCAAGCGTGAAGCATTGCATCACGTTTTGAGCTTTCCTACTAGTACTGTCCTTCTCGCATCCTTCTGCAACATACCAACCTAGTCGGGCCACTTATTTACATGCTGGTCACTCAATAACGAGTGCCTACAAGGTATAATACTTTACACGACTCTTTCGTCTTGGCCCGGAGGCTAACATTCTGAGAAAAGGGAAGATGCTAAGGGCAACAGACAGTGGTGGCAGTGATCGGAGTCGGCTCGGTAGATAGTTGTGGCAATTCATTGTATTTTATTCTGCAATGTCGATCTCAATACTCAGCGATACGTACTACACAGTTATGGTCTGGTTTGAAAGGCCGGGAAGGGGCAAAACAACTCTTGACCACACAAAGCACGATAAGTGGTTTTGAAACTCAAAGACCGCGAAACGGCTATCGAAAATTCATGGCCATTTGCCTCGTCTAATTCATTAAATGCTCGCACAAGAATTTACTCCTCCCAAAAGCGTGTGTATATAGAAAACCCGCTCATTAATATCAAAGACTTCTCTAACGACAAGAGAGGACCAAAAGAGGCGGTTCCGCTTCCCATATATCCAACAAGTGCCATATTAACAGTGGTATCTTATGCTTCTAACCTCAAACAAACAAAAAGACAAAACGCTCCTGCATCTCTTTTATGTATCCGGTCGTGTATCCAATATCATGCCAATATACTGTTGTACACTCATAATAGTCGCATTCCCTTGGGCAACAAGAACTGCGATAACGTCCAACAAAACGACAAACAAGAATGAAAGACACTTCGAAGTGTACCATTATCATTCTCCCACTCACTTTCCTGTTCGAAGAGCGAAGCTTTTAAATGAAAGCCGGTCCTCCTTCCTTGGTAGGTGGAGGTGAATGTGAATGCTCACTACTTTCATTTGTATCCGCGCGACGCCGACCTCCCGGTGCCGGTCTCGGCCCTTGTTGTTGCCGTCCTTGCTGTTGCTCTTCTGTCAGCGCACTATAGTGTGGCAGACTTGTTTGTTGCACGTCTAAAGATCCTGGCGCAACAAGTGGGGGTGAATTACCCGTCATCTGCCATTCATCCTCTGGATCTGAGTATTCAGGCGGGGAATCACTGCGCCTAGGTATTGCGGTGGTTGAGTCACCTTTCACTAGACCCATGCGCTCTTCTTCTGTTGCTCCATCTGATCCAGTTGGTGTAGCTTTACTGCGACCTGTAAAGCTAATGCCACCTCGTGACACCGGTCGGACGGTACTGCTTTCGCCTCCGCCATTGCTGCTTCCGGGCCTCCGGAATACATTGGTGAAAGAGAACTGTCTCTTTGCGCCATGCGGTGGTACCGCTGGAGGGGGTGAGAGAGTATTGGTAGCCCGTGATGGAGGGCGGTCACCTGGCACCCATTGAATGTGAGGTGACGGCGGGCTCTTGTAACTTGTATCAGGGTATTCATCATGTCGCAGACCAGGAGGTAGTCCATAGACGTGTGTATTCGAGCTAGGAGAACGTGAGCCTGAGAACCCTTGCTCAGGTAGTGGTGTCGCGGGTTTAATAGGGCTCATTGGCACTCGTTCACCAGTAGGCGTTCTTGGCAGCGGTTTCGACACACGTCGTTTCCAAAAATGATCAAGAAAGCCCGGATGAACATCGTCGTCACTGTTGTGCTCATCTTCGTCTGGGAAATGCGACATTCCCAGGGGTGGATGTACTGATGATCTCCTATGCATCTGTTGCAGTGGGCTAGGTCCATGGTGGCCGCCGGGTCCGATAACCGTCCGGCGTCTCCGTAGACCATCGAACTCGATCTGCTCATTTTCGCCAATGGGTCCCATGCTTTCGCGGTGTTCTTCATGAATGCGCTTGATTTCTTCCATTTGGCGAGACTGCCTCGCCTTTGAGATTGAGCGGAGAAGAGCTCCGCCAGCGCGTATACTATCTGCTCTTGGCTCGTATTCGGGCTCCTCTTGCTCTGCTACAGTGCGCACTTGGTCGAGGTCGCCCTTGAAGACTGCTGCGTCTGGAACATCCTTGGATGATTTGGAGAGCTGAAGCAGGACTACCCCGGAACAGATGGTAAGGAACCCCAAAACAACGGTCACGATTTGTATCGGTGTACCCTTGAACCCCCGGAAAAGAAATGCAGAACTGATAATGGTCGCGCTTGTAAACATGACATAGTAGGTCGGGGTAACCAAAGCGGCGTTGAAAAGATTCAGAGCTTTCTGTTGCGCGTTAGTACCGTTTGTGTAGCTTGGACTTGCACTACTACAACTTACGTTCAGAAATATAATCTCCGTCACTAGAGTCGCAATAACAAAAACGAGCAGGATGTATAGGAACCACTGGTTGAACTGAGCTTGACCCCGTGCCTGTGCAGTGATTGCAGCACCAATTCCCTGGATGCAGACAACACTCAATCCTCCAATGAGACTACAGATGGTGATATAAACCATCATAGTCTTCTTGCCCCAGCGTGGTCCGGCCCAGAATGCAGTAATGGCACATCCAATTAGGATGATGCCAGTATATGTGAGAAATAGAGGATGAATGACCAATTTCCTCATGTCCTGAATGTTGTTGACGGCTGATTGTTCAGGGGCATTGGCAGCGATGACGATGGCGCCTACTATGCACTGGAAGCACCCGACTTTGCCCACGAAGCTGAGTCGCTCTTTGAGGAAAAAAGAGGATAGGATGGCGCAGATTACGACGGAGAGAGCACCGAGAGGAGTGACAAGAATGGCATCAGCAAATAAATACGCCGCAAAATTTGCCACTTCTCCCAATATCATAAGAGACATGCCTCCCCACCACCATACATTCTTGAGATAGCCGTACCCTTCCCCAGCTTCTTCATTGTACTTGACATTTGCCTTCAACAGACCGTGCTTCTTGAGAACAAAGGAGACACCAATGAACAATCCAGATGATATTGCCAACACCAAGCCGATGACTTTATAGGACGCAGGTTTCTCCTTAGTATCGGTTACGGCATTGGTTGTGTTGGTCGCTCGTACGTAGAGCTGGTTAGCTACGAGTATAGTGTGGCCAACGTTATCCATGGTGTCGAGAGTATGCGGCGCTGCACACCCACTTAGTACGTAAGAAGAAAGCCTCGTAACTTCGTGAAGAGACTCGACCTCGCGCGGTAGTCTAAGAGACTCGAGGGGCCGAGGAGAGCAATTAAACAGCGGATGATCGTAGAGAAGACATGTGAGTATTCTAGGTTGAATAGCGAGTGGAAGTGGAATTCTCCAAAGATTTGTTGAATTGCGCGGGTGCGAGTTGAAATTCCCCTCGAGTAGTTTGGCTTCGGCGAGTGCGCGGCTGAGGCTGTGCAAAAGTAGGTTGTTGTCAAGTGGTTCGCCTTCCGTATGTACAAGGGGCGCGGTTATTCTCAATATCCACTAACTGCTGCGAGATGCAAGATGCAAGATGCAAGATGCATATGCGATTAACAAAAACAAAAACAAAAGTGCAGAAGAAAAGGTCGAGGTATTGCAGAAAAGTGGAGTAAGAATGTTGTTGTTATCAGATTCAGGACTCTCCAGTCTCTTCTGTCGAGATAAGCACTGGCTGACAAGAGTTGAAGTGGAAAAGGCTTAAAAACGACGTTGGTGATGTGTGTGGCGCCGTTTCCCAGAGAGGAACTTTGTTGGTAGGTGGTTGCATGGCTTTTGCTTGGTCCGTGGAAGTCCACACTCCACAGTCCACGCGGCTAGTGAACCTCCCAGCCAAGCGATAGCCCCCCGCTCTTCCCCCGGGCCCCCAATAACACCACCCCTATGGGCCCTAACCATGACGAATCGCTGTTTCACCCAACCCAAACACACATCGTCCTAGAAATATTAAGCCATTGATTATATTCTCCCCCTCCTCTTGTTCGCACATTGAGCACTCCACGGTCCTAGAACCCCAGATAATAAATTCGGAGTTCTTTCCACCCCAGCCAAATCGAATAGCTACACTCGTAGCACCGATCATGAACGTGTTTTTCTACATCTAGAAGCTGCGGTTATGCTTGATCGAGTTCAGCATTTGTAGAAGTTTTCAGATACTCCAGAAGTCAGACCCACATCCGAACTTCAGAAAAATTGAGGACACCAATTGGAAGGCAGCACGGTCCATACGTTTACCAAGAATCCCGGCAATCTGTACCACCGACCACACCGATCCACAGTTCAGGCTACAACTTTCAATTCAAAATTCGCCCTTGCGAGGACAGCTCAGAAGGAGTGTTTTCAACCGAATCTCACGCTTCAGAAAGAGGAGTTTGCCCTAATCCTTCACTAATGTCGAGCGAGAATGGATGAGCACCTCAACAGCGACACTCACCCAACTCGAAGCATTTATACAGCAAGCTCAATTGACGAAATAACAGAAACTCTGGCCGAACTAAAACGCCATGAAGCTGTTGTGACGTCCCAGCTCGATGCTCTGGTAGCTTCACAGAATGATCTCTTTCGCGAATTAGGACGCCTAGACCTGCTACGCGCTCACCTAAGTAGTCAAGTTGTGAATACACGTGCCATTAGCAACGGCATGCTATCCGATGCTGCCTCCACTGCACATCGTATATCCAGTGCTGTCAAACAACTTGATCAAGAGCAGAACAACGTCAAGGCCACGCTAGATGTAGTCGAACAAGTGGCAGAGCTCAAAGCATGTGTGCTTGGTGTGCACGGCTCCATGGGTGCTCCTCAAGACTGGGAAACAGCTGCCGGATACCTCCATCGAGCTTCTAACATTCCCGCAGAGGTCATCGATGGCAGCTTTGCCGAAGAGATCGTTCCGACGGCAGAGGTTCCCGATCCACCACGCGTCACCCTGGAGAATGCTGCAGAATCACTGTGTGGGTTGTTTTTGCGAGAGTTCGAAAAGGCTACCAAAGATGCGGATGGTGCGCGTGTCACTCGATTCTTCAAGCTCTTTCCCTTGATTGGGCGGTCTGAAGTCGGATTGGATGCGTATGGACGTTATGTATGCCAAGGTGTTGCTGCTCGCGCCCGTGTCAATCTTAATGCTGGTACCGGAGGCAATCAGAGCAAGGACGGCTACTTTTATGCAAATGCTCTAACAAAGCTGTTCGAACACATCGCACAGATTGTCGACGGTCATCAACCTTTAGTCGAGCAACATTATGGAACTGGTAGAATGGTCAAGGTCATTGAACGTCTACAGATTGAAGCAGATGTCCAAGGGGGCATTATTCTTGATACCTGGAGCGAAGAGCGGACTGTGGATCGCAAACTGACTGATATCAAATCATATCCCTTCTCTTTTCTGGTTCAAAGTTTCCAGCCTGTGCAAAAACCTCCCACCAGTATTGTGCGGTCAGAATCGCCTGTAGTGAGGAATGGGACTTCTGTCGGACGAGACAGTGAGGATGATTCAGTTGATATGAAAGAAGTCGGTGGTCTACTAGGGGAATCGGCCGTTATGCTAGGAAGATGGGCGTTGTACACCCGGTTTCTGGCCTCAAAGAGCGCTGTATGTGCGCCCACATCCATTTATTCTCAAGTCTTTGAAATGAACTCGTTCACTACTGGAATTTTAGGGTACTGGCACTGGATTCAAGACGTCAAGCCCTATGCCTTTTTCCATTTGGCTTCTGTTGTTCCACTCTTCTCCCTGCTGGAAGTAGTCAATCGCTTAGCTCAGATTTGTTGTCCTGAATTTGGTTCTTGTACTCCTTAGACCCGCCATAGAGCTTACGTCGGAAGGACTCGAAAGTACCACTTGATATCAAGAGCTAACAGTTATCTCAGAACGACCCAGATTCAGGTATTGCAAACGGAGATCATGGCTTAACCATGCCCGAATACCTCGCGAACAGTAATTTATACAAGAAAATATCAAAGCTTCTTGTCGAGCCCTTCAATGTAGTAACAACCTTCTTCGTTCGCCGCTCTGTTGAAAAGGCCTTTCAATTAGACGAAACGCCCTCGGGTCTTACTCTCAACATCAACAAGCAACTCCCAACAAACACACCATACATTACCTCAGCAGTGGACGATGTAATGTTTATAGTAAACCAAGTCCTTCAGCGCTCGCTCGCGACGTCCCAACGCAGCGTCGTTGCCAACGTCGTCCCGACTGTAGGACGAGTCCTTGGGACTGAGTTCATCGGTATGATGCAACGGAAATTGCAGGACAGTTATCCCAAAGCTGCTATCCAAGGTGCACTTCCGCCCGAAGACAAGATCATCCAATTTTTAGTGTTGGTCAACAATCTGGATGTTGCTACAGATTATATCAAGCGCATTGTGGCCAGCCATCTCGAACCCCCTCCTTCAGACACTGCCCTCAATGGCGCTCCCAAAGCCGACCATTTCAAGTCCATCTTTCCATTCTCAAACGATGCTACTTTCGTGGTGAATGCCTTGCAGAACATGGAATCAACCTTTATGACTAAATGTGGCGACCTTCTCAATGAAGCCATAACGAAGGTCTTCTTCTCACAAGTCATTAATCCGCGCATCCGACCCATTCTCGCGGATGCATTTAGAGACGTGGATTACAATATATCTTCCGATGACCTCAACGATGCCGACGCAGAAGATACAGCCGATCTAGTCCCCACACGTTTTACTACAGCATGGAACCAGCTGACGCGTCCATTACGCCGTGTTATGACTCCACGCACATGGGACAAACTTCTAGGGGTTGCTATACCGTATCTCGCACGTGCGTTGGAAAAACGAATCTGGGCGCTTCACGGACGGCTATCTGAGTTGGGTACTACACACCTAGAGAGGGATATCGCAGGGATTGTTAGCGCAGCTTGTGGTGATGGGAAATATGGTCTTAGGGACTCCTTCCAAAAATGTGTGCAAATTGTCATGGTCGCGGGCATGGAGAGCGAGGAGTGGGATGAGATTAGCGGGGCCAAAGGAAACAGTGATGGGGAAGAGGATGGTGTGAGTTGGGTCATTGATATGGAGCTGAGGATTAGGGCGAGGGGTCTTGTTAAGGAGAGGGTGTGATCGGTCGTGGTAGGCGCTCTAGGTGGCGGTTTATTATATAGCGTATGGTGCGCTGAACAAATTAACTATTTGTGTACAAGTTGTCTGCTTTCCGATGTCATGTTGATAATCGTATTCATTGACGTGGCTTGTGATTTTGAAAAGTTTCAAAGTACTATGGTTATACTGCTGATCATTCAATAACTCGAGTACCAAGAATTCAAGGCAACCTACACGAGTGGTAATTGATTGCCCGCATAAACTGTTCATGATAGCTTCGTTGAGCTGAGTGAGCCTGACATGTGCATGAGTGGTTCAACGTGCTCCCACTAGAAAGCATGTGATAAAATCCCCGCCCCCGAAAGTGAGCACTGACTTGTGAAAGGTAAAAGTGGTGTGATGAACAGGTTTGTGGCTGCCAGAGACTGTGATATGAGCCAGCTTCTGCTGCAATTTTGACAGAATTATTAGAATGTATTATAATTGCAATTTAAATATACGGGGGCAGTAAGCCAGTAGTACCTTTATACCGAGTGTTCCATGTCATCTCTGTAAATGCGATCGCAAGCCCGTAAGTTCACGAAGGGACGACTCAGTAAGTAAGAGAAGCACAGAATTGAAAATAATTTCTTCCTCACCAGGTGTCCGGAATAACACGAGCTCCTGCAATGTATGAGCATACCAATCATTGAATTCGGTCAACCCGATCGATGCGTTGTTCCGGTTGTCGTTGAGTGGATCGGCAGATCGATCAATACTTTTAGCCTCTCGGCCGCTCACAAAGAATATATGGTGTAAACTCCATCTGCGACTTCAGCTTTGCTATTAGACATATCAGCAAGTCCAAAGGTACTATCTAAAGAACGGGGATAACAGATCGTACTTCGTTCTGTAGAAAATTCCCAGTGGTGGTGGGCAACAACTGGATCCCTCTGGCAATTGTGGATTTTCTTGCATCGCTGCTTGAAGAATTTTTCGGTGAAGAGTGAAGTGGCCTGTAGAAAGTCGCGGGTCTTTTTGTTGAATGAAATTAGAGACGTTTGATATTCGTGAGCAGAAGGGAATACGCACCTCGTCCTTTTCCCTGGAATAATCGTGATTGGTCCATGAGAAGTCTCCAACCATGCATGGCATAATCTCGTGAGTCTTTCTCGGTTCATACTTGTGGTCTTTGTTTTCTGTGGCGACCTGTGAAATGCACTCTCTATGTGGACAGTTTGCGATCAATAGAGTGAAGATTCCAGGAATTTCTCCACCCAACTTGAGTGAGGTATTCTGGAGAAAGAATAACTTATCCTGGATTTCATCCAGCTGTTTCTTCTCTTCATCTTTGAGCCCATGTTTGTAGTAGTGCGCTATAGATGAGTCCATTATATTTGCTAGTGAGATGTTGCCCCATATGGTCTCACCTATGTGTTCAAGACCTGGCGGCGCCCTCACCCAACTGCCTTGAAGAGGTGTGATGCTTTCAAACATTTTTAGACATGATCAGAAACCGTATAGATGATAAACTTACTAGAGAAGATAAAACACCTTGTCAGGGAGCTCTCGGTGACAATACTTCAACTTCGGGGGTCCTCTGTTGTCGGCATCACATCCGCCGGGCGCATTAGACTGTGTGATGTAGACATACTGATTACGCCAGGCATGGTTGATTAGCGCACCATTGAACACCTTGGACCCAAATTTCTTATATTGTTGAACATTGCCGTCCTTGAATTCCGTATAGGCCCTAAATGCTCTTAGTGTTGGGCATGGACGTGAAATGAGAATATGGTTTAGCGCTTACCCTTTCTTCACGAATTCAATTATAATTATGTTCTCCTTCTCATCCGGAATTGCCAAGCCTTTCATAATTGGTTGATGGTGGTCTAGAGTGCCGTCTATTGCCTGCTGCACGAACCTAGACAGGAAACGTCAGCGTGATACTAAGTGGGATAGAACGGACGAAGGTCGGAGGCATTGTAATTTATGCTTCCTGATTTTACTGTGTCACTGCGTAACCATTTCTAACCATTTCTCTCAATTCATCTGGATCCTCCTTGGATATGCACAGGCGGCAAACCACATGCAAAGCGCACGTCAATCACCCGATCTCGCTATGAGGTCTTTGCAGCATAGGTACTTACGTTCGCATCAGGTGTATATACTCTCTCGTATCCTGCCAATCGACACTCCTAGACTACATTAGTAAAAATATTTGAAGTGTGCATGCAATAGTACGATTCAAATGGACGTACTCCCCACCGGTTGCACCCAGGTTGTGAATGATGTTGAAAATATTGACACTGGTCCCAACGACATTCGCATTGGCACCTGTTTGGGCCATGATGTTGGCAATCATTGGGAGCACGGCTCCGTCAGCCGCTGCAGCAGCTCCCGCTGCCAGAGCGCCTGTCACCGCAGCCAATAAGGAAAAGGCTATCAGCAAGATAGATAGGATTGCGTTCTTTCTTGCTCTTCTCTTTCGCTCCTCCACTTTTTTTTCATCAAGCTATACGCTTCAGTCATGGATTCATGCTTCGTAAAAGGTGATCTCACCTCTGAAAATTCTATTCGATGTCAGAAATGAGGTTCTGTGAGTGGATCAGGGATTGACTAGCTTTAACATGTACAACAAGAGTAACACCAGTAGAAACTAGCTGCGCTGCATAGGCCAGCCCCTCATGGTGCTCGTTTATTGCCCTATGAAACTTTCCAAGAAACTGAAAGGCATTGTAGGCGTTTTCGTGCAATGTAACGTCGGCTTTGATGTCTTCGGCTATCTGCTCACATGATGTGATCTATGCGGAGTCAGAGAAAACAAGCAAGATGTCTCGCAGATTAGAATATTACTCAACCCACAATGACTTCCTACCGTGCACTCCTAATATGAGAATCCAGATTAGAAAACGGGCTGAGTATTAAGACGACTGCGCATACTCTTCATTATCTGCCTGTTTTCTCTCAATATAGGTTTTAAGTCATAAGAAGCACAAGGCGTATCTCGATATGAGACCCAAGAGACAGAATAGAAGAAGACAATGAGATGTATGCCTCAAGTCTCAAAGCTACTACATTTTCGGGAGCAGCGACATCAGGTGCATAGGTACTAAAAATCCACTTGAGGAAGTGGTCACTCCGTTGCGAACCTTCTTGCCTGATGATCTGCCACTCTACATATTTTTCCACAATCCAATCTTCAGCCTTAGTCTTCTTGTAGGTTTCGGGCGAAAATATTTCGAAACCACAATTATCCGCCAGGGCATCTATAGTAGATGGGTAAGGATATGAATTATGCAGAGTGGGTGTATGCTTTATTTGTGGGATCTTTCACATACACGTAGGATCTAGGCTCAAAGAAACGTTGCCAATAGCATTGGACGAAGTAATCTTTGAACCTACCGCCACTAAAAGAGAAAAAATGAGGAGGTCCGGAGGAGACGGCGAAACATCGTCGCCGTGAATCAACAAACGCAAAGAGAGGGTACGAATGAAGAAGGGTCAAGTACACATCGGCGGCCCAGTGTGTATATGGAGTGACTTGACGGCAATGATGTCAAAGATAAAGAACCATGGGAAAGCGCAGTCCGGTTCGATGGTAAGAAGAGTCAGGCGCGTTCCCAAGCAGTGCTTGCTTTCTAGTTCAGCGAACATTGTAACATGTGGCGGTGTCTTTGTAGCGGTACCATGACGGGAGGACTAATAACTGAACTTGAAGTGGATGGACTGAGGTATCTTTCAGTTTCCAATTTCAGGCCCAGTCAGATGTTACTCAAGCCGTCCATATGTTAAAAGGTATTGAGAATATGGTACGCCAAATCTGTGCTGGTCCGTCAGATGTCAATTCAGTTTTAGCACAATCCGCGGAGCCAAAGGACAATAGTATTCTGGGTTCCACAGAAGGTTCGATTGCCAGTGCATTGTTCGAAAGCATGAGCATACTTCCATGAATTCTAGGAGATGAAGTCGAGCTTGCCAAAAGTAGCTAACGCACACGTGATGGTCGTCATCAAACCTGGAAAGCCAATGAACTTTGAAACACTTCAACGATCTATCCTACGTACTGTTTGAAGTCAGTGATTGCACGATTCCCAGGTGCAAACCGAACATGGTGTGTAATGATATCGCACTCTCACTTGCGTCTTCAACCTTTTCGAGCCTCCGAAGCCTAAGGTCGATAAAGTAGAATAACGACCGGGGGTAGGTATTTATCAATCTACGCTCAGCCCTGCAGCTGCATAGAGCAGAGCCGCCAAGGGCTTGATCTTCTAGGACCACCAGTAAGTAAAGTAGAATTTGAACTTCTGACACACTCCAAAGGTCCAGCTTCTCTATCGTTGCTATCCACTGTTCGGACCATAGCTAGCCTCTGTGCTCGTCAGCGAAGTAGGCATGGAAGACAAGCTTTCTTCTTAAGCACTCCGCCGCGATCCGGTTCGGCTGGCAAGAAGGTCTCACGGTTAGAAATCATGCAATCATGCTGGAGATCCTAGACTCGAGGGGAGATTTGGCTGATTAGAGCTGCTTGATTGCTAATGATATCTCAATAGTGCCTGCCTTGCTACAACATGGCGGTCAGGTACCGCTATTCCGCTCCGCTTTGGCGCAAACCACCACGACTCCATACTTCGACCAGTCATTTCTAGCTTTGCCACAAGCTACAATATCTCAGCCTTTAAAAGGGTACCCAACGTCACAGCCTGCGATTGTGGTGACGACTACCTCCGAGTCCTCCGGAATAGAGACAATGGGAGTGTGTAGACCACGAAATGCTGTCGTATCGACTCTCCTTAGCTTGGCTACCTTTGGAGGCTTATTGCACCATTTTGGCACTAAGCCCATGACTTCGGAGAGTTTGGAGGATGTGGACTGGATAGGTAGCTCTACCTCATGGCTAGACAGGAAGGCCTGTACCGTGTTTGGCATATGCGGACTGTCACATATGCTTCACCAAACACGGTGGAGGAATATGCCCGAGGATGACTTCCCTCTATCAAGCGAAGAGATAAATAGTACGGAATTCTGGATTAGTGGTCTATCTGACCCAAAGACTTGGACCAAGGAAGAGCGCACGCTACGCAAGGTTCCAAAATATGTGATTGACCACGCACCATATGTTCACTTATTTTCCAAGGAAGAGTTCTGGCCTTGCGACATGCCATCGCACTTGGCCCACACGACGCCACATGTCAACTATACTATCGTTTCGCCCAATTGGCAGCATCCAAAACTCACAGATCTGGACCTTTTGAACAAAAAGTTCGGCAGGCATGTCTTTTTAAAGAGCAACGACAATGTTGAAGAACGGCCGGACTGGTTAGGCGGATCTTCTAACATTCCGGAGGCTCCCAATGAAAAGCCTGAAGATGGCCCCCAACATTTCCGGGGCCAACGTACTCCGCCATCTCAAGTGCCGGAAGACTCAGATCTCGATCAATGGTGGCAGGTCGAAGACTCCGATTTGAGCCTTCCGGATTCCGAAACTATGTACGAGTCCGCAACAGAGCTACGCCGTCGGCAAGAGCCGTCTGCTGGGGGCCGTAGTGATGCGCCTGCGGTTTTGGTGGTGGTAGATAAAGGGAAAGGAGTTGTCGATGCCTTTTGGTTCTACTTCTACAGTTACAACCTGGGCAACAAAGTGTTCAACGTGCGGTTTGGTAATCACATAGGCGATTGGGAGCACACGTTAATCAGATTCCATAACGGCAAGCCCAAAGCTATTTTCTTCAGTGAGCATGACCTTGGGGCTGCCTACAGCTGGGAGGCCGTTGAAAAGATTGGAAAGAGAGTAAGTTACCTGACCCATAATGCTGATATCCGGACTAACTCCGTGATAGCCAGTATCATACTCAGCAACAGGCACCCACGCCATGTACGCTGATGCGGGAGTCCATACCTATGTCCTACCTTTTGG
Source organism: Tothia fuscella (assembly GCA_010583015.1). NCBI lineage: Eukaryota > Fungi > Ascomycota > Dothideomycetes > Venturiales > Cylindrosympodiaceae > Tothia > Tothia fuscella. The sequence continues at coordinate 50,491 of MU007095.1, read as the reverse complement.
ATTATTACATGACATAACCGATCGGGGGCCGTTATGGGATCCCGCATTAAACTTATACTCGTACACATACGACTACAAGAACGACACGCTTCGCTCTTCGCAACTAAATCCCAAAGCTCCGACCAGCTGGTTCTACTTCTGGGGCCATTGGGGTGACAAATTCTACCCACTCAACGATCCTAGACAGTATCGATTTGTGGGACAATACCACTACGTGAATGGCCCGCTCGGGCCACGATTCAAAAGACTGGGAAGAAAGAAAATCTGCCAAGGCGCGGATGCCCAAGAATGCAAATTGAGACACTGGATCGGGGATGGAATGATACCACAGGTGTCAAAATCGAACGAAAGCCCCGAGGGCGAAGAAATTGATTTGGACGACCCCGATACGAGAAGATTGTTGAAGCTTGCACCCTTCTTTTGACGGGCTGTTCATAGCCAACGATTATCATGATTCGCAGGAGTTCTTGTTTTTGCATCATGAACGGCTGTCTTTATACCCGTCTGTCTTGGACGTTGAAACGCTTTAGTTGCAAGGTGCGACTTATTCTTCGATGGATGAGATATATACATGTTCTAGATATGCCGCACTAAAATTGATATTTACCCCTACAGAAGACCGCTGTATATATGTGTATATCAAAGATTATATGAACGCCAGAACTACTCGTTACCGTTCTATTCACTGTGTGGATAGTGGTGCAAAAACTTGTCGCTATACTTCCAGATTCAGTTGTATTGACAAACATTCGCTCAGGCCCATATAAGCAGCCTGACGATACATAGATTCCAATCTCAGCTCATTCCAATTGACCATTCCAAGTGAGTTCTCCACTTCGTGCAGCTCGAACTCAATCGATCGAGATCTTCAACTACTATTATGCCCCAACTTGCGGGTGTCCATTGGGGAGATTATAACAGCAATTACTTGTAGAGTGCAAGGACCAAATTGGCAGTGTGTCCTAGGTGGATAAGTGTGTGCGAGTCAGGCAAATAGAAGAATTTTACTTCGCTCAGACACGACTCTGGATTGAAATTTGTTGTTGCTAATAACACTAAAATCTGACTCAAGGGGTCAAAAAGGGATGCAGCCCAGAGTTTTGGCGTTTGTCAATGAGGTTGAAGTGGTGTTCAAATTGGTAGCCGTGCTCAAATATATCCAGGCCGCTGTATTCCTTGGACTAGACTAAACCAATTATCTTTTTGGCCTTTTGAACCTCAACCTTACACCCAGGCGGTTTTCCTCAACAAGCTCAACAATGAGGAGCAACAGGCTATGGAGAGACAGCCTCGCCCCTTTCCTCTACCAAACACGAACCATCCGACAGCATGCTCGACCTGGCAAAAGGTGGCCGGTGGCAGAAGAAACGGCGGCAAAAACGGCAGAGAGTCGGAAGGATCATATTCCCTTTGAAAAAGTAGAGGCGATTGCCATTCCACTCACATCGAGGGAAAATAGTGAGAGCAAGACTACCATCACTAAAAAAGAGAGAGAAGTGTTCAAGAAGCTTTTCGTCTTGGCAAACTCAGACATAAAGAGGGTGGAGGAGAATGGTGCAAGACCAGAAGATGCATCATCCACCTCGCTAGCAACTCGAGAAATATACTCGGAGGTGATATCAATAGGGAGCACGCCTCAAGTCAGTTCTGAAGATGTGCAACTACAAGAGCAGCGAGCCGAACAGTACAGAGCTATCGCCAACGCGCTGCAAGGAGCCAAAACAGATTCGGACTTATGGATTGCTCTAGAAGAACATCTTTTCAAGAAGATTATTGCCCTTGACCTGGACGGGGCGTCGAGTGTTGGTGCTGGTGCAGAACCACACCAAGAACTCAAGAAAGTGAAGAAGAAAAAGGGGGGAAAGGGCTTTCCTCCCAACATATCGGCTCGAAAGTCACTGGCTGCAAATCCAGAATTGGCCGCCATAGGCTCCAACTACTCACTACTCCTTGTTTTCGCTCTGCAGCAACTTTGCCAGCTTTTTCCTGCTTCGCAACTACCCTTCTCCATCCTTCCATGCATAAAACGAATAGGGCGAGGATCTTATGCTCTCGGAGCCAGCACACAGCTCTACAATGAACTGATATTCATCACTTGGAAGACCTACTCTGACTACACACGTATCAATGAGCTACTCCAAGAGATGGAAAATGGAGGTTTGGAATTCGATGCGAAAACGCTGGACATTCTTGACGATATCAGAAAGGAAGGCAATGAGATCAGGAAAGGGCATTTGGGCATAAAAAGGAAAGCTGTTTGGGAAACGGATATGATGCGTAATGGTTGGAACAAGGTTATTGCTTGGATAGTGCCCATTCGGGAAGCTCTGGCCAAGGAGACCGAGAGGCAGTCGAGTGAGGAAGAGTTTGAGAGTTTGGAGCTGGAGTCGGCGACATAATGAGTAGATAGCAGATCGTCTTCGAGCATGCAGTCGACCTAAACTGATCGATGGGTCTGGATTGACGAGACTGTCTTTCCCACTTCGCTCCTTGGTCTCTCCTACCTTCCCTTCTCTTACGTCTCCTATCTGGAACTCGTCCAATCATATTTCCTTGGATTTCTCCTTATGTCGTCAATCTTTCGACTACGTCTACTCCCGCATAGATCATATACATATACACTCATGACAGGATTGGTGGTCGGAGAGGTTCTGATCCTGGAATTCACGTCTCAACAACCCGATATCAAGAACTCAATGGTGTTGCAATATTGCCACTGCCTCTACATGGTGCTGAGCAATCCTCATATAGCTAGCGCTCGTAATAATAATATATTGACATCAATTCTTTCAGCACAATCTAAATCCAAACTGCACATGCCTATCTTGCCCATAAAATTGGCGTCTCCCCAAAAAATGTGGATCGAACAAACGCCACTAGCCACAAAAAGCCAAGTAACCCGTTTATCGTTGGTGGCATTTATCTCCACTCTTCACCTTCACAACCTACAACATCTCTAAACTTCACGTGGACTCACAAAAAGGTAACTACCCAACTTCAAATATCCTTTTTGCAAAAACGTTCTCTCGCTTACGATTCAAAGAATGGATTCCCTCACAAACTATTTTGTGCGCTTCAAGCACAACGGCTTCTACTACAACAGTCAGGACACATTCGACAACCAATTCAGCCTCCTTACTTTGCGTATGGATTGGGGACCAAAGGCGGCTGATAGACAGCGTGCTCAAGCTCTCCGTGCGCTCGCTGAAGATCGAAAGGCCCAATCCACAAACCCCGAGAATAGCGACAATTCTACCGTATTGGCTACGTCCCCATACTTCCTCCGCTTCAAGAGCAATGGCTTCACTGTCAATCCCGGCGCCAACTTCGAACATGAATTTAGCAGACTCGCTAAGCGCATGAGATGGGGCTTCAAAGCTGCGGAGAGGCACCGTGCTAATGCTCTCAAAGAGATTCCTCATGTCGCTGGATGGGAGGACTCTTACGACAACGCGTCTGATGCTTCTTCCAATGACTCTGACTACTCCATCCTCACGCCAACCTCTGAGAATGATAATGATGGGTGGGAGTATGACTCTGACCTTGAGGCAGACTTCCGCCAGCTCTCTTTCCGGAATGGCGTTAGGATCAATGCCATCCCTCCCCAGCGCCGCGAACGTGACCTCGAAGAAGAAATGAATTCCCGCTACGGATCTGCCTCCAAGCTCGAAGGGTGGCAAAAGCTGTGCGCAGATGTGGCCATCTCCCCAGTCCCTGCTTCAATTACACAATGCAAGAAGGTATGTGCACTACTCCTGCTTGTTTTCCCACGCCTCCTTGTTCTCCAATTTGTACTCAGTTGATCTCACTGGACCTCATGACTCCATCTAATCTGATGAGCTATCTTACAAGGTAGCGACCCTAACCATAGCGACGGTACTGGAGACTTCCATTGCTCGTCGTCACTGGTGAAGATAATATGATGTCCAAATAACCTGAGGCAGAACCGTATACTTTCTGTGAACAGTGCTAATGAATCCTGTCCAGGCTCTCACAACCGTATACGTCAACATCTTCGACCTCATCGAAGCTCGTAACAGCAACAGCTGCCCTCCACAGCTCTTTCGTTCCCTCAACGCCCTCCGCAACTACAGCCGCAAGAATCACAAGGTCTACTCCCGTATCAATGCCAAGGAAGACGGATTCACCAGGGCTCTCCTTCGCCGCTTCATCCACTGATCCCTCCCTGCTTCAACGCCCTTCAATATCGCCGGTGATTTTGATTTGTAAACATCATTTCGCGATTCAACGTACTTACTCCACTGTCAGATTGATTTGCTCACTGTAGCGGCATGCCCAGTGGTACTTTAGTCGAGAAGCACTGCCTGCTATACAGTAATCTTGCTCTCGGCCTCAGATACCCTCACTTGATATAGCTCAATGCTGAGATCGATTGACTTGATGCGAAAAGAATCACTGGCGGTAGGCAAGGCGTCATGGCATTTATCTGGAAGCCTTGTGACTTCCGTGCACCTCGTTTTGGGCCAATTGTTACTGCGTTTTGCTATGCATTCTGGCCGCCACTTCCAGGCCTTCCCATACACCTCATTAATATCTTAGAATAGGTACCAATGATGGTCGAGGTGTAAATTATGGGTGGCACAAACGACCAAGATGCAAAAGCTAGTAATAGAATTAAATGTACACACACTGCCTTTTTCAACAGCGGCAGCTCGCGAACGCCAATAATTGTCTATCCCAGTCCAACCGATTTCACTGCCCATCAAACTATCCAGATATCCCTTGAACATAAACAAGCTGCCACCAAAAGTCATCATCTACACTTGCATATCCTTTTCCCAACGATTACGTAGCCAAATAAGTTCCATTCCGCATCGACCGGATGGTGTTGATCTCCTTCCACTTCCCTGTCCCTGAAGACTCGCCTGTTTTGGCAGAAGAAGTTTCATCCGCAAACGGATCTGCCGCTTCACCACCCTCCTCCTTTTCAACCTTTGTTTCCAACTTGCTGACGCTGAGTCCGCTGCCCATCTCGCTGATCTGATCATTACCAATCTCCCACCTCGCCTCCACGTTCCCTGGTCTTGCTTCCCCGTCCGTGAGGAACCTTGCACGGAGTATTTGTGCCGGTCCATCGCGCGCAAGAGTTACTTCATGGAGCCTCCAGTATACACTGTTTCGTTCGCGGGCGAAAGCACCACCATTAGCAGCTTTGCATGATGTAGCTCTCGCGCCAGTCGGATCGAGGTGTACCATTATTATAACGTTGCTGAACGTAAGTGATGTAGTGTTTTCAGGCAGTTTCTTTGCAAAGGCGGGGTTAAGGGAGTAGTTTAACAGGACCGATGTTTGGGTTGCTTCGACTTTGAACGCTGGTCTGAGTAGGAGCGGGGGGTAAGATGCGATAGCGTCCGGTGCAAGGTGGATTTGGTATTTGAACGCCACCGTTGTTTTGGTAATCAGTGAGAGATTGACAGTGTATTGGCCTGGTTGATCCGCAACAGGCTCAAGAAATGCCGGATTGGGCGCTACTTTTTCTAGCGCGGAGAAAGTTTCCAGTCGGATAGTCTCAGATCCAAAAGGCTCATTAAGATCGACAGGATTATAGGCCAATGCAAATTCCCCAGTCAGGGCCGCGCGAGTGACTGTGCCATTGGAGAACCATGCACTAAGCTTTTCTACGATGGATGTGTTGAGACCGGCGGAGTGCATCTCTGGATGTTTGATCGTGGTGCTCGCCGTACTGCTGAGCGACCGACCGGAACGTATCGAATATGTGTCTGATGCGGGATGGTTGTCATCTAAACCAAGGGTACTTCTGTGTGAGAGCTTGAACGGAGACTGTCCAGTGTGAGGCGAAGAGTGTGGTATTGGTGGAGTAGGTTGGACAGCAGCAGCGACGGGTGGTGAAATCGGGGAAGCTAAAGGAGGACCAGACGACGCATTAGAAATTGCTGGAGAGTGGTCCCGAGGGAGTTCTGGAATCTGATTATTAGTTAGGAGAATCGTGTTACGATCTCGACGACCCCGAATTGTGCCCATTGATCTTCTCCCAATATTTGGCTGTGTCTGTGGAGTTTAGCACGAGTATTGTCCTCTCCAAGCAATGCATCTTACCGCTTGGAGCGCATTTGCAACGTTCGCTAGTGCTGCCGCTGCATCGCCCGACTCTTCAGCGATTGGAGCACTACGAATGTCAACTTTGAACTGCGGTGCCGTATTTTCATTCGACCTGGCAATGTCAGTGAGGTGATTGTTTCTGCCAAGGGTAGAGGAAAAGTCTCACGCAGCTGCTTCGTCCAAGGCCTGCTGAATTGGGTCTGAGCTGGCGCTTGGTACCGAGAAACCTTCATCGTCCTGTTTCGGCTGCACAGATTTGGATAATGGCTTGCCGTTCTGGGAATCGCCTGATGGCGTACCATTAACGAGACTCAATGCGAAGCCAGCTTGCCCGTTAGTTTCTGGCACCACTCCGTTTGGGTGATCTGAAGATTCCCTCTCTAATATAGGTGGAGGTGCAGAATCAGACGGTCTCGGACTTTCCCCTGGGCCAGACGACGGCCGTCGAGCTGAACTGGGAGGTGACAGGGTTCTCTCCAGGTTTTGGTGTGATTCTTTTCGGCCGAAGCGGCCAAGAGCTGATCCAAGATTCGAAGACGACTTTTTCCGCTCAGGGGAGTCGAGACTTTGACCGTAAGGATGCATACTTTGACGTTTCCGTCCAATCACTGTGCCTAGCCTACTTTTGAGTCCTCCTCCAAAGCCAGATTTACCGGCCTTTTCCTGAACTAGAACTGGTTAATCTTGGTGTTAGGACTTTCAAAGCACGATCACTTACATGAGCTAGATCTTTGACTTGACAGGTCGTCTGGTCTGGGTAGAGAAGGCACAGGCGACAGACTTGATCCAACGTCTGTAGTAGGGGGCGGAGGGGGAGGCGGCTGCTCCGCCGCTCTACTCATTCGCCTTCTGGCTGATGTAGCTGTGGGTAATGTCCGGGTTGTTTTCATGGCAAAAGTTTTGATTTCGTCCTCAGTTTGAAGATTGAGCAGGGCATTCATTGTTTCCGCGCTCGTTGACTCGACCGTAGATCCCGAGTCTATGATGTGTGTTTGGTACTGGGTCAGAACATCACGGAGATGATTGACTCGAGCTTCGTCGACAGCTTGCAGTCTCTCGAAAACGTAAGGAGCTTGAGAATCCCATTGGCCTTGGGCATTTTCCACCTCTGAGGCAGCACTGGCGACTTTGCCCGCCGCTGCCTTGCCTCCTTTGTCCTTGAGCTTATCAGCCTTTTTCTGGGCATTCTCCACATCTCTGCCAAGGGATTGTATGTTGCCTGTAATGGTGGCAATGGCTTGCATCTCTGCATTCTGAGTGGCAAAATCTCGGAGGGGTAACTCGACATCGCGGCCAATGTTTTGAGATAGATTATAATGGGATTCAGCGAGTGCCTGTGTAGACGAGACAATCTTTTGCCATGGTGTTGAGAAAATGCTATGTCACCATTAGCTGATACTCTTGTAGTATACGTATACGTATACGTATATGTATACGGCGTATTGGAGAGATGTCACCCCAGATCTGAAGCTTCATCGGAGAATGGTTTGCCAGCCAGCTTGCGCATCGATTGCGCATACTGTTCTTCAATGCGCCGGCGTTCCTGCCTGTCTGTGAGCTGTGCCCCTTCGTTCCCCTTCGTCCCCCTCGAGTCTCTAGGTACTCAGCTGTAACGGACCTGCAGCCAGTCGGCAACCTCGACATTGACTCTGCCGATATATCTAATCCTATCATTGAGTATTTTGACAGCTTGACCAGGCGGGATATGCGTCTGCGTTGTAATTAAGTCAATCGCTGAGTCTTCAAGTTCTTTACCAACTATCATCTCAGGGTTTTTGGGGGAGCAACTCACGAGCATTCCAGGATAGTCCTGCCGCGAGAGGTCCATGATGCAGGTGGGCGGAGGCACCTCACGGAGGAGCGGGAGGATGATAATAGTATGTTGAGGAAGGAAGGAAGGAAGTTGATCTGCGCGAGGGATTATGAGAGTTAAAAAGAGGGAGATCGGGAGAATAAAGTATACTACATATCGAGACCAGGACAGCTAAATCGTAGGGAAAAGGTAGGAAAGGTACGATTGACGATTGACGACGTGTGGTTAGGCTTGAAGAAACCTAAGCCCTACACCCACCCACCCCCCGACAAAAGGTAACCCTACTCCAAAGAATTACGTCCACACTGTCCAGCGTGATCTTCATACTGTAATCAATTCCGCCGCTTCCGCCCAAGTCATAATCGATCACTTGCGACAAGTTTATTACATTCAACTGCATCTTCCCCTTACTCTGAATCCTCCCTCCCGTGCTACAGTTCGTCTGCCATCTGCTTGTCTTGGTCTTGGTCTTGGCCTTTGTCTTCTTACGTTTCCAGGTTCCAGAATACTGCTAACATTGGGGACTTTGAGCTCTCCATTATTATTCCGGCCCTACTATCATCATGGCCGCCGAACCATGGCACGCGAACTTGTCCTTCTCCGATAGACTCGATAAGATTGTTCAAATGCATGTAGCCTCCCTACGTTTCCGTGGGGCAAGTATGAAAGCAACGAGCTCAATCATGACCTGTGCTAACAGGCTCTTCCAACAGAACTGCCGAATATAAGAGCGCTCATCCAGATGCTCCCGCTGCAGAGGCATCTAAAAAGGCAAAGGAGCTTGAGCTTGATATTTTCAGCAGCTCGAATGAGATCGTAAGCTCTAAAAACACATTTAGAAGCCCAGGTTTCTCATGGCAAATAGCTACAGTATCAATCTCAGTGCAACGCCCAAATTCGCTCTCTTCAAACACAGCCCAAGTCTAGAGATCAGCCCTTTGGCTTTGGGAATGGCTGGCCCGAGGTAGTGGAAGAAGGGACGTCTTCAGGCAAGGCCGGCACAAAAAAGATAGGTCGTTATGGAGAAGCTCGCCATTTCCAAAATGGACTCTTCTCGGAAATTTACAAGGCCACTATACCATATGATAATCCCGAAGGCTTCGCTGGTGAACCCGGTAAGGCTGTAGCGCTCAAAGTAACCTTCCTCATGGGCACAGAACCTCCACATGATCCAGCCCGTGAGATCCGAACCCTTAAGAAAGCAGCACATCCCCGCATTATTCCCCTGCTGGAATCATTCCCCGGGCCTGATTCCACACGGCAGCTTGTTCTTGTAACCCCTTTTATGCCATACGACTTAGCCATGATCTTGCGAAACGGCTACATAGCCGAAGATCACGGACGGACATATCTACGATGTATTTTCGAAGCTCTCGCATATCTCCATAGTCAAGGCATCATCCATCGTGATGTCAAGCCCGGGAATATACTCATGAAATCCCTTTCTGGGCCCGCTTACCTTGCCGATTTTGGCATAGTATGGGTGCCAGATGATCCTACGTCGGAGGCTCCTGATGAGAAGATCACGGATGTGGGAACCACCAGTTATAGACCACCAGAAATTCTGTTCGGGAACAAGTCGTATGGATGTAGTTTGGATGCTTGGGCGGCGGGCTGTGTGGCTGCACAAGTGATTACGAGCTCGATGAAGCCGTTGTTTGATTCAGGAGATATGGGCAGTGATTTGACTTTGATACAGAGTATATTCAAAGGGTTGGGGACTCCGACGTTGGAGATGTGGCCGGTAAGCACATTTCTTCGCCTTGGTCGTATAGTCACTAAAAGTACTGACAAGACAACCTTTATAGGAAGCAGAAAAATTGCCGAACTGGGGGAAAGTTCAGTGGGTGGAATATGAGCCACAGAGTTGGGACGTTCTACTACCGAAGGCGTCTGTGGAGGGTCGAGATCTGGTTAGTCACTTGGTGAAATATCAGAGTACGGAGCGAATGAGTGCGGGTGCTGCTCTGAAACAACCATTCTTTGATCGAGAGGGCGCTTGAGGTGTTAAGCTCGCTGGTAGCTTGCTTTCATAGGGGACAACAGTAAACGACGTGTAGACGTGCAGGCTAGAGTCTCAGTATATGGTTTCTGAGTTTGCTAGAAATCTGTTTGTCGGAACCCATGATACAACAGTAGCCTTTACCGGATTGGAGGCTTCAAAAAGGATGTAATGGTTGGGGGCTTCTAAGAACGATCGACCTTTCATGAACGCAGTAATAGGGTACACGCGTAACGTTTGCAATGACATTCTAATGACTCAAATTACTAGCAACTACAGTAATTCAACGTCCAGGACTCGTAACACAAAAGTTCAGCTGTTTCCGAAAACCTAACAGAAGGGCGGCGCGGATAAGGCGCTAAACAATGCACGTGACGCTTGTTTACCAACAAACAATTTAATCCATCCAATGGATGACCTAGCACCTCCGTTCAGCTGGAGATCCCAACCACGACTCTCACAACAACTTCAACTCCGATTATCAAGGACACAGATATGGCGGATAACGAGGACCTCATCGACTTCGGCGTCATAGAGACGCAGAAGGAAAATATACAATCCCTTCCGGGCGGACGCTCCGCAAAGAGCCTTGCCTCTATAATGTCGCCTCTCGCAACAAAGAATTCACCTCTGCTATCTGATTCACAGAATATCAGGGACACGATCCGAAGAGAGTATGAAAAGGAATTGCTTGCCATCGCCGAGTCAGATGATCCTCTGGATCTTTACGACCGCTACATCAAATGGACCATGGATGCATACCCCACTGCGCAGGCGACCGCGGAGTCCAATCTACTTCCCCTACTTGAGCGTGCAACAAAAGCATTTCTCGCATCATCCCATTACAAGAATGATCCACGATATCTGAAGATGTGGCTGTTATACATTCGTCTCTTCTCCGATGCCCCGCGCGAAACCTATGCCTTCATTGCACGACATGATGTCGGCGAAAGCCTTGCTCTATTCTACGAGGAATTTGCAGCATGGCTTGAGAGTGTTGGCAGATGGATGCAAGCGGAGGAAGTATATCTTTCTGGAATTGATCGAGAGGCACGGCCAACAGAGCGACTCATTCGAAAATTTGGCGAATTTCAACACAGGAGAGATACACAAGCACAACAGCAAGGTGGACCAACGAGTCCTGCGCTTCCAAAGGTCAGACCTGCCCTTGCCGCTAAAGTCGATCCATTTGCTGGAGGGTCGGCAGAAGAAAGCGACCCGCAGGCGGGCGATCGTGCTGCAGCCTCGAGGCCAACAAAACCCGGTCGTGCAAAATTGGCAATTTTCGCTGATGGCGACGGGCCACCAAACCCTGGGAGTTCTGAAGGCAATCAAGGATGGGACAGCATAGGTTCAATCGGTGAGCGCAAGAAGGAAAACACACATGAAGCCCGACCATGGGCAGGAGAAACGTTGAATGGCGGGAAACGAGCTGCCAGCGGGCCTAAACTCATGATTTTCAAGGACACGGTACGTCAAGCTCCCCTCCAAGCCCTTCGAAACCCCTCAGAATTCTCATGTGAACACAGGACTAATGATTGAATTCCTTTTTGCTCATTTATGTAGACACTAGCCGCTTCTGCCAATGAACATGATGCAAATTCAATACTTGCGCAACAGTTTACCGTGAACCCCAAGACTGGACGAAGAGAGGTCATCGTTGTCGACTTGGAAGCAATCTATCCTGATGGTGACTATAAGAGTGGTAGAGAATTCTGCCTCGAAGAAATCAGGGCACTGCGAAGAGGTTTGCTTGACCGTAATTGGAGGAAGGAGAGCATCCGCACAACGAAGGTATTTGTTGATGCAGTCACGAAGCCTAGACCCCTTAATCCGGATATGGATATCTTGTCTCCTCGGGCACAGGAAACGCCTAGCCAAGTACCAATTGCTCCCGTGTTTGAGGTTGCGAATCGGCCTGTGAAGATACCCATATTCGACGATCAGGAGCCTGCTCTTCCTGAACAATCACACTCCACCAAACCTGTGAAAAGAACGAGGAGAGAGGATCGAGCAAATCGGACTCAGAAGATCCAAGTCCTGGAAGTCAAAGCTGAGCCCCAAACAAGTAAGTCATGATTCCAGGCAATCGTAATACTTGGGATGCTGACAGCAACAGTCCAAACAAACTTGGCTTCTCCAACTGGGCCTAAGATCAAGCGCAAGAAATCCGCCGAGGCCACGATGACATTCCACACGAAGGAAGCCATGAATGAGGTCTATGATCTCTTCAACCAAACTTTGAGCAAAGTATCAGAGGCAGGCTCCGAAGGCCCAGACAGCCAAAGTGAGGACGATGATGATGATTATACCAGCGCTGGTGAGAGCACAGGTACTGGTAGGATTTCTGGCACTACCAGTGAATACGGCGAGGACACCCAAGCAGACTTTACAGAATCACGAACATCACAATCCATCGCCGAATCGAATGAAGGGGACGATACCAATACGAATGGTTCAGGATGGTCAGAATTCACCCAAGTAAAAGATGTCCCTGACGGAGCTGTATCTTTAGAGGACGAAGGAATTGATAACGACTATGACGAGATTACCACGCCGACCTCACCAAATGGCGACCCTTCACAATCCGAATCTCACCCCTTGGATAACGAAGACTCGGAAGTTGTAACCCTAGCGCACCGCCCCTTTCCACGGGGCCAGAACCGTTTGCCGTTCATGACACCAATTGTCGAGAAGACCGAGTCGTCGGTGGGTGCTATGTCGTCCTTTGCGGAAAAGGACTACTTCACGTCAAAAACACCATCGCGGACCTCAGCAAAAACGCCGACTATTCCCGAATATAACAAGAATAATTTATGGAGCAGTCCGTTCCAAGAGGTCACGAATACCAACCTTATCGACAAAGAGAATGCCCCTGTCCCGCAACCAAAGTTGGCGAAGCCGAATAAGAAGGCTCCTCTTGGGTCAACAGTCCCACTGGGTATCAAACAAACCCTGAGAGAGAATCCGAAAGGCCCTATTATCAAGGACGCGCAATGTAATCCGATCGATGAAAGCATTCGCCAAACCATCCTGTCAGATGTTCAACCCCCTGTTAGTTCTTATACTGGATACTTCGATTGGCGAGGGAAAACTTTTGGTAAGGGTAATGAAATTCGCAAACACTGCAAGGCCTTGAAAAGTAAAGGAGAAAAGACGATGGGTTTGACTATGCCTCCCACCTTACGCTTCGAGGGTAGTGAGAGATGCTACACAGTCAAACGGGAGCTTGGAAAGGGCGCATTCGCTCCCGTTTATCTGGTCGAGAACTCCATGACACCCGCTGGGGAAGAGGAGAAAGACAAACCCGTCAAGATGGGCGAAGGCGAATTCGGAGTAAAGCGTCAGAACCTTGAGGCTATTAAAATGGAGGACCCACCCTCACCTTGGGAGTTCTACCTACTACGGCAAGCAAAACGACGGCTGGGCGTTTCACGGCCGTCAGATTCTATTGTGGAGGCGTATGAAATGCATCTCTTTGATGATGAATGCTACCTGATTGAAGAATTCCGAGACCAAGGTACACTTCTCGACTCGGTGAATCTTTGCCGTGCAGACGTCAGTGGTGGCGGAACTATGGACGAGCAGCTTGTCATGTTTTTCACGATCGAGCTATTCCGCACAGTCGAAGCTTTACACGACAAAGGACTGATCCACGGAGACCTGAAAGCGGACAACGTTCTTGTACGGTTAAACAATCTTTCACTCGAAAAAACTTGGGCTCCTCAATACACTCGCGATGGCACATCCGGCTGGTGTGGAAAGGGCATTACTCTCATAGACTTTGGGCGAGGCATCGACGTCAAAGCCTTCAGGCCAGATGCACAATTTATAGCCGACTGGAAAACGAGCGAAGCCGACTGCGCAGAAATGCGCGAGATGCGTCCTTGGACTTATCAGGTCGATTACCACGGTTTGGCAGGTATAGTACACAGTCTGCTTTTTGGAAAGTATCTTGAGACTATCGCCGAAAGGGGTGGTACTCTTGGCGCCGGCGCAACCAAAACTTATAGAATCAGAGAGTCTCTGAAGAGGTATTGGCAAGTTGAGATCTGGTCGGAACTTTTTAGTATATTGCTAAACCCGCTTGCGCACCTGCATAATGAAGAAGGGGAGAAATTGCCTGTGCTTAATGGGATGAAGATGTTAAGGGGGAAAATGGAGGTCTGGCTTGAGACTAATTGTGAGAAAGGTGTTGGGTTGAAGAGTATGATTAAAAGGCTAGAAAGTTCTATCCGGGATCGGAAGAAGTAATCTCAGTTTTCGGAGGGTTTACCATTTACGGAGTTGGTCTTCAGGTTCCTGATATTAGACAGGTGGGACGGATCAGCATGGCGTTTTTGCGTTTCGACGTGGTCTGGCTTTTAAACATTTATTCCGTTTCCATTCAGTTTGATTTTGAGCTACACACCTGATTCTTGTATAATTTTTAGCCTTCCAAGTAATCTTGGCCGAGCCCCTATTTGGTGTTGTGCTACTGGTCCGAGCAAAGTCCGTTATTACAACTATTAGCTCTCCCCGCAAAAGAGATCCGCACTATTTGTGCCCACCTTCGTCATCTGGACGCGGTGCTGAAACTCCCTACACCCGATCATTGCTTAAGCGGGTGGGGAGCAAAGTCATGATGAAGCTATTCTCAACGTTGAGCTACCAACTGCAAGCGCGTCTGATTGATCAATCTGGTTAATCCTATTGTTCTTACAAAATGGCACCACATCTTCAAGATGAGGTGCACCGAGAGTCTGTGGAAGATCCAGAGGCGTTCTGGAGCAAACAAGCAGCCAAATTACACTGGCACAAAAACCCTTCCAAGGCACTCGAGCAGAGCACGAAGACTCTACCTGGAGGCATTACACATCCACACTGGAAATGGTTTCCGGATGGGGAAATATCAACGAGCTACAATTGCATTGACCGACATGTAGTCGCTGGCAATGGCGATAACTTGGCCATCGTCTGGGAGAGCCCAGTGTCTGGTAATAAAAAGAAGTACACGTATAAGGAACTTCTACATGAGGTGGAGACTCTGGCTGGTGTTTTGAGGGAGGAGGGAGTAAGGAAAGGGGATGTGGTCCTCATTTACAGCATGTACTTGCTCACGGACTGGAGGGATGCTAGCTAATTAATCAAGTGCCAATGATTCCCGCCGCACTCTTCGCTATGCTAGCCATCACTCGCCTTGGAGCCATTCACGCTGTTGTGTTCGGTGGGTTCTCCCCGCCATCTCTAGCACAACGAATGGAAGCGTCAGAACCAAAGATTATCATGACTGCTTCTTGTGGTATTGAAGGCGCAAAGGGGCCAGTGGGATATCAATCTCTTATCAGGAAAGCTGTCGATAAGAGCTCATTCAAGCCGCATAGGGTTATTGTATGGCAGCGAGACCAATTGAGGTGGGATCCCATCAACAAAGAGGACGGGGAGAGAAATTGGTCAAGGCTTGTGAAGAGTGCAAGGAATAGAGGGCTAAAAGCGGATGCTGTGCCTATAAGAAGTGATGAAGCTATATATATTATTTATACTAGTGGTAAAACCGTAGTTCCCTGGCATCCCGCTCTTTAGACATCGCTGACAGGTCTGCAGGTACGACTGGACTTCCCAAGGGTGTCGTCCGTCAAGCCGCAGGACACGCTGTTGGGCTCAATCTCTCCATAAGATTTCTCTTCGGTATTCGCGGTCCTGGAGATGTAATATTCACAGCTTCAGATATCGGCTGGGTTGTCGGACATTCTTATATTGTCTATGCTCCGCTTCTCGCAGGAGCTACCACTATATTATTCGAAGGTAAACCAGTAGGTACCCCAGACGCTGGTATTTTTTGGAGAACTATCGAGACATATAAAGTCAATGCACTATTCACAGCTCCAACCGCCCTACGAGCTATCAAGCGAGATGATCCAGACAATGATTTTATTGGAGAAGTGGGCCGTCGGGGAGGCTTGAAGAGCCTGCGCACATTGTTCCTTGCCGGAGAAAGAAGTGAGCCAAGTATAGTTCAGAAGTATCAGCATCTGCTTGAGAAGTATGGCGCTGAAGACGCGTCTGTGGTCGATAACTGGTGGAGTTCAGAGAGTGGAAGCCCCATCTCCGGATTGGCTCAATTCGCTGCTGCTGGAAAGGAGAATGCTTTAATCAAGGGACATAAACCTCTCCGGATCAAGCCTGGCGCCGCAGGAAAACCAATGCCAGGCTTTGACGTTCGAGTCGTCGATGACGAGGGCTCGGTAGTGGAAGATGGCAAGATGGGCAACATTGTCTTGGGTGTTCCGCTTGCTCCCACAGCGCTAACCACTCTTTGGAAGGATGAAGAAAGATTTTACCGCGGGTACTTGAAGAGATTTCACGGAAAGTGGCTAGACACCGGGGACGCTGGAATGATTGATGAGGACGGCTATGTTCGAATTTCCAGGTAGAAGCCTATGTTTCAGGTTGATTTTAGTCAACTCGTTATGCATGGGCTTCTGTGCGAAGCGCAACGTGTGTCGCGGTTGACTACGACCGATCGCAGTGATATGCTTCCCTTCCCAGTGTAAGCACCTCTGACCTCTGTGTTAGGTCCATGTAATGTCCCGAGCGGACGACATCATCAACGTCGCCGCTCATCGCTTCAGTACTGGAGCTATCGAACAGGCGATATCGTCACATCCAGATATCGGAGAATGCTGCGTTGTGGGAGTTCCTGATGCAATGAAGGGAATGCTGCCCTTTGCTTTTGTCTCTCTCGCAACTCATGACCATCCCCATGATGCCGTACCAGCAGACAGTCTATTTAAAGAGGTAAACAGAGAAGTTCGAGACCATATTGGTGCGATTGCCGGTAAGTCGCGGAGCCAGAATTGTTTTGTCAATTATTTACTTGGCTAGGACTCGGAGGAATGATCCAAGGGGCAAAAATGATACCAAAGACAAGATCGGGTAAAACCCTTCGAAGGGTACTGAGAGAGCTTGTAGAGTACGTGATATTCTCCCCATTCATCCTCGTTCTCACTTCATATTGCGTCTCTCATTTGCTGAACATCGAAGCAGAAACGCAGTGCATGGTGATTTCGACAAGGAAGTAGCTGTGCCAACCACCATTGAAGACATTGAGGTGGTCAGCGTAGCACGTCAGAAGATCAGAGAATATTTCGAGCACAAGGGCAAAGAATTACACAGGTCGACGGAAAGTAGGGCAAAATTGTGATGTTGTTACAATGTTGCAGAATCCCAAGCCACTCGGTCCGGTTTATTCTCTTGCGCCTACAATGCGGGCAGTCGACGTAGCCTCGTACTGTGCTGAGCCACGTAGCCTTCAAAGGAATCTGTTCGCAGTTTGGACGGGGTTGACCAGCTTCCCCGCATGGCTAGCTTCCAGTCGTCGTAGACTGTTTACGATTTATTGCGCAGCTCTTTGCGAGAATCCGGGGAAAGTACTGGAGCAACAAATTATTGCTTTCAATGCCGAGGCAGCCTTAACAAATAGAAAAATTCTACCATGCACACCACTACAATCTCCACGGCTCCAACTTTTCACTTCCAACCGAATAAAGTATTCCAGCGCTGTTATGCAATGCTGGTCCAACTCTTGTACTTGGGTATCATTATCAAGTTGACAGGGTGCTGATTTGGAAGCATTAGTCCAATTTGGTATGCTGTTAAGCCGAACGTATGGCAGACTACTGGACATTTTACAAAGTGCTTTATTAGTGAGCACCTGCTGGTAAATTACCATTACGGCGCATACCTTTTTTGTTACATGTAACGTCGAGGCATACAATCTCAACTGACCTGTAATTGATTAACTCAAAGCTGGCGAAGCACTGTAGCTCGATCTACACTCTGGCGAATTGTCTTACAACAAAGTCTTTCATAGCAATATGTTTGACTTGTTTCAATACAATTTCTGGCAGGGCTGCTAGAAAAGTACATACCAAAAGGAATTGCTTTTTTGCAAAACAACGGGATTAGCTTAGTAGATCAGCAATGATGAAGCACAGAAACCACCTCATCGCTTTCCCTTTGGAGTAGTTCAAGAGCTTTCCTTCGACAGTTCTTATGATTGATATACACAAAATTTAAACCAATAAACTGGTGGACTAGTTTTTCGAAGCTGCAGGCCAAGCTGGTAGAGAGTTAAGCAGAAAAAACTCTTACTGCTCAATTGCAATGATACCTGTTGCATGATGCATGAATGGGCCACCGCTTCTGCAGGTTACACTTTCGAGACTTACAACTCTTCCACTAGCAGCTTGCGAGAACGCCTAATTATCCTTTGTCAGCTCATCAGGACTGTAGAAAGATGCTCCATATAGCCGAATGAACTCAAATCACAAGTGCGGAAGGCCTCGATAAACTTACGTTTGAACATCAACTGTAGTGCTCACAGCTTAATAACTAGCATAGCAGTGATAGACTTGGAGGGCAATTCTCAAAGGAATTCATTATCCTTGCTTCACTTCCTGTCACTACCTAATTTATGGATCTCGGCTCACCTGAGGTCAAGATCAGTTGTAGATACCTAACATGACTAGATCACGTGCCTAAAAACACATGCGATCTTGTTTATTGGGCCCCCACTTTTCTCCCGGGATTCCCAGCCGACCTGGACGGGAGTCTGGACGTTGATCAACCCCTCTCTCTCGTGATGGTGCAATGGGTGGGTGTGATACTTCGTACTTGCTAGGTGTATATGAAATATGGCTCTCACGGCGCAAGGCCCTCCGTCGCAATTTTCAGAGAATTGGTTTCCTAAATGGCGCAGAAGAAGGAAGTTCGCCCCAATATGTAAGGCTGCTTTCCATGTGCATAAGGGAGCGGCCATTTCTGCAATCACATTGACATCGAGAAATAGTGATAGTTTGAAGCGACTGTGCCGGATAGGCCCATATCATGAATTGAGAGCTCATATCATTGGTCAGTTCGAATGACTTCAGATTGACGAATCAGCTGTTTGTGAACCTCAACTCTGCATCGGCGAACCGGGCCGTGGTCTTGACTCAACAAGCTTAACTCAGTCTTCACTCGGGTTTGTTATTGCTGGCGAGGTAGTGGTATGAGTTAAAAGCTCATCCGCAGTGCTATTCAAAATCCTCTACATGAGAATAGTGTGGCATTTCAGAACGGCACGACAGTATTAATTATCCGGGAGGTCTGGTGGGGGACAGGACGGCGTTTATTACAGCCAAATGTCGAAAGCTTCTGACCCTGCATACATAACTTACAGGAGCCGTTTGAACGCCTGCAAGCGGGACCAAAAGGAGTACTTCCACCTTGTTTTGCCGCAAGCCGCAAGCCGCAAGCGACAGCTTAGAACGACTCCCCATGAAGGGTAAGTTGTGGGCTGAGCAAACGCTTGCCGCATCGAATTCCGCGTAGGTATCTGTCAGCTAAGGGTTGTTTGATACGCCATTTACTTGCGTCTAGTTTACGGCCTGGGCCAACTGGGTACACGGGCGAGATGCTGCGGATTTATGTCCTTCTATTGAGGGTGGTGCGATATCCACACATGCCGCGTTGTGGCGGGCGGAACGGTGCGATTCGGGAAGGAACACACGATGATAGGATGCTACAAGTGTGCCGTGGAGTGATGACCGCCGAAGGATTCTGGTGGATCCTGTTCCATTATGCTGGGACGAAGTGGTAGGTGTGAGAGGCGGCAAGGAAATTGAAGAACAGCAATCGTGGTAGAATGTCTTAGCTACTTCTGTGAGAGGCAGTTGATCAACGACAACCGTGGCAGTATCCCTTCGTTTCGCATTTCTTTTCAAAGTATGGGAGTACCAGAATCATGGACTGCTGACAGCCCCAAAAGCAGATGTAATAAGTAGATAAAGATATCATTAAGCGACCCGAAGGAGTAGGGGACATAGTCTTCCCGCTCTTCTGATGAAGTGTAATTCAATGTCATCGAGTGAGGCTCTACTACCAGTCTACCTTGTACTAATCAGCAAAAGGCATGCTGTATATGACGGTCAAGCGAATACCGCGCATGCTTCGCTTCGAAATGATTGACGGTGAAGCGTCTCATCACCCCGATCGAAACCCAATCCCATGGTTTGTGTGAACCATGGCGTTGTTTAGCTGTCCCGAGAGATTTTGGCTCCCGTACGTAAATAAGGAGAGCCAATGGCATGTTGAAATTTAGATTTGGTCCTCGAAGCGCGGTTGATTTCTAGCGTAGGCTTTCAAAACAAAAGTGACTAAATGTGACTGTGTAAATTTATGTCGAGCTGTTGATATCATGCGAGTACACATTCAGTCGCTATGTACCTACGTTCCAAAGCTTGCTGGGAGCCGTGGATATATTATCCGAGCACGAATAGCTTCAGAATGCCCCGGATTTCTGTACAAGTCCAAACTCACGTTGACCGCAGAATATAAAATGTGCCCCGCCACAGCTAACGGTTTGCGCGCAGGGGAGGAGCATACATAAAATACACAACTTTAGTCACTTCTGTTTTGGGTGCTAGGCTCTGCATATTGGAGAACCAATCGCAGCTTGCATGTCTCTTTTATTTTCAAAATTTGGATCTTAGAAACTAAGCTAGGAAGCTGAGAAGCTCGCACGCACACTTCCAGACCATTACTTCTCCGAGCTGTCCTTTCTCTGTTTGTACCGTATTCTCATCCTCTTTCTCTTATCGAGAACCTCGTTCAGGAGACATCAAGTTAGGCTCTCTCGTGTCTGCATATTATATACTTTCTTTTCCCACATTTCTACCGCTTTTTGGTTTTATTATCACTGTGAGCCCCCACGCCATTCAGATTCTAAGCTCCCAGTAGAAGGGCTGGTATATCTTCACGTGCGTGCCCGAAGAGGATTTGTGAAGGCGCAAGCAATTGCTCTTCTTTGAACCGCTCAACCGTCTGCATTATCCCAGCAGAAAATTGAGATTCGCCGGCCCTCAGTCGTCCGTTGAAGTTAGTCCCACAGTTTCGTTACCTAGCTCGAGCTCACAGCGACCCCTCTTACTCTTGTTCTAGTCCTCTGGAGGGCCCCTACAGTCTACTACACAAACTACCTATTCATTGATCGGCTCTGGGGCGAAGCTGCTTTGCATATTCTTGCTGTGCCTCTCGTCGGGTGCTACCAGTCAGTATAAGTCAATACTAGCACGGCAGGTAGTCGGGTTCCACCCTCTGGCTTCTCTCAAAACCTGCGGTTCATCCCCTTCACAGCACACAGATTTCTACCCATACGTACCAGGTGGCGAGCAAGAGAGTAAACCCTTGATCAGGTGTGCCTGGACCTGGTCAAAGAGTCATCTGCTCCAACACCACTGAGGATCTGTCACTATCGTACACGCCTCGATTACAAGCAAAATACAGCACATATACGTATTGTAGCACAAACACCTGGTACAAGAAGTTGTCTAAGCCTCCAGATCGCCAAATCCCTGAAAGAACTGAAAGAGCCGAAAACACAGAATTCCAGCACCCTCCACACGCGTCCGGCTTGAGGATCGTTCTTATCAATTATTCTGTTATGGCGGGCAAAATGACCTTGTATAAACTGGTGGTGTTGGGGGATGGCGGGGTAGGGAAGACGGCCTTGACAATCCAGGTATGTATGAAAGTACCATCCAATCGGCGTGGTCGCTTTGCTGACAAACATGGTAGCTATGCTTGAACCACTTCGTTGAAACGTACGATCCCACAATCGAGGATTCATACAGGAAGCAGGTTCAAATCGATGGACAATCGTGTATGCTTGAGGTGCTGGACACTGCCGGACAAGAGGAATATACGGCACTGAGAGATCAGTGGATACGCGATGGCGAGGGTTTTGTTCTCGTCTACAGCATCTCTTCGCGTGCCTCCTTTGCTCGCATTGAAAAATTCCATCGTCAGATACAACGGGTCAAGGAATCTTCTCAATCCGGCTCTCCGTCTTACCCGGGCTCGCCCTTGAGCACGACATCCATTGGTTCAGGTAGCTATGGCCCGGCGCCTGTAATGCTTGTCGGCAATAAGTGCGACAGAGTCACCGAAAGAGAGGTTTCGACGCAGGAAGGTCATGCTCTTGCCCGCGAACTTGGCTGTGACTTCGTCGAAGCATCTGCAAAAAATTGTGTCAATGTGGAGAAGGCATTCTACGATGTGGTCAGGCAGTTAAGGCGACAGAAGCAGCAGATGTATCGTACTTCCGATCGCCGGGGCACCCACACATCAGAAAGAGAGGGACGAGGACCCAGGCGTCCCGACAGGGACTATCCGAGAGATAATGGTCGAAATGGTAGGAGGCATCGAGAAGGGAGAAAGGATAAAACATGCACCATTCTTTGAATGGCCTCCAGACAGAAGTTTGAAGCTTCAGAGAGGCAACCTGTCTGGGCCGCATAGGTCACCACCTGACAGGTCGCCCAAATCTCAGCAGCTGGTCGGCTCCCGTGAGGACACAACCCATCGCGCCCACGCTTCCGGAGTGCTCGAGGCTCACTTCACGGCCTCACGTGCACTGCTGGCTACACGGTCCTTACCACCCTTGTTCGTCGCTCGTCTTACTCCAAAGCCTCATGGGCATAAGATAATTAATACCTCAAGCGATATCCACAGCTAGGAAAGCCAAATCGGACGCTGCATTTACAGGAGTTGGGCTTGGAAATCAACTGCATCTTGGGCGGCGTAATCATCCCTCTTTGGCAGGTGTCGTTGAACCCAAGTTAGCATGGCATGGTGACCATTCTCAGGAGTTCAAAAGACTTTAGTATTGGATATTGCATACACAGTCAGGGGCTCTTTTATTTGCTTTGGTGACCGCTGATGGTCGCCCGAGTGTGACCTTGTATTTTACTCTCGCAGGTCAGATTTTAGACCATTCAAAGGTCGATACAGCTTAGCCCCAAAACAATCAATACCAACACTTTACAAAATACAAATTCTCATTGCATGATAGACCTTAATCGAATTCTCATTAACAACGAGTCCCAGGGTTGGTTTCCCTTGCATACGTATCTCTACTCATTTACCCCTCTTTTTAGATCTCCGAAAGAAATGCAGGGTAACAAGCAAGTATACACGACTCCAACGCCACTACAAGAGCAGCCCTAGCTTGAAATTCCTTTTGAGAGATAATACTGCTGAAATGCTATAGGCCGTGGATGATGATTTCGTTGCGCCGACTATTGCTACTAGATACTCCGAGTGGGCGGAAAGCTATGTGGCGGGTTCAGTCCCGCCTTCTTAGCGAGCGCGGTAGCTTCGAAATTTCCATGGATCGTTTAAACCTTCCAAAGTTCTGGTCACAGAGTTTTGGTTTATCTACTGGGACGACGCTCACAGCCGTGGAATTTGTCACGTCACAGACGTTAACACTTCTCATAAGGTATTTTCTTCGAGCCCAAGAATACGCCAAGGATTTGAGACGACCGAATCCACGTCCAAGAATATGCGAATTTTAGTCATCATTGCGGAAGTTGTGTTTACGTCTACTACAAGATAACACCACTAATTCCGGTTGATGTGCTTCCAATTGTAGCTGATAGACATCCGAACCTAAGGACCACAACAAGCCTGGCAAAGTCAAACGTCAAATAAAGAGCATTGTATGATTCGTTTGGGATCCAGCTCCCAGTTGCTAAGTATTCAGCTGTGAGGTCGCAGTGGACAGTCTCACTCGATCTTGTTCTGCTTTTTCTGTCTTTGTCGTTGTTGGTACCTTTAAACGAATACTTTCATCGCGCACCAAGCCAAGTTGAGGTTGTGATCCTCAAGAATATCTGCTTCAGTCAGCTTCTTTTTATCATTGGGGGATCACTCTGCTCGAAAGTCAAAGCCGTGGACTGGATGCCGACTACGGCAGTACCTGCAAAAGGCTTGCCTTTAGCGGATCTTAATTCTGCATCTTTGAGTGATGGCTCCATCAACACGGCTTCAATTCCTTGTTCATAGATTAACCCGTCCTAAGCAGAGAAAAGCGACTTATCGAAGACAAAGAGCTTCACAATCATTCAAAAAGTAGAAATCTACCATCGCCCGGAGTTTACGTGGAGCCTCTTTCAGCTTTTGTCCTGAGAGACAAAAGCATGCTCCGCGTGCTCTTTGAGACCAATTGGCAACCCGACAAGCTTTCTTTGTCGATGAGGCTGAGTATTTTGCCTTCTAGACTTGCCTGAACAAAGAATTCGGAATAGTACAAACTCTCTCTGTCAGAAGAAGATGCTTCCCCAGTCCATCACGATTCCCATATCATCCCCCATCCCCCATTTCGCATGCGAACATAACATCGTTCACAAATATCGAAGAAAACATATACAATTGGCCGCAGTACAGCACAAGAGTGTAGCGAAGCATACCAGTTCACAATATCAACCAAGATGGTCAACTTGAAAATCCAAGCGATACCCTACCGTCCCTCCAATCTTTCCATCCCTCCATCTCCCTTTTCCCCAAAGTCCCCCCTCACACCGGTAAAGACATTGAAACAAGCACCGGCTCCCTGCTACGTCAGGCGCGTATCGATCGCGCCGGCAACGCCCCCATCGGCGCCCCTCCAGTGGCTCTGGCAATGCCACTCCTGCCGCTCTACATATCCTATAGCAGCAACACGACGCTGTCTAGAGGACGGTCACTTCTTCTGCGCCGGCACCACCATTGTCAAAAAGAAAACAGATGCAGGGGCCGCAGATGGAAAAGTATTGGTGAAGAGGCATAAAGCCTGCGCCAGTGAATTCGATTATCAATCTTGGAAGGCGTGGGGTGAATGGAGGAGACTTTATTTTGTTTCTGCTGACAGCAAGAAGAGGCGTGTGAAGCAAATGGGCGTTAAGAGGGATTGTTGGAATTTCTGTGATTACCCCTCTGAGTGCCGGTGGGGAAAACAAGTTATTATCGACTCGCCAAAGGTAGGACAGGTTTCTCCATTATTGCCCGATACGGATGAGATTGGGGAGACGTCGCCTCTATCGCCTCTATCGCCCGAAAACCCAGAACCAGCCACTACTTTTGATTCCAGCCTCCAAGGTGTTGAGAAGCAAAAGCAAAAGGAAAACCCACCAGCAGCAAGTCAACCACGGAAAGACGATTTCTGGACCGTTTTGCTCGCCTCGGCAACAAGGCGGAAGTCGACCAAGTCGCCGCTGTCGTTAAGTACAGTCGTTGAGGATGCTGAGGGCGACATTGAAATGGTTGACGTTTGTCCCAGAGCTGCAGTTACGGTTCCGCTACCCTCATTGCAGATGCCGAAAGTTGATTTCACAAACCCGTTTGACATAGAAGGAGGTGATGGAGTAGAGCATGCTGTGGGACAGATGCAGAGTGGTAGGGGGAAGACAAGGTGAGAATATGTTGTGCAGTTGGTTGTAATAGCTTAGTAATGGATAGAGCTGTGCTCTTCTCTCTCATTTCAACATTATGAACCGTTGGATTCTAGCTTTTCATGTCCACAAATCTTCAAACAATGGATATTGATAAGCCTTTGCTAGGCCGGGTGTGGCAAGAGATGTTCGATAGTCTAACAAAAGTTCAGACCTACCACTTGATTCTCTATATGTGAGAGTCTTTTAGATATATACCAGAAGGTCGTAGTGGCTAATAATCAAAGCTAGAAGAGCTGGACTTGGTCAAGTTTCTTAAAATATGGACACGAGGCTCCACTCCATTACGATTATCCATACACAGGTCTGAACGCAACAATAACTGGTCTCCACCCAATGCAACTGCGTTGTTCATCATTTTATAAACAAATCCAAATGAGTCCCGCCATCAAAAATTATAAACGGATTGAAGCCTTGACAAGGCCCACCAGAGACTTCGCTTGTACTGAGAGAACATCGAGAATAAGAATGAAAAATCAGACCCAGTCCCTTGGAAATGTAAAAGAAAATCAGAATCGCCAGTCGTCCTTCATCCGCATGCATGTTTATCGTTAAAGATCCCCTTTCGCCGCTTTGTCACATGATTACAACAATATATCATCTTTTGTATAAGAAACAAGACTCAATACTACATCAAATGCGCATTGAAGAGCAAAATCACCAGAGCGTGCTCCCAAGCAATGGTGACATTCAACCAACCTAGGAGAAGGCAATGGTGGTGCGCAACAGGTGTTACCGAGGGCCCACCAAATGAAAAATGAGAAACGTAAAAAGAAAGATCCCCCAAGTCGTGAAAATCGTGAATTCATAAATGCATCTACCGGACTTCGTGTCAATAATGCACAAGTGACCGCGCAGCTGCTTGACTGGTGGCACGACAAGATCAATTCATTTGCACAAAACATAAAAGGTCCGCCAATGGGTAGAGCCCGCAGAACGTAGACTAGAGGTGATACTGAAAATCGGGATCAGCAGGTCCTCGACTATCGTTCATCTCCATTGCAGGCTCCAGGCCATGGAGGGAGAAGTTTCGAGGGAAGGTATTGAAGTGCTGCTTCTTTTCTGCGAAAGGTGAGCCCAAGCGACCAAGTCGACCCATAGATGGAGGTGGCAGCAGCAGGCTTGAGGTGGCGGGAACATTGGTGCTGCTGGATTGAGTCGCGGTGACATCGCCCATGGGCTCAGAGGTGTCTGGTGGGGCGAACAGGTTGGACAGACGAGTGCTTGCACTGACATGTCCAAGATTAGGGAGGCGAGAGCTTGCGCTCATATCACCAAGACTGAATCCCCGACTTCGTACCCTCCGATGAGCTGGTTCCGCTGCAGGTGGGCCGAAGAGCTCTCTCATGAGATGGTTTTGCCGGGTGAAAGGGTCTTCAGATTTTGCATCTTCCAATTCTTGCTGTGCCGGCCGCTTGAACAATAAGCGGCGTGGGATAGGCGCATGAAGCTCGACAGGAGAGGCAAGGGTAGGAAGAGCAGAGACAGGAGCCTTGAGACTGTTTTCCGATTGTGTTCGGGACATTTGAAAGAGCGAAGTCGGTCTGAACGGGGAGGCAAGGCCGCTGGAGGATGCGGCGCTGTGCTCTGCAAGTCCGACACCAAAGTGCAAGGACTGGCTCTTTTGGTGGCCAGGTGAGCGTGACGGTGGCAATTGAAATTGAGTGGTAGCTCTTGGACGAGGGGTCGACAGCTCGCTTGTAATTCGGCTAAGAGGTGCACCAAAATGCATAGTGCTAGAGATGCTGGTTGCCAGAGAGATATTCATGTCACGGGTTGAGAAGGCGTTCGACTCGCCAGGAGGGGACAAATCCCGAGCCATGGATGATGTGCGTGAGCGCATCGATGACGACAAAGGTGTAGGACTACGTGCATGGAGAAGACGGTTGTAGTGCGCTGAAAGAGTTGGCTTGCGCTTACACAGCTCTCGAAGTCGCTTCCTTGTGGCAGCATCAGAACGGCCCCACGAGTGCGATGGCTTCGGTGATGTTGCGCCATCCGAAGTTGGGACCTCTTCGGGTGTGTCCACCCGAGTGCTGCCCCAGCGAGCAAACTGGTGAGCGCGAGGAATGGCTAAGCTTCTGGATCCTCTCCAGGTTTGCTTGGCCTCGCGAGCAACACGACTGCACACACCAATCGGTGGAGCGGTTCCAGGAAGCATTTTAAAGGGTGTATGGGTGGCATCCTGAAGGTATCGCATATACGTGATCCACAAATGGTTGTCCATATCGTCGGTCCAGCTGGGCTTCTGTGGCATGGGGGTCTGTAGGGTGGTAGACCGGCTGTAGCTGTGCAGTGGAGAAGAAACAGGATTGGTTTTGAGGGCAGAAAAGCCGAAGGGTTTGAAGGATTCTGTCTCAAGACTAGTACCGAATCCAGTGAGGGAAGGGAAAGATTCCACGCTCGATGAGTTTGAAGAATCGCTGAATGCGCTGCAAGCTGTCGATGGGCGGGTTAGACTGTCGCCTTGGCTGCTGGAGTCTTCAGCGGGGTTCTCTTCACGGTCACCGACTTCTTCGGCGCCATACATCTGAGCGATGGGAGTCGTGGGAGGCGACATTGGTCGAGCATTAAGGGCAGCCATCGCGTGGAGTCCAGTATCAGTGTTGGTGCTTGAGCTCGAGCCGGGGTGATGAAAGCCAGTGGGCGCTTCGAGTAGCTCAATGCTGGGTAGGGGAATGTCGCGTGAGTCACTCGAGCTGGCAAATCCTTCAGAGGGATGAATAGCGCGATAGGAACGCTGCTGGAAGGTGGGAATCTGCGGTCGGGTGCGTTTCTTTCGATATGGCTCTCCATAATCACGGGCCGGTGGAGGTGGCACCGGCTTGGCCTGTTCGTCGCGTTCAAGGGGTTCAGGCGTCTTGGGAGGCTGTCCATCCTGATAGTGAAAGGTGAAGTTACGAGGAAGTGTGTGAGCGCTCTGCGCGTTTTGGGATGAAGGTAACATGTCGTAGAAGTTCAGAGGAAGTGAAGCAGCAGATCAATCTCCAAGTTTGAGGAAGAAATTTGAAATGTCGAAGGACAAAGCAGCAGGAGAGAGGGGAAAGTGAGGTTTATGTCGGGTAAAAGATTCGCTCGTTGCAGTGGAGTGACAACAGCAAGAATAGGCGACAAAGAGCCCAATCGCGTGCCAAGTACCAATATTTATTTACACTCTCTGCCAGAAAGAGGAAGAGGAAGAGGAAGAGGGAGAGGGGGAGGGAGAAGGTGTAGCGGTGGTGGATTGTTGGAGGTAAGAGCGGTATGTTGGTAGTCTAGACTCCAAAGTCGTGTCTGTTTCAGCGGAGCGGTAGTGAGTTGGACCTTAAGAATCGGGTGGAGGATGGCGGATCACGACGCGACGAGATCAAGAAACCGGCGGAGATGGAAAAAGAAGTTGATAATGGTAGGAACTGCTAGGCTTTGGCGTATCGCATTGCCGTCGGTCAAAAAAGCCGAAGTCGAGTTTTTGGTAAGAGGTGGCGGGGAAGTAGATTAGAACAGGCAAAACAGAGCCAAAGTTCCGACAGTAAAAGCTAGTAGCAGCAGGAAGCGCAAGCAGGGCAGCACAGGTCAGATCAATCAAGTGGCATGATCAGTAGGCGCGAGTTGAGCGGCGAGAGAGCGAGCGAGTGAGGGAGGATTTTTGTGACTTTGTCGGGCGGAAAGGTGTTGGTGGGTGTTTAGCTTTAGAGAGAGAGAGAGAGAGCGCGGGAGTCGAGCTTGGTGTTCAGGTGTTGAAAAGCGTCGTCGAAGGGGAGGTTGCAACAACACCCCCACTCACATGTACCCCCCCCCCCTCCTTCCGAGATACATCTACGCGTTATAATAGTAATATATACGTTTTATATATACTATAATAAAGTAAGTATATATATTAAATCTAGTCTATTAATAGCTAAGCTAACTATCTAGTAAAATATAGATATATATCTCGTTATTACTAAGTTAAAAGAAATTTTAAAAGTAAATAGTTATAGGTATAATTTAGTCTATTTATTCTATTTTTTACTTATTTTTTTCGACCTAAAGATAAAAATTAAAGTAGAGTAAAGTAGTTATAGATATAATTTAGTAGTTAGAATTTTTTTTTCTACCTATTTCTACTAAGTAATCTACTCTCCTAGAATAAACTCTAAGGCTAACTATAAAGAATAGTATTACTATCTATAATATTAGAGCTAGTAGAAGTTTTACTATTATAATTAGCTTACTATAAGATAATTTAATAATTCTAATTAACTATAGAGTGTTGACCCTAGATTTGACGCAACCCTAGATTTAACGCACGAAAATCAAATCTTAATATACGATAATATTACGCTACGCCTACGCTTTACTAGTAGCTTAATACAACTATCTAATAAATCCTTAGAATCCTTATCTTTACCCTTAGTAGAACTCTTAATAATAATAACTTTACGTAGGCGCCCTTATAGCTTTTTAGCCTATACCCGCGCCTCCTCCTCGCGGGCTATACGCAGTATATCCGTAGTTGTATAAACCGTAACACCCTCTAA
>MU007095.1:0-18349 GCA_010583015.1 Tothia fuscella | reverse complement strand
AAGTAAAGTAGATATCTAATTAGGCTAGGCTTCTTTAGAAGTAAAAGAAGGCTAGAAAGGGAAAGAGGGTACGATTAGAGGGTGTTTTAGTCTATACGACTATAGATATACTACGTATAGCCCGCGAGGAGGAGGCGTAAGTAGAGGTAAAGAAGCTATAAGGGCGCCTACGTAAAGTAGTTATAGTTGAAAGTTCTATTAAGGAGGAAGATAAGGTATCTAAGGATTTATTAGATAGTTTTAATAAGGCGCCTATAAAGCGTACGCGTCGCCTAGTATTATCGAATATCGAGATTTAATTTTCTTATATTATAGGTAGGGTTAATACTCTACTCTAGAAGAGTACCTTTTTTTATAGGCGCGTAGAAGTTTTAATTCCTCCTAAGGTTATTCTATTCTACTTTAAGAGAAGTCTTTTATAAAGATAATATAAAGATTTTAATTCTTTCTAAAGTTATTCTATTCTACTATAAAAGAGATCTTTTATAGAAATAGTATTAGAAGTCTATTACCTTCTATAGATACTTATAAATATTTTACTCTATAGGTTTAAATAAGCTAGTATTATTCGGAAAATATAACTTTAAATTATATAATAGTTATACTATTATATAGAGAAAATAATAATATAGTTATAATATTAAAAGAATTTAAAGTCGGGTAGTAAACTCTACTATAAGAAGGAGATTCTTAAGAGATCTCTAGAGTAACTATTATCCGATAGTTACGTAACGTAATCGTGTAATAGTTGAACCGTTATACTAGTAATATAGAAGGTATAGTTATAGTTTAGAAGACTTATTCTAGTACTAATAATAGAATTAGTTTTCTTTAAGATAGAAGAAAGAAAGTATAATTTTAGTAAAGTAAAAGTAGTATATTAGAGATTAAGATAGAAGTATATTATAGCTATATAGATTCTAATAGTTTAATATATAGTTTAAATAAGAAAGAAGAAATAAAGAGTACTTATTAGCTTAAAATAAATAAAGAAATTAGGTTTAGATTCTATAGAATCTTATTATTATTATTAAAAACTACTTCTTAGAAAGCTATAGCTAGTAGATTTAGAAATAGGTATTCTTCTTAGAAAAGAGACTATAAACTCTTATATTTAATATTTAAAATAGTAGTATCTTAGGCTACGTATTAGATTATAGTAGATAGAAATTTATAATTCTATTTAGGGATTATATTATTAATATTAAAGAAGTCTATAATAAAGTTTAGAAAGTATTAGTTAGAAAGTAAATAAGAAGGCTAATATATATTATTAATAAGAGAAAGAAAAGTAGAGACAATATTAGTAATAATAATAGTATAGTTATAAACCTAGAATAAAACGTTAATATTACTATTATAACGCATCGATGTATCCCAGGGGGGGTGTGTATATGAGGGGGGGTGTGTATATGAGGGGGGGTGTTGTTGCAACTCCCCGTCGGAGGCCCGTTCATCCCGCAACCCTGTAGCGTGAATCAACCTTGTTTTTTTTACCTTGAAGTTGATGAACAGCATTAAAAGGTAACGTGCAGGAATTGGGTTGGCCAGCAAGGTCTCTAGACTCTCTACTAACACATCTTCTATCCAATTCTCACGTCTTGATATGCAACTCGCTGCACAGTTAGAGCACTTGATGCATCGCGGAGGAGAAGCTGCACAATCCTTGGCATCTCGACACGCGTTTTTTTCTCTGCAGCAGTGCAGTCTGAGGTGCTGGCGTGAATGATGAGCCGCCCTCCACTTTTCCGTGCCTCACCATTCAGTGTTCACATTTTCCTGCCCACCTCTCATAGTCCGCAGGCATCTGTGAAACTCCAACCTTACCCTTCATCTTCACCTTTCATCGCCCTTGGTTTTGCTGCAGAGCTAGAGCTCACCGGCAAGGCGAGATAGTATCAATTTACGGCTACCTTGCCTGATTTCGAGCTCCCGAACTTCCACCAACCCCGGCCCTAGACAGAAATTCCACCAGCCGCTGCAACCTCTCAACTGTTTGGGCTGTCCAGGATTATATCAGTCGCCATCACATCACCGCGCTTCTCCAGTCGGTCGCGTCACCTTCGCGACAATAACGCTCCATTTACCAAGTACCTCTCTCATTGACCCATAGTAGCTGATTCGACCCCCAACTCAAGGGTCCAGTGATCAGACCTTCTACCCTTACTCATTTGTGCCCGCTCTACCTTGTGCTACCGCTCCATGGACCAGCACGATCCCTAGTTCTACCTTGTGATGCCCAGCTCTCGCAATATCTGCCCTACAAGTCTAGGTACTGATCTTCAAACACAAGACCTGTCAAATCCCTTTGCAGCTTGTGACGTCTCCAGGGATTGGGCACCCTTGCCGATGAAATTGCCGCATCAAAGTGCAAAGCTGACGCCGTGATGGCCATTTGGAGCCGCTCGCCATCGGACGGATGTAGGAATCGATGGGTTTCTGTATTTACCTACACTCTGCTTCGTGGGATCGTAGAACAATGCCTCATAAGTCCTTTCTATGAACATTCATCTCATATCAATCCCGCTACTTTGGGCTCTCGAGTTTCACAGACATGTCATCTTGCAAGCTTTATCTACATCTGGGAGGTACTATTCAAGGCAACTCTCTAGCATCAATCTTTAGCAAAACGACATGTTTCGCGTAGCGCCGGCGTACTCATCAACCTTCCCAACAGGAAACTTCCTGCCTGCGAAAGTTTATACTCCCCCAAGATTATTGAAGCTAAATCTGGCATTTCCGTACACAGACATTTCACTAATTATAATAAGATTGATACGCATACTGGTGGCTTCTGGTACTATCTGACTGATTTATCAGTAGAGCAATTGCGTCATTCAGTTATTTTCCAGCCTCGAGCAAGATCTTGTCCACTACAGGTTCCTGGACGCTACCGGCTCTCAAAAAAGTCGAAAGAGCAGTGATGAGCCAGTTCTGATACTCTTCTCATATTGCTACTGCATTCAAGGCTCCAGGGGACTCGAAGTATCAGACTCATGAATGCTTGTCATTCTAATAAATATTTTCTCCAGGCCTCGACCTTTAGAACAGGTCCCAAACAAGCCTCGACTCCCCTTCGATTTTCCTTATTTTATCCTTTCGTCCATAGATTCATCTTTCCCCTAGAGAACACAAAGGTCGAACCGTTCACTTACATACGAGGCTGAGAGCTAGCATTGCTCACCATATATTCAAAAATTCGAGGCTCTTTGTCTCAATGAAATCTGCATTTCAGCAAAAAGGAAAGAGTTCGGTACACTTTCTAGCATTCCCTATACCCTACGATTCGTTTCAGTTCACACTATGTCTGGGATTCAACCAGCGTGTTTTGCCGTTCTTGCTTCTAATAAACATTGGAAATCAAGTCTTACCCTACTCGTATCATTGCGAAAGCTGTTCTTCATCAATAGATAGTCTTAAATTCATAGGTTCTTCCTATCAGAGGCGCGCTTCTTATCCCTCTGCAAGACATGAAGCTGTGGAAACAAGAGCCCACACTATTGCCGAGTTGAATCAATATTAAAACCTGGTAAGGGGTTCTCCCAGTAACGAGCATACTTCGCAAGCCTCGCAGATCTGTCGTAACATATACTCCATGCAAGCTGTTCAAGCTTCTGTGCCCACCTCCTCCAGAAGCTGGCAGTGTCATCTATCTTCGGAATGATGAAAGGCTTTAAGGTCCATGAATATTTCAAGTCACCAAAGCAGATCTACAACACGGGGCAGCAAGCTGCTACGAATATCGTCATCAGATTCTTCGTAGAGGTGGTAAACTGTAAGAAGTCTAATAGGGTTACTGAATAGGAAAAGATGATCGTGGGTCTGCTTTTCCAACGGTAATACCGACGACAGCACCGACGACAGCACCCATTCCGTAGCGTTCTAGATGTGCCGTGATGGACTGTAGTTTGGTTCCGTTGGATGGCCACAGTCTGGTGCTTATTGACGGTTGGACACCGCAAGAGAAAACCTTTCTAGTTGACTCAAAGGTTCCACTCCATTCGATTCGATACTGCGGAGGCTACCTCTAGAAATGAAGATCCAGGGTATTCCCTATGCGTTAGGAAAGTCGGGTCGAAAAGTGTCCCTCAATACAAGAATCATTTTCCACACGTTGAGATTGACTAAAACAAACCTAACTCACGCCGTACCACCAGGCGCTCTGAGCATAATTGTTTGCTTTTAGTATAGCTGATATGGAAGTTGTATGAATCCCGGAATAGCCTGTCCGGCTTTCATAAAATCTGAGAAAATACCATCAAAGTGTGAAAGAGGGCTACCCGATGGGTCAACCAAATGGTCAACGTTGCTTCCCACAAACAACAGTACCTAACGCATGCGTGGTACTGATTCAAAAGCTATAGACTTACTAACTCTAGGACTCTTGAGGTTTCAAATGGACGAACCTTGAAAAATCAAAGACGCAGATCTCCAATTTCGGAGAGCATAATAATGCCCAAATTTAATTTCTGGATGGGGTTTGCTAGTTCGGTTTTGTCATACGAAATGGGACTTTAGGTTTGCTTGCTCGAGCCTCGGGCTCTCCGTACCTAATTCCATCTTCTCCCACGTAACAACACCCCCCCTAGATCCAATGAAGCATGATACACCAATTGACCGGTGGAAACAGCTTGCTCGCTCGAAGTCTCCTGCGCCGGAAACCACCACTTCTCTTCAAACGACCGCAACCGACCGGTCATAACCAGCCAAATACGTCCTCGATTACCACAAAACCAAGTACACTCTCAAACACCAGTCCTGTTCCTACTGAAGTAAGGCATGTTTCTCCTAGCACGATTCCCGGGCCGATATGGCTGTGGACTCAGCCTTTGGATTCATATAGCCGAATGCACAAAAAGAGACCGTATATTGTTCAAGTTGTCAGTGCTACAATCATATATTTGTTTGGCGATTTAGTCGCGCAGTCAATCACACCCACAATAGCGACCGAGAATCAGAATTCATCCTCCTCTGCGCAACCCTTCTTGGAGGCATACGATCTGGCTCGTACAGCCCGTGCGCTCGCAATCGGGTCTTTCGCAGCCATACCGGGCTACCACTGGTTCTTGTTCCTCGCGCGGAACTTCAACTACTCCTCCAAGTGGGGTAGTATTGTACTCAAAGTTTTGATCAACCAGATCGTCTTTACTCCGATATTCAATTCGTATTTTTTCGGCATGCAGAGTGGTTTGTCTGGGGCGACCCCGGCGGAGATTGTAGAGAGGATCAAGCATACTGTTCCGAGAAGCTGGTTCAACAGCTGGAAGCTTTGGCCTGTGGTCACGGCTTTTAGTTTCGCATTCGTGAGGGTGGAATTGAGGGGGTTGTTTGCTGGTGAGTAGTCTATAATTCCCTGAGCAAAGCTCTCTGTGCACGGCCAAGACAATCTCCTTGCGTAGGAAAGAGGTTATCTGCTAACACTCTCGTAGGAGTGATCGCAATTGGGTGGCAGGCATATCTCTCGGTACTGAATCAGCGAGCAGCAAAAATGGAGGAAGCACAATCCGAGACAAGACAGATAGTAGGACGGAAAACTTAGACCAAAGGGGGGGAGGTATGGTTAGAGAGGATTGGATATACCCATCAAATAGATTACATGCATAGAAGACGGCCACTTGTGTCACATTATGAATGAACAAGAACGAACTCAGAGTAGAAATTCGGACACGATTATGTCAAAAGTAATAGGTGCATGTGACAAATCCAGAGCAAGACCTACACATTGACATACCACTGAGACACCAAGCCTTCACTACGACGAGGAAGAGGTAAAAAAAGCACGGTCTCATGATCCGGAGGGATTTTGATTCCCAGCAATAAACATCAGGTCAAAAGCTTTCGAGTGACGTATAGAGCCATTCCTCGTTGAAGGAAGGGAAAGAACCTAACAAATCGCGCAGTCACAATGAGAACATGTCACGTTGCAAGAAAACATTGGTATGAATGAGAGGGCAATGTGCATTTCCGTTAGATTAATGTACAGCCCCCGACGCATGATGACCTATGCATCATAAAATAATCCGATAACCATGAGCCCTGGATCCCGAAGCAGCAAAACCATAAAACTCCATGACGCGAGCACTACCCCGGCTCTGCGTCAAATTGCATCAAGAACCATCATTGAAAATACAGCAAAGAAACAATCTAAGATCGCTCACCACGGAGGCGGCGGGCGAGCTGGATGTCCTTGGACTCTGTCAAGTATGTTAGAAGTGACCAAGTAGGGGAGTGACGAATGTAAGAACATACGGATAGTGACACGCTTGGCGTGGATGGCACACAAGTTGGTGTCCTCGAAAAGAGAGACGAGGTAAGCCTCGACGGACTCCTGAAGAGCACCAATGGCGGAGGACTGGAAACGCAGGTCGGACTTGAAGTCTTGAGCGATTTCACGGACTAGCCGCTGGAAGGGGAGCTTGCGGATGAGGAGCTCAGTGGACTTCTGGTAGCGACGAATCTCACGAAGAGCGACGGTTCCTGGCTTGTATCGGTGGGGCTTCTTGACACCTCCGGTAGATGGTGCAGATTTGCGAGCGGCCTTGGAGGCGAGCTGCTTACGTGGGGCCTTGCCACCAGTGGACTTGCCTGTTAGGAAGATGTTAAAAACTATTTGGGTAAAGGGTTTTGTTGCAAAAAAGTGAAGTCGCTGTCATGAGGCTGGGTGGCAAAACTATAAAAGTGCAACAACAAAGATTGCGACGATGACAGAAAAGCGACCGGCGACCTCGCAATGAAACTGCAGAGATAGAGATAATTACTTACGGGCTGTCTGCTTGGTACGAGCCATTGTATTTGATTGAAGTTGATGAGTTTGGATGAGTGTTGTGTGAGTGGATGGATGGATGGATGGATGATGATTTGGTGTGGAGATGTTGGTTGTTGATGAAGGAGGATGGAGGAAGGTTGGGCGGTAGAAGTTATTTAAGGGCGGGGGGGCAAGGGCTTGTTGATGGGAAAGTTTGACAAGGCAGCCGCGAGTGACCGCTGATTAGCGTGTTTGCAAAAGCATCACAAAAAGTGCTGGAATCCAAGCACTTTGAAAAGCTGTAATTGCGACCAATGGGAAGCAAGAGAAGTTGCGATGTCGAAGTGTTCCCTCCTCACAAAGGCTTAGCGCGTTTTCAACTCTCGCTTCGCCCAATCTGGAAGCGACGCACGTTTTGTTGATCTCAGGCGCGTCCCCTCCATTCAAATACCTGCCAGCCCCAGACCTTCTACAACTCTTCATCCACCAACAAGTCTTCCAATCATCAACAACAACTTCATCCACCACCCTTCTAACATCATCACTCTTACTCAACAACTTCTTCTTATCCATCAATCAATATGACTGGACGTAAGTACTACCAATCTCTTCAGCCTTGCTGAACATTCACCTGCACCCTCTATCTACTACTTTCAACATCATCAATTCATATGAATTTTGACTAACATTTCTCTCTCACAGGCGGCAAAGGTGGCAAGGGTCTCGGAAAAGGCGGTGCCAAGCGCCACCGAAAGATTCTTCGTGACAACATCCAGGGAATAACTAAGCCTGCGATCCGTCGTCTTGCTCGTCGTGGCGGTGTCAAGCGTATCTCAGCTAGTATGTCTTCATTGCTATCTTTTTCATCATTCTTCAATCACTAACCCATCTGTCCAGTGATCTACGAAGAGACTCGGGGAGTTCTCAAGTCCTTCTTGGAAGGTGTTATTCGCGATGCTGTCACATATACTGAGCACGCAAAGAGGAAGACAGTCACATCTCTCGACGTTGTCTACGCTCTTAAGCGACAAGGACGCACTCTTTACGGTTTCGGTGGTTAAACGTTGTCTTTTCTGTATGGGTTTACGATTTTTTCGCCAGTCTCAAAGGGTTTGGGAAGGCTGGCTTTGCCACGGTTGGGAATGGGGTTGAGACCTGTATCATAGGATCTCGGAGTCATCGGTTTTGCTTTGCATCGGATCAAGAAATGATACCATCATAATCCAAAGACTTGTTCAAACTACTTTCTGTGACTCATTCATTCGCAGCTGACCTGAATACTTCCCTCGTGACGCGTTGCATGTTTTGAATCACAACACGGCTGTCTCGTCTCTATATCCCATTTCTTCTTTGCTGAAAGCCGATTTCTGAAGCTTGCGACATCCTGAGTCTCTCCAAGGCTGAGCATGTGACGCGGCTGCTCTTCAGGTTTGCAGGTTCACGATGAAAGTATAAAATCAACCCATGGCTACCTTCGCTCACTGCTCGTCTGTTCATGGTCTCCATTTAGAATCGACCTCCACCACCTTCACATTGCTTAAGTATGTGTAGCCTGTAGCATATCGAAGGCTATTCATTTCAATGTTATTGATACTTCCTGAATCATATTTGCACGCTCTTGTACTCGTTCCTTCTTTGGAATTCAATTTTCTTCATTGCTACGGCAGGGTGTATGGTGCTTGTTTTCAATTTGTGTATATATTCGTCGATTAACAAAGTTAGTGAGCTTGCAGCATACCGGACTCAGAATTAAATCGTTGGCATTTCGGGGATAAGATCGTTACAGTCAACCCAAATACAAGCATAGCCAGGGTCACAACGTCTTCCATTCTCTTGTTCCAAACTACTTGTAGAGTTCTCCAACACCATTACCGTTACGGCTGAAAGATTTTACAGCGGCGATGTCGATACCAGATAGCGATATTGTTCATTCCAGTCCTCCGCGAGCTCTGCTTTTCGATGTCTTCGGTACCTGTGTCGATTGGAGATCAACAGTCACCAATGCACTGCTACAGGCAGCCCAGACCGCATTGGCTTCCGCATCGTCTTCTGTAGCTTCAAAGACTCGCTTAAGGGTCTCCGATATGACCATCGAAGACTGGGGTGCTTTTGCGCAAGATTGGCGGAATTCATACAAAAAATTCACGAAAGCCATCGCAAATGACTCCACTCTTCCCTACAAGTCAGTAGATGAACATCATCATGACTCCCTGAATGATCTCTTGATATCCTGGCAACTGGAGGGCCTTTGGAATACAGAAGAAGTCCAAGCGATCAGTCTCATTTGGCACCGTCTCAATCCTTGGACCGACGCTGAGAATGGTATCAAGGCACTCAATACTCTGTACCGAACTTGCACACTTTCCAATGGGAATATAGGCTTAGTAACCGACCTCAAAGCCCATGCCAAATTGGAGTTTACTGACCTCTTCTCCGCGGAAGAATTCGGCACTTTTAAGCCGAACCCGAAGGTCTACCTTGGGGCGGCAGTGAAATTAGGAACATCTCCTCAGGAATGTGTTATGATAGCCGCTCATCTCGCTGATCTTGAAGCGGCGAAGTCGTGTGGTTTTCAGACAGTGTATGTGGAGAGGCCTTTGGAAGAAGACTGGCCGCCGGAGAGGATCGAGAGTGCCAAAACAAGCGG
This sequence comes from Tothia fuscella, assembly GCA_010583015.1. Taxonomy (NCBI): domain Eukaryota; kingdom Fungi; phylum Ascomycota; class Dothideomycetes; order Venturiales; family Cylindrosympodiaceae; genus Tothia; species Tothia fuscella. The sequence goes on along the minus strand of MU007095.1, from coordinate 8,957 downwards.
AATTGTGGATTTTTGGATTTCTGTTGAGGAAAATGGGTTCATTTCTGTTGCAGAGAAGTTAGGCGTAGTATTACACAGATGAGGAGGCGTAGTGATTCGAATAAGGCATAGATGTGGTGTGCTGGGAGTTTGTCAAGGTGTTGGGATTCACTCCGAGATAATGTCCTCATGCTTAGAATACTTGGAATTAGGAGCTTGAGCACATATAAAGCTTTGTTGCATGAACGATTCTAATTAACTGTTGACTTGATACGTTTAACGTATGGTTATGTTACCTCATTGCTATGGCCTTTCATTCTCTGCAAATCTCCAATTGTTTCAATCAAATTTAATCAAGAATTTCATATTGTAAGACTACAGTGCGAATACCTGAAATATTAATCTTGAAAGTATATATTTCGATATGTATCACGAATTAAAGCATTATTAAACCAATATGAAGGATTAGTTTCTGTTTGTTGGGAGGTACAGAGCTTGAAGCCGTGTCTTTGGTGGCTATTTTGGTGGATCACCTCAGATGTAACAAGGCCGAAGCCAGAGATATGCGCCTGCAACAACGTCAACTTCTCCCGATAACATTTGAGACCATGAAAAGGTCTCAATCTAGGCTCAACATACACGCTAGGAGTCCAAAGATGAATTATGGAATCAGGGAATCCGGGCTGTAGCGTTAGACAGTTGATATGAAATATGATCAGCTTCTCATTTCTGAAACACGATTTCATGCAGAAGTAATTCACTGAACATACGTTGAGTACCGTACTCTAGGTAGAAATAAGTTCAAAGAGAACCCTGGTCAAGTAGAAACCGTCGGGACCTTTGCGCGAATACAATAGCTCGATGTGAGATAGTGGAGCCCTCAGCCTTGTTCTGTCCATGGCGTGAATATGGTAATGCGTAAAAGTAGACCGATAATTCTCCTTCAAATTTCCAAAATTAATGCTTCAAGTAGTAGAAAGGTGAATAAAAAACGATTTGGTACATATTTATCGATTGATTCGAGTGCAAAGTATATCTGAAGAAGCCTGTCGTGACTACTTTCTAAAGACGGATTTCTGCCCCACCAAAGCTACCTTACCTTAGCTTCAGCCTAGATTTTTGCCTCAACTGCAGACCCATACAAGCCATCAACCCTTCAAACCACTTTGTTCTGTATATGGAAATATGCCTAAGGCGTAGATGGAGGACACGTTGGCCTGAGTCTCTCATCAAATTGAACATCACTGCAAAGCTCGCCGCATAATCCACAGCGGCGCAAGAAACAAACTTCACCACACATCCACCACACCTTCACCAACTATTACCCTCTGGTTCTCACAACCAACATCCTCCATTCCACTCCTCGTCAATTCACTTACAATCACAATCACATTCACACTCACAAATCCTACCGGTGCTTTAGAGATTGTTTCAATATGGCAGAAATCGCTTCCCACCTTCTAGATTTCCCTCCAGCAAACGCCGATCGTCTATCGCCAGAGGAATACGACAAGCGCATCAAAACCTTCTACACTTCCTTGGCCAATATCTCACCTTCAAAGCTCGCAGCTGTAGACGGGGATAGAGACCTCCTCGAAGTGAGTTCTCCACTAAGTAGCAAAGTGTCTGGGAATTCAATGCTAATCAATCCAATTCAAGGTTATCGACCCTACCACCAACACCATATCCTACGCCTTTGTGCTCCGCAGTCGCATCGAATCACAATACACAATAAAGAACAAATCTACGCAAGTAGAGAATGCCATTGTACAGAAAGCCATCCTATTTCTCAACAACTTCGATCCTCTGCAGGCTCGTTATTTGAGAGATCAGCTAAAGCTCTTTGCGGAATGGCTGTGCAAGCAAGTTAAATCACGAGCAAACTTGGTAGGCGTAATTCAATTGGTTTTTGTACATTATTAATACCCAATGAACTCCTACTGATTTCATTTTACACAGCACCAACACGCCGTCGCTGCCGTACGCTCTTCAATCCTTCGGCTCGACCCCTCCGGCGGTACTCTCACTTCCAGTCACCACCACTTCCTCGACCTATGCCTCGCCACACGCTCATTCAGAGCAGCCCTTCCAGTCCTCGACAGAGTCGTCTATAGCTTTCCCGCAAACAAAGCAACCACCACCAACATTGACGGACGATTTGCATGCTCCGACCACACAGACAGCAGTAGCTTCATTACCGAATCTTCTGGCCTCACAACGAGGCTCGATGCATCAGACGTACATGAATACTACTTGATGGGTGCCATGATCTACATAGGACTGCGTCAATGGAAAGATGCTTTGCTGTACTTAGAATGTGTTTTAGCATCGCCAACATCAGGTCAGCCCACCGGGCTTATGGTGGAAGCATATCAGAAGTGGGTGCTGGTAGAATGTATTGTCAATGGACGTGTAAGTGGTTGCTCAGAATTGGTAGGCTCTATATCAACGTCTCGACAGGTTGCTGATGCATCCAAAATTATGAACCAAGCCACATCAAAAGTTGTCAAGGGCTGCTCAAAGGCTTACGACTCTCTTGCTCAAATTTTTGCCAGACAGGAGACACGACATTTGCGAGCAGAGATCTCTGCAGGCACGTCCATCTGGTTTGAGGTAGGTCAATCCAACTACTATTCCTACTTCCATTCTAGTTTACTCACTCCCACAAGGATGGAAATTCGGGTCTAGTACAAGAGCTCGTAACCAGCATGCCACGCTTCTCTGTCATCAATATGCAGAAGGTTTACTCTGCACTTCCACTCTCTACCGTGGCGGAATGGCTCGAACAAGCTCTAGATCAGACACACGCCTTCATAGAGAATCTCATTGTCACAGGTGCCCTGAATGCCAGCATCGAGCTTCGGAATGGACCTGACCAAGGTGCTGTCCTGCGCTTCTACTCTAACCGCGGTAGCGGTCCCAACAGCAAGTCGGAGCAGGAGCTTACTGCAAACCTTGTGGAGCAGACTCGCCGTACTAATGAGATGATGGGCCACGTGAAGTTGGCCGACCGGCGACTTGTGCTCACCAAAGAGTACATTGATGGCTTGCGGAAGCGCATGCGCAGTAAGGAGGAGGACGGTCCTGCGAACATGGATGGCCTGGAGAACAATCCGGAGTGGTCGGCTTATCAGGATGAGGACATTATGATCGATGCATGATAAAAGCGGTGAGGCGGTTGCCTTGGCGAGGTGCAGTCCTCGCTCTCTCTTTTTATTTTGATCAGCATCACAGTGGAGCCATGGAGCGTTTGGGGTTTTATTTTACATCAGTCAAGGGGGCTGTGGAGTCTTTGTTGTCTTGGGTTTGGACCTGGCTGGCCTCTGATAAATTCACGCTAGCATCATCCATGGGGAAAGCGAAATAACAAAACTCTACCATCCCCACAGCGATACCACAACGGTAATACAAACGTGAAGTGCTTGAATTGATGATGTAAGAACGTGGACAACTGACGATAGGGCTGAGGCTGGGTGTGACGGGGGTGAACGAATCAGAGGAGTGCCAGGTTCGTTTGATTTTTTAGCCTCTTATTCGTATCTTGTACCAGATATGTATCAACGAGTAAGAAGACGTCTGGTGATGCTTCTGGTACCGCGAATTGGCAACGACGCGAACACTCCTGAAGCAGATCAGGCCCTGCCAGGGAGGTAAGTAGCGGTCGAGTGTGTACGATAATATCCACTGTCATTTGTCCTCAAAGATGATCACCTCACCTTTCCTCTCGCGAGAGGCTGAGTGTATTTGAGATTTCTAGTGAAACCTATGATTTGACTCGGTTCATATCCTCACTTGGGCGGAACCGACAAAGCACGGTGTAGGTGAGCAGTACTGGCAATACAAATGTTCCTTACCGGCGGGAAAATGGGGGTTTGTAGATGGGTGAAGTACCCGTAGCCTCGTAGGTGGATGGACGAATGGTTGCGAGTGTATATGATATAGTAATTTATAGTGCAAATTAGAAACAGCTTGCAGAGTAGTGCGATATCATTTTAGGCAATGGTGCTCAATCGAGAGTTCATGGTGGAAGAAGTTACATAGTGAGGTTGATGGGGGAGGGCCACTGAGTAGCGGAGTGTCTGGGTGTATGACTGTATGGAATGTGGTGCGTCAAGCGTCGCTGCGGCCATCGATCCATCCCTTGTCCCAAAAACCCCTGGAGCGGGCGCTTTTGCCCTGTTCTTGTTTCCTTTTGTAAGCTAGGTCCTCTCTTGACCATCGAATATCGAAATCCTCAGGCAGTCTGGAACCTTGCAGCGACTTTCCCGAAGTGACATGTAATCGAAGCGTACACCCCAACATTGCGATCGAGAGTAAAGGGTTGAAAGTACGGGCCCAGACCGATTTCCGTTGCCCTCCCGAATCTTGGAAGCATGTACAGAAGGTACCAAGCAGCAGCAGCGATAGCAGCCCCCGCCAGCAATCCAGCAGCCGGAGCACCCTAGCCAATCTCTCCGGACTTTCTGAAACCTCGCGTGGTGGGACTTTTGTCCTATAACCACGAGCAACAGCCTGCTGCTGCGAACCCCTAGGGTCCATATCCCAAGGCCGGCCGAGCGAGCGAGCGAACATACAGTGAGCAGATTTGGTTTTGGTCTTGGTTTTGGTTGTGGTTGAGAGCAGAGGAAAGAAATGATGCGGGCCTCTACCATCGAAGGCTCAGGCTCAGGCTCAGGCTCGACAGATGCAACGTCCAAGAGGCACCGCGGACGTTCCAGTGTCGCCAATACCAACACGGGCGAAGGTCATAATCATACAACAAGTCACGGCGGTCTGAGCCTTTGGTCGCATTCTTCAAAAGATAGTGGTAGCAATATCAATAATAAATCGCAACAATCACCGCAACAATCGCAACAATCGCAGCAATCTGCGCCGGCATCCCAGGCCTCATCCACGACTCTTCCATCCACAGCCTCGTACTCGTACTCGTACTCGTCGCCCTCGTCCTCTTCCTCGAAGCCGGGGAAGAAACATTCCCATTCACGTCGCTCATCTTTTGCCCGGAGACTCAGTATAGGAGGACCTGCTCCGTTGCCCTTGAATTCTCCCAATGTCTCCACTCCACCGCTGCAGTCTTCTACAAATAGAGACGGAAGTCCGAGACTTTCCTCTCCACCACGAAGTCCTTTGCGCAAAAACATATTACAATCCAATCCTTCTTCTCCAGCAACAAATCGTACGCGCGCTCCCATCGATACCAATACTAATACCAATACCAATACCATCCCGACTCTCCCAAAGCTAACCTACGATCCTACCTCCACCTCTACCGCCGGAACACCAACCACTCCAGGAGTCTTTACACCATTGAACCTCCCGTCCCAAGATTATTTTGGCTCGAGACCACTGGCTCCACACCATTCACCCAAGCGTAGTCCCGCGCCCGGTGTGACCGCCGGCGCATACTCGCCCTCGAGGGCATCCACCGTGGTCGAAACACGGAAACCTGCATCAGTCAGGTCGAGTCGGAGGACAGACTCTGACACTGACAAGTCGGATAGGGACAGCAGGGAGCAAGATAAAAAGACCATGTTGTCACGGGCCTTGCAGAAGGCGCATACCGCTGTCTTGCTGGATAATGCGCAAAACTTTGAAGGAGCTATAGATGCGTATGGCGAAGCTTGCAGCCTGCTACAACAGGTGCTCGTCAGAAGTTCTGGTGAGGAGGACAGGAAAAAGCTGGATGCGATTGTGGGTCGAAGATGTTGAAAATACCATGGTGTAAATAATGCTAATCACATACTCTAGCGCACCACCTACACGAACCGAGTTCAGGAACTTCTCCAGCTCAATGTGGAAGCTCAGCAGGCTAGTGGGAGACCTTTACCCGCAAGACCTATGAGCAACGAGTCAACCCCTTCCTCAGCACCAGCTCTCCTCTCCGTTGGGCCGCCAAACGAGGATGAAGAGGAGGAGGAGGAGGAGGAGGAGGAGGAGGAGGAAGAAGAGGAAGATGATGCTGTAGTAATTCAAACGGCTACGGTAACAAGGATATCGCCGGGCCAATCAACTACCGGCGCCGACAAGTCAAATGCACGTTCAGCACAACCGTTAAGGCAGGGTCTACCGAGTAAATCCAAACCACCAAGAGAGAGCATGACTCTCAAACCACTTGCTGGCGCATCTGCAGCCGCACTGAAATCGCCAGCCAGGTTTCTGCATATTGAATCGCCCATGGATGCTAGCTATATACCTCCTCCATTATCACCGCGGAAACCCCCAAATACCCAGCTTTTGCAACCGGAAACAACTTCTTCTGCGCAACAACACACGCGTGGAGGAAGCGGTGGATCGGTCTCGTGGCTTGACACGATTGACGAATCTGGCGGCTCTTCTTCTGCCTCATCAATCCATTCTTTGGTAGAAGGAGGCGTTCTGCAAAGGAAGCACATTCGAGCGCCGAGCGGCGACACCGAAGCAGAGTTTGACGCAGCGTTAGATGCTGCCGTAGAAGCTGCCTACGATGACGGAATGGAACCGTTTGATTACGGCTCATTGCGGCCGAGTGATGTTCTGCTTTCCAGAGCGAAAGCGACTGCCGCCCAGGAGGAGTCTCAGCTCTCCGAACGGGAGGAAACCATACGAGCTGCGCATGCTCGTAGCCAAGAACTTCGAAAGCAAGATCTGGGGGTCGGTAGAGCGCTGGATGATGACGCGGAGGAGGAAGAGAGGATGCTGGCCGAGATGTCGAAAGATTATGTTGAAGGCTTTGACTTTGGCCTGCAGTCCAAATCTGCACTGCCGCGACAGTCCGACTCGAGTGGCTACTCTGGGAGCACCTATCACAGCTCTGTGTCCTCTAGCCGGACGACAGCCATGACATCGCTTTCCACAGTCACTGAGAGTTCCTCAGATACAGGGAAAGTAGCCTCTGCCTCCAACACAAACCTCCCTCGACTCAGCGAAGAAACTAACCAACCTGACTCTGTGGGACCCCCAGAGATTACCTTTTCAAATGTGAGAAGTGCCCCGCCGCCCGCACACGCTGGAAGCGTTCGGAGCAGGCGGATGTCTGGACAGAATACGAAACAGCTCAAGATTGAGACCTCAATTAATTCTCTGTCCAGAAAGCCGCTGCCACAACCAACGCGCGTGCCGCCGGCACCTAACACCCAAAGCAAAACGGCTGGCACCCTTCGTGCAGATGCGCAGACTCTCCCTGACTCTGTGTTTAAACCACCAGGTTCGGCATCAGGATTTGCGCCTCCTCTGGCGTACGTTCCGCAATCACCACTACCTGCGACGAGCCCTGCTCCCACGGCTTATACCACCTCACCGTCAACTCCTGCACCAGGCGCCCTACTCAAGAAGAACAAGTCGTCCATCAGCTTGAACAATAAGTCCTTGTCGGTCTCAAGCCCAGACGGATCCGAAGCTTCCATAGGAACGCCTATGAGTACCACTTTCTCGGGCTTCTCTCATGCCCGGAAACCCCTGCCGAACCCCAACAACCTCCACACTCCTATTGTGCCCACTTCCGGTGAGCCAATGACCAGTGTGCAGTCCCATATTGACCTCTTTGAAAGCGATCTTCATTCACCTTATGTTCCAGGATCGCCGAATCCGATGGCCACAAATGCGCCAATACCGCTAGAACCATGTCCGGATTCACACTTGCTAAGGCCTTTTTGGCTTATGCGATGCTTCTACCAAACTATAGCACACCCGAGAGGCGGTTACCTGTCTACTAAACTTTTCGTCCCGAGGGATGTATGGCGTGTCAAAGGTGTGAAGATTAAGGGTCTCGATGACAAAATTGCAAATTTGGACCTCCTGACGGCTGCGCTGCACAAATTGGGCGGCGTCGATACCTTAGATGCAGATGCGGTATTAGAGGAGATCCAGGCTCTTGAACAAGTACTCGATCAAGTACAGAACAGTTTGGTCAAGAAGCTGGGCAGTGAAGTAGGTGTCCAAGGGATCTCCTCACTATTTAAGGATGCTCCCGTGTCGTCGACTTCGGCAGATGGGACTCCGACAACCGAACCCTCATCCACGTCGGCACGGAGTGTGTCGCAAGGGAAGTCATACCTTACCTCGTGGCGGAAGCTTCGCTCCAAATCTTCCGCTGTGAATCTGACAACATACTCAAACGGGAAGGACGGATCCAAGGACAAAGATACACTCATACTTCGTACACTGCCGATGACTTCGTTACCGAACCCACGCTTTGCGAGGAGAGACATTACTCACTTACAAGTATCTGGACCGCATGCTTCTTACATGGCCTCGCTTGCTCGCTTGTTCGATGCGGTGCAAGTACTTGGTAAGGACTCTAACGTCTTCTTGATTGGCAAAGCTGACCATTCTACAGATCAGATAGCTAGACAAGTCGAGGACCCTGGCCTGAAGCATTCCAGTCCTACACATGTGGGTATGGAGCTTTCCACAAGGCACGCCAGCGAATTTTTCGGCTTCTTCATCTGCAGATTTGTATTGCAGGATTTGGGCATGTTGCTTGATAAATTTATCAAGAGGGGTAGTGAATGGGTCCTTGTATGAATGACTTACGGAGGGATATTGCTCTCTACGAGGTGTGACAGGCGGTGAGAGGATGCATTGCAAGCTTACTGCATTTTATCGCATTGATGAAGGAAAGGGTAAGGGCGTTTCGTGTGTTTTGGAAAGGGTAAGGGCGTTTCGTGTGTTTTGGAAAGGGAACGATATCCTGCTGGTGGGCACCTTCGCGTACTCTGCGTACACGTATTTTAGTCTATTCTAGCGATATGAAGGTATGACATGTGGGAGGCTTGTCGTTGATTTTAACCTAATCGAACGACGGATGCCTCATCGATTCTGACACAGGGTCTTAGCGAATTCACCGCGCTGAGAGCCTTGGCATAACTAGGCCGAAATAGGAACATCAATCATATCGATATTATCGCATTTATCTACCACACTTTGCTTCTAATTCTTTGACCATTGAGCTTAATCAGTTGTTGGCAACGCCAAGGCATCTCGGCAATACGTTTACGAAT
>MU007094.1:2003-138617 GCA_010583015.1 Tothia fuscella | reverse complement strand
TTATAGTAATTCTAATAATTTAATAAGAGATTAAGCTAGACTACTACGAAACCTAATAATAAGAAGAAGTTAGTAGGTTAGATAGTTATAATAGTAGACGCTTTAATTTCTTATAATACCTAGCTTTTGTTTTCGGTGTTTGGAATATTTACTTAGGTGGAATAGGAAATAAATTATAACTGTAGTAACGAACAAATAAATAAACTTGAATTCACGTCTATATTCGATATTATAAGTACTTTGAGACTACTATAAATACTACTATAAAAACTACTATAAAAACGGTATCCCGTATTTATTGGTACGGTAATTATATTTCGGGTTTCGGGACGGGGCAGCTTTTATTATATCGATATCAAACTAGAACTAATACTAATACCGAGACCGTACCAACCCGTTCGGTATTACCCCGTACTATAGGAAACCCTACCTTTATTACCTACTCCTTACTAATATTAAATCTAGACTTATCTATATTATATATATCCGAAGGGTTATAGTAATACTTATTAAGTATCTCTCTAACTATATTAAACTAGCGTTTTATATACTTATATAATACTCCCTCTATACGTATATACTTAAGCTAACGAGTATATATTCTATCTATTTTAGGATAGCGTTTTTAAAAGCGTTAAATCTATTTAGGGTTAATACGATCAAGTTCGGTAAGAGGGGGTACTAAGTAAGACGCGGTTGTAACGCGTATAGCTCGTAGCTATAACGTAAGCTTAATTAATAATAAGTTAGTAATATAGGTTCTAGTAATTATATATTACTTAATCTATTAGATAAGAGTATCTTCTTCCGTATTAGTAAGGATTTAACGTATTTCCTAGCTTATAGACTTCGTTAAGCCTCCGTTAAGCCTACGTTGTAGTATAATGTAATTAACTTTAAAGAAGTTTACTATAGCTTGAGTAGACTTAAAGTCTTTATTTTTTAGTATATATTAAGCCTTTACTAGTTGAATTTCGTAATCTAGCGATTTTTTTAATAATTATATAGGTATTACGTAGATAACGCGTCTAGTATACGTTTCTAAGGATTTTCGTAGTTTATAGGTAGAGTTAGTTTATTAGTAGGGTTAATACCCTAGTTAATTCTTATTAGTTATCGCGGGTACTAAAATAGAGTAGTTAGAGCCGTAAAATAATAAGTTATACCTATTTTAAGTTAGTTATACTTCTAATTAAAATAATAGATATACTAAGTAGTATTTTATTATTTATAACTATACTACTAGTACTATCTTTATACTATTCGATATTATTAGACCGAACAACTAGTATTTATTAATAAAAGTAGCTATAATCGAAAAATTAGATTTAGAAAGACTAGGTAGTTACCTTCTAGTATTGTACTAGTAATATCTAAGTTATTTCGATACGATAAACGCTTCTAGATACTTTCTACTATTAATAGTAAAGGTCTCTTAGTATATAATATATATAAAGAATTAATAAATATAGCTAGATTCTATATTAGCTTTAAATATATCTACTTTCTTATTATAAGCTATATCCTAGAAAGAACTTAGTAGTAATAATAGATAATATATTATAGTATTATTTAGAAGAGATCTATATATTATTTTAGTAGAAGGAAGTTTATTTTATATTCCTACTACCCTACTTATCTAACCTTAATCTAATTAAGGAATTCTTTAATAAATTAAAGTACTTTATTAAGAAATATTTCCCTATATAATCGCTCTAAAAGTTATATTAAGGAGGTATCTAGCTTTAAATTACTTAAAAAACGTATAAAAAACAAATAGATATAAGTCTTAATATAGTTTAGCGTAATATTTATAGTTCTATTAGTAAGGTAGGTAGAAGTTATAAATATATTATTAAGCTTAAGCTATAATGTACTAACTAAATAATAGATAGGGACAGCCTGCAGCTGATATTATATTTGTAGGTCGACCCACCCTGTTTGCCACTCAAAACGACGTTTTTTCACTAGAGGGTAGAGAAGGACAACTCGCAAACAATAGTACTACACAAGACGACATTTGTTCATTATAGCACAAACCATAGCGATAGGTTGCCATCCAGATGGAACGATGCGTTATAAGTGCGCACTTCTTTTGTTCTGACCACAAAGATCGCAGCATTGGTCGGTTATACACACGGGTTGACCACGCGGTTATCTATTTATATCCCATCTGATCGACATTGCATCAAGTACGAATATAGAAAACACTGCCCGGTTGCCTTAGAACTGTGCCTAGAGTGTTTGACGTCTTGTGTCCATTAAGTCTGACTTCACATACAGGCCAGTTACCTTGTGACCGTTAATTTAACACTTCCGAATCCTTTTCCCATGGTTCCCGCTCCTGTAGGATTTTCGCCATGGCACATCGAACAACAGACTACGTTGGTGTGCCAGCAGAAGCTTCGTCATTCAATCGTTTAGCGAGTACTTTTTCAACGAGACGAGGTGTCAATGGCGCTAAGAACCATGAGTTGGAGAGTGATCCGACTTCCACTCTGTTCCCCTCGGCAAATCACCCACAGAATCAGCACTCGGGGTAAGAATTCCTGACCTACCAAAGTACTTCTGTGAATATTGCGATACTTACGGACGAACCAGCACTCTGCAACCAGAATCGCCTTTCTACGATGAGACATCCGCCGCCTCTAAAAGGTCGTCTCGGCAGTACGGTGCCCCCAATTCTGTCAAGCCCTCACCAAGGTCCAAATTTGCCCTCAATTGGTGGTGGTGGTGGGAAATCGGAGCTGCTCTCATAAGCATAATATGCATCCTTCTCATCTTTGCCACGCTCGTGAGGATGCATGACCGACCCCTGTCGGATTGGAAGCTTGCGATCTCCATCAACGCGACTGTGTCAATCCTCACGACGGTTGCAAAATCGGCGTTGATGCTACTTGTCGCACAATCCATCAGCCATTTGAAATGGTCCCACTACGAGTCAGCACATCCATTAAAGGACGTACAGGATTTCGACGATGCAAGCAGAGGGCCATGGGGCGCTATCATGTTTGTGTTCAAAGTTCGGGGCAGGGCAGTACTGGCGACAGGCGCATCTCTCCTTGTGATAATATCTTTAGGATTTGAGCCGGCCGCGCAGCAGATGCTTTCATTCCCATCACGTAACGTCACACTCAAGGACTCCTCACGAGCTTACATGTATCGAGCCTTAGGCGTCAATACAACAGATCTGGTTGCGGTCCACCCTGGTACGAAATCTACCTGGTTTCCCCCAAATCCTTTGCAGGTTGCACTTATCAACAGCTTCGGCGGTGTTATCGACGATGCACCGCTCAGCTGTCCAACCTCCTTGTGCCAATTCGGTGATTTTGAGACGCTTGGGGTCTGCGAGCAGTGCCACGATGCAACTCCTTTAATCCGTCATGTAAGGAACTTCACAGGGGCGGGAGGTGGCCGAGGGCCAGACGGACAGGACAGTTATAAAAATTGGCGCGATTATTTCTTACCAAATGATCCTTTCTATCCCCGCATCCAAATCAACTATACGAACCATGGCGCAATAGACGGTGCCTACGACTTTGCTGTCAGCGCGAACTTTAGTTCGGACAATAAGGATTTGAGCACAAGGAGAGCAGGCTTCATGGCCGCTAACATGACGGATCTGCTCTTGGGTACAGTGGAATCGACAACAATTTGCGACTTCTCATGGTGCACGCGCAAGTATTTTGCGGCGGAAGTCAGGAACGGGGAGTTTCACTTTGCAAAGGAATCAAGCTCCCCACTGGAAATCACCAACAGCACCGGGGATGGTGAATACGGCGCAGGGGACACTACTTTCATTCTCACTTCCACCGATCCAGGCTCGACTGTTCAGTATAAGGTGGATTGGATGGTGGATTACGTGCTCTGGAATTATCTTGCCAAAAGCCTCTCGGGCAATGCGAGATCCAATTCGATGGTGCAGATGATGTCGCGCAACCACTTCAATACAACGGCAGCATTGATGTCTCAAGCCATTACCAATTGGATGCGGAGCCTAGGTAACAACGGTTCCACATTGTATCAAGGCAAGGCCTTAGAGCCCGTGACCTTTGTCAACGTTAAATGGGCATGGCTTGTGTGGCCTGCTATGCTCACCATAGCCGGTTCTGTACTTTTGGTTGCGTGTATACTACGTGGTGGTAACAGAACCTTGTTCAAGTCTAGCCCTCTTGCCTTGCTGTTCCATGGACTCCACGGCTTTGATGAAGATGAACTGAAGGCTCCCCGAAGGCGAGGCGTGGAAGGTGACGAGACATTAGAAGAGACGGCGAGGAGTTTGAGGGTGAAGTTTAGACCTGACGAAAATGGGGTGCTGAAGTTTGTCAAACAATAAAGGCGTAATTATTGACTCATGACAACGACGAATTCGACGATTAGCTTGATTTTCGACCTCCCACTAGATATGACAATAAATAAATCACATATACCAGACATGACTTGGGAATGAGTGCCTAATATTATGCCACTGGGTGCCCCACACCTAGGTATGCATACTTCCAATACTTGAACATGCCTTTGCCGCTTCTAGAATGTATCTACGTTTTCGGGGGGTCCATCCGTTCTAGCCGGGGCCACAGTGATGAGAGGGTGTGGAATTTACTTATATAATATGTGATGCTTTTATTGTTGGGCAGGTGTAGTTCGAATTGGCGTGCGAGGAAGTAAATAAGGCCGACATCTGTAGCTGCTTGTCGAGGTGGATAGACTCCGATACAGTGTTAAGAAGGTCCGATAATTGGAGTAGGGTGAGATTTGGAAGAGATGAGTGGAGAGAAGGATTGTTTTACCATCCAGGTCGCGGTGCCAACTCTATTCGCAGGCTGGACAGAAGGTTCCGATGAGGTCATCCCATTACATGTGTGTCCATCAAAATGTCGTGGTTAATTTGTCCTAGCAGCACCGGAAAGTAAGCGGCATGTCGCTTGAAAAATGGAATGCTTATGCCAAAAGATTGTGGTGTTGTTGACCATGATTTATCACCTCGTCGGTGTCGCACCGCGGACCAAGTCTGCGCGACAGGAGTTCGCGATCAACGGTCAATTTTCGGATCATTGAATTCAAAGGATAGGGGAAACGAAATAGCAGCTGATTATCTGAGAGGACTGGGTCCTATAACGCAAAAAGATCACGCTCCGCTGGGTCGAAGTTGTGCTGAATGGGGGAAGCCACCACGACGAAACCTCCGCATAAATGCACAATAGACCAGCAGCAATGGTGAGCTCTACGTAGCATCGAGATCGAGCAATGTTCTCTAGAGCAGCGACGCACAGTAGGCCAGCATGAAGAATAATTCCGCAGTTCGTCATCTTTCGCTCTGCTCTGGCGGAGTGAGAATTTTCACCACCAAGACTTCCTTTTGACAGAGGGCACGCAACAACACAATTAACGTTCAAATAAGCACAACAGAAGGTTTCCTTCTTCAATCTCCCGTCCGCAGACGAGCTGATCAATGAAAAAAAGGTGGTCGCGACAGCCAGAGGTAGTGCAATACTGGCGTCACTGTGCCGGCACTCATAGGCAAGCCCAGAGGAGATTCGGCGAGATTCAAAAATAAATTTAATCTAGAAGCCAACGATGTTGGCGTTTCAGAGATTAAACTGAAAAGAACAGATACTACACTTGATCTAAGCCAAAAGGCAAACTATAGCCATCGTTAGCAGGTAGTACAAACAATGTGGGAGGGTTGGGAAGACTTGCGAGAGCTGGTGTTTTTCAGAGGTGGGAGGAGCTCTATTTAAGGACCAGAAAGACGCTCGGACACGCTGAAAGAATTTTTCACAGACCCACTTTTTGGGGCAGTGCAAAGAGCGTGTTAACCTGCTTTGGGTATAGACTCTGATTCGTGCCTTTCTCAAATGACAGGCGGTGAAGGTGACTCATACCCGTTTGTGAATGGAAGTCACAGCATCGGGTAACCACACGTATTGTTAACCGTACTCGCACCTACTCCATATCAGAAGCAGTTGCTACCTGTACCATGGTCTTGACGCCGGTTCAGCGATAGTTAATCCATAATCAGATAGAAGAGCCAGGCTTTTATGGACAGCCGGACGTATAGCCCTCAAGGAGCCACTGACCGTGGGCGTTGAGCACCGCTTCTTAGATTGTCGTGGTTGTGCAAATTTAGCAACCACAAACTCGATACACTGAGACTATAACGCTACGTATCTTGGGAACGGGATGGAACAAAATCCTTCATTTTCCAGTTTCTGATCGCTGCAATTCCGAAAGTTGGCAGAAGCCATCGAGCATGTCAAAGTAGGCATAGAGACCAGATTGTGCTCCTCTTCTCAGTTTCAAAAAAATGCTTTTGGGCACAGCAGAAGCGAAATCAGGTCGTCTTGGTTTTGGTTATTTCGGGAGGTAGGTGAAGAAATGGACCGAATTTTGGATTGGTGGCAGGCGCGTCTGGTTCACCTGGCAAAGTAAGAAACGCTGTGGTTTTGTTATTGTTTGATCTGCTTGTGTAAGTGGTTCGCAATTGATATGCATCAGGGAGTGATTGGCTTGCTGTACAAGTTAATTGCTGATGTCGAAGGGGACTCCTTGGCATTCCTTTTTTCCTTTCGGATCTCGCACCTACAAAGCACCAAAGTGTCCCACAATCTCAACTCTAGAACCCCGGAATATATCTAATACTCTAATAATTTAAGATGCAATATAACCTTTACCCTGTTCTTAGCTCGTTGTCAAAAGGTCAAGACATTACCATTCTTTCGAAAACAAAAGTACGGAGACAAATGAGGTAACAATCTACCGCTTGAAATTATAATCCGTGTGTAACCACTAATCCTAGCTATAGTTTCTATTACCGGCCCAATTAAAATCAGGCTTTAGGAGTGTGTAACTGCTTTGTTAATTCTGAGTACCACCTTCAGCCACCATTCTCTCCAGCTCTTTCAAATATCTCGAGGCACTCGCTCAGTAAAACGAACCATAACCGGCTTCGGAAACATCGACAACCCGTCTACGGACTCTAACATCACTTCTGGATCTACCAGGACCATCTAACGAAGTAATTAATATCCAAAACCTCAAAATAGGAACGATGTACTTACCTCAAATTTCGTCACGATCAATGGAATCAGCTTCCGCATCACCAGCCAAGCTAGAGACTTTCCCAGACACATTCTATTGCCAGCTCTAAACCCGAGAAAACCTCTATCCATTGCCTGCCTTTGTGATACGTTTTGTGTTAACCATCTTTCAGGCCTAAATACATCGACATCCTCCCCATAGCATTCCGGGTCGCGACCGACAATTTCGGGATGACACCCTACAATAGTTCCGCCTGGGAGCCAAATACCTCCAATTTCCATACCACCATCCGGAACCACTCTTTCCAAAACCAAATTGAGAATTGGATACATCCTCAGCGCTTCTTTAATCACGGCTCCCCAATACTCCAACTTGTCGGTTTCGCGGAATGCTGGTGGGTCTGACAACCCTCCATTCTCAAGCTCGTGTCGTAACTTTACTAGTACCCTTGGATTTTTCAACAGCAGATACAGGATAGCGGTGGATGTGAAAGCAGTTGTGTCAAATCCCGCGCCGATCGTCAAAGATACAAGTGTTCGCACCAGATCTGGCTGATCGTATTTTTCCTGCGCATGGATGTACTTATCGAGCAAGTCCGGCTTCTTGGATAGGCTAGAATGTTTTCCTGTTATCCGTTGCTCAAAACTGTCCATTGCCAACGTCATCCATGGTGCGACTGCGGATTTCCTGAAGTTCTTATTTAGGAATGGAGTTTTGTATAGTAAGTGCTCCAGATTAGGCATCGACTGCCAACGTACAAAGTGCGTGATCCGAGTATGTCCAGAAATTGGCATAGGATCCTTGCCACTGAGGTAGTTCTGGTGCTCACTGAAGGCAACGTTCATAAGAAAATCGATCTGGAACTGCATGAGCGTCTCGAAAAGATCCACGGTCTGTTTCTGGGAGATCCTCTCAATCAAATTCAAGGCAATTTCCTCCACTTCAGGTTCGTACATGGTAAGGTTGTTCATCATGAAGATTGAGGATGTCGCTTTCTTTAAGTCTTTGACTTTCTTTTCGTCGATCATGTCCATCATGCTTCCTCTGATATCAGCGCCTACGGCCACTCGAAGATTATGGTAAGAGTCTGCCTATGATATGCTTAGCAAATGACAGAACGGCGAACCTTCAACACAACTAATCACCTTTCTGAATTTGCCATGTCCGGTATAGATGAGTTCAACAAACCATGCTTTGCTGATCGAAACACGATTCGGACCAATTCGAACTAAAGGTCCATACTGAGCATGCAGGTCCAACAGCACGTCAGTGAAATAGTAAGTGCTTTGGTGGTAGAACTGCCACAAATCGGTCAAAGATGCTAGGAACGGGCCCGGAATATTGGACAGTCTGGAGTAACGCCACAGGAGAAAGAGAGCAAGTCCGATTGCTGGAATAAATAAATAAAAAAAGGCCATCTTGGTACTTTGAAACCTGGAACTCTGGTTTAAGGGAAGGTGTAGAGTTTGTAATTTAAGTGTTTAGGAAAGACGTGGTTGTGAAAATGTGTGAGTAGAGACATGTGGTGGAAGCCATTGAACTTCTGGTGACAGTTGATGCTTGGGTACGGGTAACTAATGCTATAGGTCATAATGCCTGCCCGATCCACATTGGCACTCGAACATGGCTTCCTAATAAGGCGAAGATATCGCTAACGCCAGTACTTAGTCCTCATGAGGCAAGCAGTCTCACAACGATCCTCGGCTGTAGAGGGAAGATTCCCATCGATTCACTGGATTGAATAAGATTTGCATTCGTGGTGAATATATTCCATCTCCTATTGAAATCCTTCCAAGCAATCACTCCCTTTCCTTGGTTAAGTTTCTTTTCATCCTTCTCGACTTATCAACAATACACAAGCATAATAGAGTTCCCATGATCATCTAGCTGTATTGTTGTATCCACCAACCATTGCTTCTCGTTGGACCCAATGTAGCATCAGCTCCCCTTGTAAAGGCTGACCAAAACCAAAATGCCCAGCAATGGTGGACACTGCGCACATAAAAATAGTTGAGTACCCATTCATGGCATGCCAGAAAGCATCCGACAGCGCCTCAAATACGGTGTAACTGATTGTCAACTTTCGTATGGACGGGTCACGCCCTTGGACTATGGAAAGGTATTGAACTCCATTCACGCCGGCCTTGTCTCCTGTTGTGCAGGCATTCAGGACGATCTTGGGTATGACCATTGTGCCGCTTGGACATCGACGTAATGAGTCCATCCAAGCAGGTTCTTTTGGGTCCATGTGTTGAGGACACCGAGCGAGAATGGATCTCTATGCTGGGCTGCGTAGCCGATATCTGGTGTTTGGTATGTTTGGATGAAAGCAGTAACAGAGCTGTCCTTCGGCCCTTGCAGGCTTGCCATACATGCACCATTGACGGGGTTGAATGATAGAAGAGAATTGGGCCCATATAACTTGGGCATGTAGTCCTCCTCATCCTCTTCCTCCTCGTTTGCAGCCTTCTCATCATCTTCTGACATCTTCTCTGCCACAATACTGCTCCATCCTGTACTGTCGGCCATTGAACTTTTAAAAAATAAGGGCATCAAGCGGATTAAATACACCGAACACGTAAGACATTGTGGTCAATCAATTGTTCTTCGTGCATTGGCGAAGAGCACAAGTTGTCAAATAACCCTTTTGCTATGTTTGCATGATATAGAAGTCCCATTAGCCTGGCCTGTTAGATCGAATAAAGCTAAGCTCCTGTCTTCTAGATTATCTCGTTGTGCAAAAGCTATTCACAAAATTGGGCCGGTGTGATGGTTCCCTATACCAACGCGGCATTGAACTAAGCTCAAGAAAAGGCTTGTCTTTCAGCCAAACGGGCTCAATATGTCACCCCAGATTGTTTCTGATGGCATTGTTGATTGATGCCGTGCTCTAAGACACACTGAGCCTTGCGGATCTTCCACCTCTTGTTTCTCTTCCTACTTAATCAACTTTAGCCCCTAGTCGGTTTATTAGTTCGTGTGGGCAAAATGCAGGGGTCGAGTTCTGGTGTGAGATTCGCTTCCTATAGATGATATACGACAGCGTTCGGGAATCACCAGTTCTTCTGCCAGAGGTGAGAGTATCTCTCTGTCTGAATCTCGAGTGGTTCTGCGTCAAAGCGGTATTTTCCTCATTTACTATCAACTTTGAGTGCCTAATACACGTGATTGCGGCAATTGCGGTGTTACCACCTGTGGCTTCCGGCAAGAGACGTAATTCGGTGTTCGTTGCTGTTACACTTTTCAGAACCCTTTCTTTCTTGTCCTTAAATAGCATTCAACCATCAACCTCCAACCACATCTTTCCACAACCACTCCAAATCACCACAACCAACCTTTACACAAATCTTGAGCCACTTCCTCATTCTTCACTTCTCAAATATATCCAATCGTACCGAGAGTACGGTTATTAGCATGGCAGGCTCACATTCAATTGCAATGGCTCAGTACGATGACTACCACAATCGCCTACTCCGGTACGTATTTGGTCTACCAGTTGTGTAAATCTGCAGCTAACAAATGATGTACGAGTCCGGAAACCACACCGACTGTACGATTATTTGCGCCGATGGCACGAGATCAAGGCACACAAGACAGTGCTTTGCAGCCAGTCTGAATTTTTCGATCGGGCACTCAAGGCTGACACGTTCAAGGTAGGTAATACAGTAACGAAGCAGTATGCACATGACTAATATACTTCTAGGAGGGCCGTGAAGGCTATGTGACTGTGGAAGAAGACGACCCTGAGATCTTGCGCGACTTGCTGCACTACTTGTATTCTCTCAAGTACAAGTATCCAATTCGTATCGATCCCGTAAGCAAGGAATCCACAGAGGGCGAAGAAACCGAGACCGTAACGAAAATCGAAGTTAAAGCCGACCTTGATCATGGTGACATCTCGTACCATGTCAAGATGTACGCCGCCGCTGATTTCTACGCCGTTGACTCTCTCAAGGTGTCCGCCAAAGAAGCTTTCGAGTTTGTGCTGTTGAAACAGTGGGAGGGAGACTCCTTCGGACAAGCCCTACATATGCTTTACACGACTACACCACCAGAAGACCGCGGTCTGCGTGATTCAGCTGCAAAGCTCTGTGCGGACAAGTTCGAAATCTTGAAGGATAAGGAAGACTTCAAGAAAGCAATGAGTAACACCGGGGAATTGGGACTGGATATCTCGACGATGCTGCTCAAGAAGGTGAACGGGTACGAGGACCTTCTGCCACAGGGCTACAGGATTACGCATTGGTACTGTCCAACATCACCAACATACCGGTAGATGTAGTGACTGGGATGGTATTCGTCCGGTTATCTTGGCTCTATCGTGGTGATCGTGTGTTTACATTTCAGCTTTCATGGGAGCATTGAATGCGTGGGATGACACTTTTCACTGATGGTGGTGGCTCTTGCAGATAGTCCTTCATGGGAGAGTATTACAATCAAACGTGAAGATCCTGCTTGGTATATCATACTGCCCATGATGTATTTACGTCTTTCCACTCCAAATAACAAATGGATGGTTAGTGATGTGGTGTTCGGCTTTGATTTCTGTTAGTATGTTCGTACACATGGCCACACTTATTCCGGTTTGTCACCTCTGGTCTTGACATGACAAAGGCTTTGAACACGGTTCAGCCCATAGACAGAATGAATACGAAGGACAACTTTTGCTGGGTTACAGATGTCATTTGCTAGATAGATCAATACATTCTTTGTCCAGTCTCTTGTCCAGAACCATACAGATACACACTATGCCATCTTTCATCCGTCTCATTGTCAATCAAATGTAAAGGCTGTGTCCAAGGTGTTCGATCTTCGGGCTGTTGCCATAATCATGTGCCCCACCCTTTTCAACACCCCTTTTCTATTTGTGTTACGCCCGCATAGCTTCGGTGCTGTATAAACAACATAAAGCCGCACTGTAAACATCCGACTATTGCCGTACTCAGCGCTCACCAGCCTTCCCCATAAATAGACCACCCTCACCATAACAAATCTTTTTTTTCCCGACCGCTTTCACAGATTGAAACCTACCACTACTATCACATATTAGTGCTAATTTCAATAACAACGAAAGCGTTCTCTACTACCTGCAACGGTTACTTCGAGTAAGCCTGACGGCCACTTGAATCTCCAAATACTCCCTCTGCCATAGCAATCAAGTCGAACCACATTCGATTCCTTCGTCCACCAACATCATCAAGATGATGGAAGGTTTGATAGAACTCTACAACAATGTCGGCCTCGCATGTATCATATGCGTGGCCATAATCGGTACCCACTATCTCTGGGCTCGCCAACGAGCGGAGGATTGTGAGGCTGCGAGTCTGGAGGCTGCGAAGCTCAACGCCGCGAGGCTCGAGGCTGACCAGTTTCGACACAACACCCCTAACATCAACACATCCCTGGAAGTTCCCAAGTAGGTACAATCTGACGAGTTAGTGAACGCAGTAATCAATATATCGTAGCATCACTAGGGACAACATTCTGACTCGCTCTGCTAGAGAAGCACTGAGCCGGGCCCATAGCAACCATATTAACGACACCGTGGTCCATTCGGCGGAAGACGTGGAGAGCGCTCCAAATACTCCTGTCGTTGCTCGTGCAGCGCCTCAGCTGCCATCAACACCGAAGCAGGCTGAGGATCGGGGTGCTGTTGCGGATTCACCAAGCTGCATGCCAGGCTCCGCTAGCTCTGGCGGCTCCTGTGCAGGGACAGGAGGAACACCACCTCCCATTCCTGCCGGCCCAAACGTTTTGGCTCTTCGTCAGGTCCTGGTGGATGTGAATCGCACTGCGGCACTTTACGGCCCAAATCGTGCGGCCGGTCCACGTAGTGATCATAAGAAAGAACACGATATCGACGAGGTTCAGTCCGCTCCTCTCCACGATCATGCGAGTTCTTCAGGCGAAATCAAAGAATCCACGAATGTTCCTGGCCAGAACAACGGTGTAGCTGATCGACGTCCAGCATACGCTTCCGAGTCGCACTCATCTTCTGGTCGAAGCCAATCTTCGGATCAATCCACACTTCCTATCGCACTCCCCGCGGAAGCCACCCAAACTCCAAATCAGCTTAGACTGCAACAAAAAGTCGACTCACTTATCGCTAACCGTTTACTCGTTGCTTTCATCGAAGCTGCTGAGACCGAACACAATACTCTAACTGACAAAGTCCGCCAAGCCAAGAGGGAGGAGAAGCGTCTCACTAAGGAGCTAGCTGGTAAGGAGGAGATCGTGGTGCAACTCGCCGCGAAGGAGAAGATAATTGAGCAGCTCGAAGATGATAAGAAGCTGCTCCAGCAAGAGAAGGAAGATTGTAGGGATGTCGTTGACGACTATAAGGGTCATATCCAAGTCCTGAAGGAGAACCAGCAGAAACTCGAGGACGAAACAGAAGATCTGGTGAATGAGACTCTAGACCTGGCGCTAAAGATCGAAGAGTTGGAGGTCGAGAAGCATAACCTCAAGGAGGAGAAGCAGAAGATCCTGTACTGGAACAAGCGGATCGAGGAAGCTACGAACAAATTGCTCGAGGACACTCGCGAATCCCGCCCTGACATTCATCTAAATGGCAACCAGGAGAACGAGTGGAGGCAATTAGATGCTCGCCAGAAACAGATAGAACAGCGAGAGGACGAGCTGTTTCATCAGCTGGAACAAGTTGAGGAGGTAAAGAAGCGCCTTGGTGAAGGCAAGGTGACAAACCTCCAGGATTGGGCGGCAAATCTGCTGGAGCGTGAGCACGATCTTACGAGGCAAAACGCCGCCTGGTTGAACCTTCAGATGAGGGATGAAGAGCTCAGAGGTGACCAGGCCTACCAGACGCAAATGGAGGAGTACCAAAAGCTCGAGGTCGATTTCGAACGCGTCCGTAAGGAGAAGAACGAGATGACTTTCCTTGGGCTTGATCTCGAAGACCGCGTCCACAAGCTTGAAGAGGAGAACACGAGCATCAAGTTGGCTTTGAAGGACGCCACCATGGAGAATGGGCGTCTACTTGATGAGCGGCAAATTTTACTGCCAATTCCAAAGCTCCTCTTCGGTACACCAGACGCTCAGTCGCCGGCTGCCACATCCCCGATTAGCAATTCTTGTAAAACCATCGATAGCTTGGAGACGAAGCGAGTTGAATTGAGCGACCAGCTCACCAGGTTAACAGAGGGCGAAATCTGGTACCGTGCTCGGGTGGCGGATGTCAAGGATCAACTCTCTGCACACCAGGCTAGAATCTTGAGAGAGTTTCCTAAAGATATTAGTGCGGCTGGGACTAAGTGCGATCGATTTGAAAACATCGCCGCAACCTCGGAGACCTCTTCAGGAAATGATGGAGACTCCGATACTCTCGGACGCAACTCAAGGAGAGTAATCACTCCACCGGAGGGTACGAACCAGGACTTGGGCACTGGAAATCAAAACAACCATGCTGAAAACTTGCTTGATAGTGCCGGATTGTCAGAGGATCGGCTCCACGAATTGCTTACCAAGGCTCCTGTTCCCCATCAGGTCACTCCATTGATGCCGGCGAGGAAAGCAAATTCGTTCCTGGTCCCCTTCGATAGTCCAGATTCACCAACCCCACCCGTCGCTTCGAAGGTGTCTTCAGCTCCAAATTCGGGACGTAGGACTTCGAAGATCCCAGTTTTCACTAGGCCACCAAAGCCAGCCCCACCTTTGGGTCCTAAAGTCACTTCCACAATGCTAGCTCCGCCCGTGGGTGGTAAAGTTGCTGGCACGAGACCAGCTCCTCCTTTGGGTGGTAAAGTTGCTCCCACAATTGCAGCTCCTCCTTCGGGTCGCAAAGGTACTTCCAAGACTCCAAAGGCTGCGGCAAAGCAGGCCTGGAGGTGGTGGAAGAACGGATGACCCGTATTGTTGTTATGTGTAAATCATCAATTGGTGAGCTGACCGCGCAGGAAAGAGGCAGTTGGGGTGTCGGTAATGAAGAGCTGTTTTGTTAACATGAATGCTTTGGATGATGAAATGTCAGATAGTCACGATGGCGTTGATGCGATTGTAGAAATACTGAATAGAGGATGTTGAGATAAGGCACAGGTAATGAGGATTACCGTTGATAGATTTTGTTAATTCACAATTAGCTGAATGTCGTTCAACTTTGTTGGTGAGGTGTCGGGGAGATCTCGTTTCATGGGCCTCCCTGAAATCATACTTCCTTCACTGTAGAGGACAGATCCGCTGTTATAACTTCTCCTAGCTCATAAATTCTGGTTGCCTGTGTATCAAAATGCGGGTCAATTCAAAGCCTGCGGAACAGTGATAGACATTAGTCGATCTCTATAGAGAGACCAACACATGAGTCTTAAAGTATGAAGACAATGCTTCGGCATTCGATCCCGAAAAGTCAAGGTGAGTTGAGAAAGGAGAGTCTGAGAAATAGCGACGACGTTGAAGTTGGCCAAGCTGTGCGCTAAGCCATATCGAGATTAAACCCTTTCGCCACACTCGATTTGTGGCGCTCCTTTTTGAGACGAAATCCTCTACTACAACACCAAGGAAAATCATCATCCCATCACATCCACGCTCTAACATCCATTAAGAAGGTATCATTTCATCAAAGCTAGCCATGTATCATTCTCCTTACCAGCAGACACGCCCAGTCAACATGATGAGAAATTTCTCGACTCTCAACCAACAGTGTCGGCACGCCCAATAACTGATCTTCATGCACTGCCACCCATAGTTTCAAAAATCACTAGACCCCTACTGTACTCTCCAATCTCACCCTCAAAACCATGTCTTTCCACTAAGCAGGCCTTGTCTGAGGTTAACGGAGCGGCCCTTGAAACAGGCAAGCCACTCCCATGGTCAATTTGTCTGGGTTGACCAATAGACGGTTAAGGTGATGTTTCTGAAGCTGGGGCGGTGCGTACATGGCCAGACCCTTTATTGTTACTCGTAGGCTGGTATATCTCTGTGGTAGATACCTTCTTTATTGGTGTTGGTACGTCGAATGACACTTTGTGGTGAATTTCGAGTGCTTGTCGTTTTCACTTTTTCTCCTTATTCTCCTTTTGGGCAGGTGGTAAATAGTACCGTCCACATGCACTTTTACTTTAGTAGTGTGTGATCTATATTCCTTTCTCTCTCTTTTATATTATTTTCTTCTTTCCTTTGCATCTTCCATTCTTTTTCCCTCGTCACTCATTTGTATTTGCTTTGAAACCACCACCATGCAGGTTTTTGGTGTATCCCTCCTTGTGGCATCCCTCATCGCTCCAGCAGTATCATTACCTCTATCACTTACCTCTTTGACTTCTCTATTTACCCGCGCCGACCCCCTCTGCAACGGCTACCCCCAACTCTGCACCCGTAAATACAGCGAAATAACCTTCGTCGGCACCCACGACTCCGCCTTCATCGGTCCCCTCCCCTCGCAAAACCAAGAAAAATCCCTAACCGACCAACTGAACGCCGGAATACGCTTCCTCCAGTCGCAAACCCAAAGATTTGAAATCGATAAAACACCGCATATGTGCCATACCGATTGCGCACTCGAAGATGGCGGTAGTGTGGAGAGTTATCTGCGGGAGGTGAAGGGGTGGTTGGATAAGAACACGAGGGAGGTTATTACGGTTTTGTTGACGAATCCGGATAAGTTTGGAATGGATGTTTTTGATGGGATATTTAGGAAGGTTGGGATTGAGAAGTTTGCTTTTAGACCGAAGGGGAGCCCTGATGCTTTAGGGATGGGGGATTGGCCTACGTTAGGGGAGATGATTGATGCGGGGCAGAGGCTTGTTGTTTTTGTGGGTGAGTGTTGCATTTCTCATCATCTATGTCGTTGTGGCAGCGTATTGATATGAGCATCAGACTACGGCGCCGACGAAAAAGCCATCCCCTACATCCTCGATGAATTCAACCACTTCTTCGAAACCCCCTTCGAAAGCACCGACAAATCCTTCAACCAATGCAAACTCGACCGCGCGAACAAGAAAAACCCAGACGGCAAATCAAGCATGTATATTATGAATCACAACCTGCAAGTGAAGATACCTTTTGTGAATATTTTGCTGCCGGATCGGAATTCGGCGGGTAGGACTAATGCTGTTAGTGGGGATGGGAGTATTGGCGATCAGGTTGATACTTGTAAGGGAACTTGGGGTGGGAGACAACCGAATGTTGTGCTTGTTGATTATTTCAATAGGGGGGAGAGTATTAAGGCGCAGAGGGTGCTTAATGGACTCTGATTGGGCTGAGGGAATTCGAAAGCAAGAATCTGTAGATAATTTTTATATCCTAAAGTGGTCAATACTCCGTTGTTAAAATCATTCAACGAAGAATTCAATGTTACTCTCTATCTCAACTAGCTCAAACTGTCGCATTGATGTCAATTCGAGGATTAAGTTTGAAAATGCGGGACGATACGGAAATCACGTCACGTGCAGAAAAACTGGACCCAGTGCTGTAACAGGCTTAGCGCACGCGAGGTCATGCCAAGAACCACACTGAATTTCGATTTTGCAGAACTCCAACTACGAGACACCACTTCACGATATCCACCACCACAACAACTCCTTCCTTTCTCCCTTCCCCACGGTCAAAAGGATCCTTTTATACCTTCACAATGCCAGACGCAGGCCACCGGTTATACGTCAAGGGTACGTTATTCTCCATTTGTCGCTCCGTCGTCGCACACAGAGACTCGGGTTACTTAGAGTATTGTTTTCGTGCTCACTCGGAGGATGCAAGAGAATATTTCATCGCAGTAGTTCATGGTTTCTTGGTTGCGCGCGCAGTTTGGAATTATTGGAGCCTCCAGAAATGATTGCGGAGGACAAATTTGTGCACCAGAAATTTTGGCTAATGAATGGACAACAGGACGTCACATCAGCCACCAACGTGCGAAGCGCAATACAAACCCCGGCACATCATTACTACAACTCGAAGGCGTCGGCTCAACTGAGGCTGCCAAGTGAGCAACACTGATCATTCGAAAGCACGGTATTGAATATTGACATGGGAACAGGTTCTACTTGGGCAAGAAGGTTGCATTTGTTTATCGCGCATCAAAGGAGATTAGGGGTAGCAAGATAAGGTACGTTTACCATGTTTTCACGGATTGCGACAAGCAATTGCGTGACTCTAGAGTATTTGGATTTTATGCTGACGGTTCTGATAGGGTCATCTGGGGCAAAGTTACAAGGACGTAAGTAACCACAGCATCATCAACAATCGCCTCATTTTGTCCATACGATGCTAATGCGCACCGAACAGACACGGCAACAGCGGTGTCGTACGCGCACAGTTCCGCCATAACCTCCCACCTAAGAGCTTCGGTGCTTCCGTTCGAGTCATGCTTTATCCAAGCAACGTGTAAATGTCAGGTCCTGATGGCTCCATGCTTGCGAGAGGGCTTTGATGGTGGATCAGCGATGATGGATCAATGGTAGCGGAAATACAGCGAACTGTATCAAAGGTGCAGCTTTGCTCATGGGTTCGGTGTTATATCGGCTGCTACTGTTTGCTTGATTCATGATAGTCGGGATTTTGAGTGTGTGCTTGCTCAATAGAAGAGTGGTGCGCTACTTAGTCTCACAATCAAACTTGAGATGGTCTCTTGATTGACTATTTTGTCATTTGATGCATGGTGCTCTGAGTGACATGCCGGTGCTGATAGAATATACTAAACCATGAAAATTCAGGAGAGCCATGAGTTTCGTAATACCGTCTTATGGTTTATGAACGTCGCCACAGGCCAATATCAGAATCCCGAGTACAAATATCCAGGTAGAGAGAGATGTTCGGATTAAACAAGTACATCTACGACTGCTAGTATTATCCACTGCCGTTTCAATCCATCTGACATCAATCCTCCATGAATTCATGAGTTTGTCAGAGCGCGATTTAGCTTTTTCCACCTAGGTTTCTATATCAGACTGAAATGCTGTGGCATATTGCCGTTGGAACTTACTTACTTTGAGAAATTACCGGATATGACTACATTGAATAAGGCATGCGTTGAGATCTTTCACATCGTTTTCGAGCTTTTCCATACTTCTTTCGATGTGTGCAAAATCGGCCTTTACACTCTCGAGCATAGACTTAATCTCGCCAAGTTCTGCGCTGATTTTGGTGTTGTTGTAAACTATAACCATGCCAGGGACTAAACCGCTGAATATTGTGTTGAATATGACGCTGGTTGTGTGCATTCTGAGTGTGTTGGGTAGTCTTGTAAAGTTTATTCGTTGCTTCAGAAATCCGAAGCTTCTGAAAAGAAGGGGGGTCGCCATAGCTGTCAGTAGTTGTTGGTTTCATGGTTAGGAGAAGAAAAGATATTGACGACCAGTGTTGGGAGGAGGGAGGCATTTCTAACAGTCTACTCATTGAATGGTTCGTGAAGACTGGACAGGATCCAGAATTCTAAATTGTAGACTTGGACATAGCTTGACTAAGAATGTTCAAGTACACCCACAACTTCTAGCACCATTGATTTTATTTATGATCAGGGTTAGTCTGTAACCAAATCTATATCAACTAATCTCAGTGCAATGGAATCAGGCAGTGTTGAGCTCTCCAAAATTGTTGGTCTAGATTGTCCAGGATCAGCCACACATGTGCCAAGATTTCTTGATAGCTTCGGCGGAACCCAAAATTTCAGCCACCAACATCTTGATTCTGAATCCCGATGAAGCTTTCGTTCCCTTAATCAAAGCTTTCATAATTTTCCCTTTGCCTTCCGAAAATATACGATGAGGTAGCACTCGAATCTCGGGCATACACGCTCTTTATCATGGCATACTCAGATGCGGGCAATAGTCGCCGAAGCTCCTTCATGGGTGGTGGAGGAGGGAGGGAAGTCAGAAGGCAGAGTCTCTATCGGCGGGGGAGTAATATGAGCGAGTAAGTTTGGATGTCCTGTAGAACATTGGTGGTTTGGGCGTTTTGGAAGCTGATATTTATGGTTTTCAGAGTGAGCTTTATGACTGATGTTGAAATGGCTACGGAAGAGGTGTGTATCACTTGAGAAAGGCCTTGTAATACGAAGCTAAAGTCATGGATAGATGTTCTCAGGTCCCCTCGCTGAATCAGTTCCCACGAGTATTTCCTCCTTCGCCCACAGAAGATTCCGCTCCGACTCAACAGCTTCATTCACTTTCTTCAACAGCGAGGAAGAGAATTCTACCGACACCGAAAACTGGCGGGACCATGACGCTATAGAAGATGGCGACTCCGTCATGAATGGCCACGATGCTCGAAGAGAAGAGGAAGAGGAAGAGTTAGAAGTTGAAGAAGATTACTCCACAGAATCGGATGATTTAGAAGCTGCAAGGAGAGGTTCAATTCGAAGAAAGAGCTCTGAGTATTCACGAAAGGGAAGCGTGGATAGACCGTTACTGCTGCATAGGATGAGTACTTCTAGTAGCAGGGGGAGTGGAGGATACGGGAAGGGCAGAGATGGGAGAGTTAATCAGAAGATTTATATCTTGACGGAGGATTTGACTATTGTGGTTGCGGGGTTTAAGACGAGTTATGTTGGATTTCTGGTGTACATCGCGCTGTGCGTTGGAACGTTTGGACTAGGCTTTCTCTTACTGCGGTGGCTACCGCGGTGGTACGTCAAACTCATTGGGACCGCGACACCACTCCGCGAATGCGATTGGGTCGTTGTGGAAAACCAATGGAATGAGATGATCATCCAAAATATATCTATCCAGACATACGGCCGCTCCTTGTCCTCCATATTCGGAACCGATGAGAAGGCCACATTCCGACATCGCGACTACCACGAAGATGACGACCCAGTCATAACGCAACTGCGCTCGCTGGACTATCGCTACATACGCTTCTGCTTCCACCCACTAAAAGACAAATTTCTGCTTGGCAATACCTGGAAAGACCCTTCATGGACGGATGTCCGCTTCGTACGCTCCGGTCTAGATGAAGATGAAAAGGATTATCGGGAACGAGTTTTCGGACCCAATGCCATTGATATTGAGGAGAAGACTACTATGCAACTGCTTATGGATGAAGCATTCCATCCTTTCTACGTTTTCCAAATTGCAAGTTTGGTGCTTTGGTCGCTGGATGAATATTACTACTATGCGGCTTGCATTGCGATACTCTCGGTCGCTAGCATCGTTACTACCCTCATTGAGACGAAAGCTACTATGAAGAGATTGCGGGAAGTTTCGAGGTTTGAGTGCGACGTTCGAGTGTTGAGAAACGGGTTTTGGAGGTCAGTTGAGAGTTCGGATTTGGTACCTGGAGACGTCTACGAGGTCACCGATCCAAGTCTGACGCAACTGCCGTGCGATAGTCTGCTCCTTTCCGGAGATTGTATTGTCAATGAGAGTATGCTTACGGGGGAGTCGGTGCCTGTTAGCAAAGTTCCTGCTACGGATGAGGCGCTTGGATTGTTGAGCTTGGCTACTGCAAGTGTACATCCTGATATCGCAAAACACATTCTCTTCTGCGGAACAAAGATCATAAGAGCTCGGAGACCGCAGGAAGGTTCTGACGACGAGGCCGCTGCTCTCGCTATGGCCGTCCGAACCGGATTCAATACCACTAAAGGTGCACTCGTGCGCTCGATGCTCTTCCCCAAACCATCCGGCTTCAAGTTCTACAGAGACTCTTTCCGGTACATTTCTGTCATGGGTGGTATTGCTGCTATTGGTTTTGTCGCTTCTTTCATCAATTTCATCAGACTGGGACTGAGTTGGAAGTTGATTATTGTGAGGGCGTTGGATTTGATTACTATTGTCGTGCCGCCGGCGCTGCCTGCTACACTTACAATCGGTATCAATTTTGCGCTTTCGAGGTTGAAGGGAAAGCAGATATTTTGTATTTCTCCGCAGCGGATCAACGTTGCAGGGAAGCTTGACATTATATGCTTCGACAAGACTGGCACTCTTACGGAGGATGGCCTCGACGTTCTTGGTGTGCGTGTCACTCAGAAGAACGGTTTCAGTGAGCTTCTGGCCGATGTTGGTGCTGTTCTACCGCGCTCGAGCTACGAACGAGACCCTACCGTAGATTACGACAACCACCGTGCCATACTCCACACCATGGCAACATGTCATTCCCTCCGCTCCATCGATGGGGAGCTTCTCGGCGACCCACTTGATCAGAAGATGTTTGAATTCACAAACTGGCAATTTGAGGAAGGAGAACAGCGCGGTGGCGGTACCGGTGGCATGGACGGCGATGAAGATTCAAAACTCACTCCTTCTGTCGCAAGACCACCACCCGGAGAAGAATATGATGCCGATGATATACCTAACGATCCCAACCGCAAGGCCATCGAACTAGGCGTGCTCAAAACCTTCGAGTTTGTATCTCAATTACGACGAGCTAGTGTTGTCGTTCGTCAGTTCGGCGCTCGTCATGGGGAAATCTACGTCAAAGGTGCACCAGAGGTCATGCAAGAGATTTGTCGTCCTGGCTCTTTTCCCGAGGAGTATGAACAACTTCTTGCATACTATACCCACCGCGGTTACCGCGTTATTGCCTGCGCTGCCAAATCCATTCCTAAGATGTCATGGGTCAAAGTGCAGAAGATGACGAGGAAGGAAGCGGAGAGTGATTTGGAGTTTATCGGCTTCATTATATTTGAGAATAAACTGAAGGAGAGGACTGATGATGTTATCCTTGAATTAGAGAGGGCGAACATAAGAAAAGTTATGTGTACGGGAGATAACATCCTCACTGCCATCTCTGTGGCTAGAGAGTGCGATCTCATCAACCCAACAGCACACTGTTTCGTCCCGCATTTTGTCGAGGGCGATTCGCGTACTGCACTCTCAAAACTAAGCTGGGAGAGCGTCGACAACCCCATCTACACCCTCGACGAAACGACACTAAAACCGCTCCCACCGCCCGCAGAAGGCGACGCCTCCCTCCCCTACGACATCTCCAACCTACGCAACTACTCCCTTGCCTGCAGCGGCGAAGTCTTCCGCTGGATCGTAGACTACGCCCCCGACCGTCTGTTAAAACAACTCCTCGTCTCCGGCCAAGTCTTCGCGCGCATGTCCCCCGACGAAAAGCACGAACTAGTCGAAAAATTGCAATCCATAGACTACACTGTGGGTTTCTGCGGCGACGGCGCCAACGACTGCGGTGCGCTCAAAGCGGCTGATGTGGGTATTTCCCTCTCGGAGGCGGAGGCGAGTGTTGCGGCGCCGTTTACGAGTAGGGTTTTCGACATCTCGTGCGTGCCGCTTGTTATTGCTGAGGGGAGGGCTGCGCTTGTGACGAGTTTTAGTTGTTTCAAGTATATGAGTTTGTATTCGGCGGTGCAGTTTACGAGTGTTAGTTTTTTGTATGCTAGTGCTAGTAATTTGGGGGATTTTCAGTTTTTGTGAGTATATATATCTTTCATTTCTTAGCTTGGACGAGATGTCATATACTAACTGTATTACTAGGTACATCGATCTCTTTCTAATCCTCCCCATAGCAGTTTTTATGGGTTGGTCAGGCCCTTACCCTATCCTTTCGCGCAAACGCCCCACAGCATCACTCGTATCGCGCAAAGTTCTCATACCGCTCCTGGGTCAAATTTTCATCACGGTAATGGCTCAACTTATTGCATTTGAGTATGTCCAGCGGCAGAGCTGGTATGTACCGCCCGTGTTGGATAGGAAGCATTCGAATTCGGAGAATTCGCAGGATACGACGCTGTTTTTGCTGAGTTGTTATTTGTATATTCTTTGGGCTGTTGTGCTCAGTGTGGGGCGGCCGTTTAGGGAGCCAATGAGTGGGAATTGTAAGTCCTTTTTCACCTTGACTTTCTACTTCTGTTTTTACATCGTGCTAATCATTCTTGTAGTGCCCTTCGTTGTCACCATGGCAGCAGCCCTCTTCTTCACTACATACCTTCTGCTGGATCCAGCGAAGTGGCTTATGAGTTTCATGGAATTGACGTACATGTCTTTTGGGTTTAAGATATTCATACTTGCGCTTGCGTTGGTGTCATTTGGAGTCTCTTATGTGAGTGAAATGGCGATTTTTCCAAGGTTGGCTAGGTGGGTGGGGAGGATGAAGGAGAAGTACGGGAGGAAGAAGAAGAGGAAAGAGTATAAGCTTTGGGTTGAGGGGATGAGGATTTAATATGAAAGATAGTGGGGAGTTGAGATGAATAATACCCGTTAGATCTTTTGTATTTGCCCATCGATTGAGGTTTGTGCGTATTGATAATGGCTACCAATACTTTGACCTCCTACGGTTTGTTTTGCATGGTCGATTCGGCGTGAGCAGCAACCGCTGTGATGAGGTGAGGTGGAGTCGACGGAAGACAATGTCTCACGTGGTTAGGCTTCGCTCCGATTGGTCCGAGACTGACAGCCGCAGTTCCGCCTCCGGACGGACTTCCATTCTCACAGACTCGCTTTCCCAGTTTCCAAACTCCACGTTTACGGACAATGATATCAAACTTCCACAAAATCGAGATTGTTGAATGCAGACTTTTGAGTCAGGAGATACATCTCACATGCGGACACGAGTCGGTCCACTTCAGTTTCCCTCTTTGGCACTGACTTTCCACCGACGGAAACCGATATCCAGAATCACGACCAGGTCACAGGAACGCCATGAAAAGTCTAAGTAAGGCGATCTCCCGCTCGAGTCTTCGCAACACCGAGTTAGGATTGGATAATCCGGGGAGAATCGGTTACTAGGGATACTAGTACGGATTTTACACTATTCGGAAGGCTTCAATTGTACCAATGGGAGGAGAGTTAGACAGCCTTATACGGTATGGTATCACTGCTGATCTTTGGGCCTGTATGTCTTGGTGATCTCCGCTGTTCCCGAGGTGGCTACGCTTCTATGTCTGGGGATCTGGGGAAACAGCGTTCTTATAAGATGGATCTGGGGTAAGTATCCTTGTGCGCGAAACTCGTGGGCCTCTGCATTTCTTTCTCTCTTGTCTTCGGCTTTGTACTTTCCTACGCGCTGTTGTGAACGAGGACGCGACCCATTTCATTCAACCGTAAAAGGAACAATAGCAACCCTTTTGCCGTAATGGCCATAAATGCCACATCCAAAACAGCGATGGACGACAAACCCGTCGTTGCGCACGAACACCACTCAGATATCGCGATCTCAGAACGTCGCTCAGACTTGGAAAAGCAATCCCGAGACCATTCCGCCCACGCCAACAGAAACACCAAGGAAGCAGCCTACATACCCAACTCAGACGAAGAGTACAATGTCACCTTCAAAACATGGATCGTTGTCTCTATTCTCGCGCTTTCCTATGGAATTTCTTTCTGGATTGTGCCGTCTCTCTCTTCGGTGGGAGTACCGGTGGCGACGCAGCTTGGTGATGCGACGAAGAGTGCTTGGTATCTTAGTACATATACTATGACTGTTACTATTGCTTTTATGGTTTGTGGTGCTAATAGTGACCTGTTTGGTCGACGCTGGTTCATTATTGGAGGGAACGTTCTTCTTTTTATTGGGTTTATTGTGGGTGGAACGGCGAAGAACAACAGTTCTATGATTGCGGCATTGGCGCTCATTGGCTTTGGTGCTGGGAATGCGCAGGTATGTTTTGCCTTCAGTGTGAGACATGTAATAAAAGCTGATC
Organism: Tothia fuscella; assembly: GCA_010583015.1. Classification (NCBI taxonomy): domain Eukaryota; kingdom Fungi; phylum Ascomycota; class Dothideomycetes; order Venturiales; family Cylindrosympodiaceae; genus Tothia; species Tothia fuscella. The sequence goes on along the minus strand of MU007094.1, from coordinate 113,026 downwards.
AGGCTGTAGTTGGCTGCCTTTGCTCTTCCGGAATTGCTGCCCAACAAGTGGAGACGTGAGTACTGCCTGTTTTGAGAGATTCCCCAATACTAACAATCGAATGAAGACTCCGCTGTTGTCCTAGCAGATATCGGTGTCTACTTCGCTGTCATCGTCGGACCTGTTGCCGGACGATTCTCTATCCAAAATGGTGATTCATGGCGTTGGCTATTCTACGGACCAGCCATAGCAGTCGCATTTTCTTTCGCGGGACTTTACGTTTATTACTACCCACCAGCACATCCTCGTGGTCTTCCATTCAACCAAGCTTTGCGCGAACTCGACTACGTTGGAGCGATTCTATTCATTATTGCAACTACACTCATCCTGACTGGTATTGTTTATACTACCACGTTGCCAAGCTCAAACCCAAGGGTGATTGGGACGTTGGTTGCTGGGTTTATCCTCATGGTTGCTTTTGGGTTGTATGAAACCTTTGCGCCGCTGAAGCAACCGCTCACGCCGACACATGTTTTCACGAAGGACAAGGGACGAGAGTTGACTGCTCCGTTCATAGTTGGGTTCGTAGTCACGATGTTTTATTACGCAGTGAATATCATCTTAAGTCACTCCAGATGAAATTGCCTACTCGAAAACTAACAGAATGCAGTACCCAACCATGATTGCCGTCTTTTTCACGGACGCCACCACCGACTTCAGATACGCTATCGTCCTAACGCTTCCACAAAACCTCGGTCTCACTTTCGGAGCTGTTCTACTCACCGTCTTCGGAACCATGATTGGGCACTGGAAGTGGACTTTGACGGGTAGTGTCACGATCATGGTTGTTTTCGGCGCTCTTCTCGCTTTAGGCAATCCCGATCGCAAGGGCATGATGATAGCGTTTGTATTCCTCGCGCAAATGGGCTTCGGTTGGGCGCAATATCTCTCTATTGCATATATCCAATTCGGTGTCGATCAAACTGAGCTCGGTATTTCGGGAGGTCTTGCGTGAGTGTATATCCTGTGTTTTGGGGAATTCGAGAGAAGATACTAACGGGATGTACAGTGGTGTGGCTCGATTTGCGGGTGGTGCTGTCGCTATTTCCGTCTACACCACCATTCTTCAAAACGTACAAACCTCACAAATAGCAACTTTATTGCCAGCTGCAGCGGAAGCCGCTGGTCTAGATCCGAGCGCTTCAGCTGCACTGCTTGCTGCTTTCCCACTCGGTGCGACGGCCATTGCGGCAGTACCTGGTATTACGCCGGCGATCACTGCAGCTGCTGGTGCAGCATTTCAGGAAAGCTACGTTCGCGCTCTTAGAACGACGGCGCTTTCGTCTCTTTCATTCGGTATTTGTGCTATTATCGGTAAGTCTTTTGCGTTCAGAATCTTTTCTAACAGTTTGATGCTGACCCTGTATAGCATGCTGCTTCTGCAATGATATCGGCCCAAAGATGAATAATAAGATTGAGATCTTCCTGGAGAATGACGAGAATGCTGATAAGAATAAGTATCATTAGAACTGAAAATGAGGACAAGAAATGGCCGCTTTCTAGCCAGGCAGACTTCTTCTAGCCTTGTCAAGACCACATATTGAGACTCTTAACAGCCATAGGATAGATATTCTCAAGTCCAGCAGGGAACCAGAACGAGTCATTCTCGGTTTATATTTACTGCTTTCGTCATTTCGTTGATGTCGCTATCATTACTTATTAGATTATTCATGTCCATTCCATATTCTCTCTCTTTCTAGTTTCTCTCTTAACCTTCTCTCCTCCACTGGTTCTCCATCCATTTCATGGATATATGTCCCAGTGTCTTCGGCTTCTGCTCCTACAGCTTCATTTGTCGGCAATTCGACCTTGTCATTTATATCAAGCTCGTGTAAGACTTCGGTTCCATCAATCTCCTTCTTCTCTGTATCTTCCGCCTCATACCGATGGAAGGTCTCTATTTCCTTTTGCATTGACGAATGCTTGCCTTGGATAGATCCATCCATTTCCGCTCCTAGATCTACGATCTTCTCCGCAGATCGGCGCCTTCGTCTTGACCAGATGCAAAATGCTCCGAAGGCAAGACAAATGAGCACGACGAAGGATGTGACTGCGACACCAATCCCAGCTTTCATCCCTGAGCTCGGTCCTGACCTGCCTTGTGGAATCCTTGAAGTAGGCATGGGAGGAAAGTAGCTCACACTTCCCACAGCATCCGGCCCAACCTGGTCCAGCAGAATTGAACACCCATTTTGCTTTCCGTTTTCTGGTTTCGCAGCCACCTTCACATCGCCACCTATTCTCTCGCAGCTTCCATTCTCCGTGGCTGTCCGGTCTAACAGCCAACTAGCCTGCTCTCTATCATTGCATCCGTAATAGCTGCCGAGCTTACCTTCCTCGGCTTGCAAATTCACACCATGGCATTTTGAATCGGTCCAGTTCTGCTGACTGGGACATTTCTTGATGATGGTCTCAAACAGCCTGGTAGCGTTCCAGGAGGTTGGTGCCACGCAAGACAACGTATCTGTCATGCACGAACAGAGACGTCTCGAAGGGACCATGGGTATCTGTGGTGCAAGAGTGAAGACGTATTTAGTTGTGGTGGATGCTGTAGGTGATGTCATGGTCACCACGACGGTAGTACACGTTGGTGGGCGAGTATTTGTTGGAGTATATGCTTGTAGTGGTGGCGTATCAGGGGGTGGGAGCAACGCAAATTGGTTGGACAGCGCTTTGTACTCTGGGCGCACGGTGAGATTGTCGTGGGTTGTGGTAACATCAACGAGGCCTACATGCTATTAATACAGGTCATATAACATTGGAGGAAATTGCTAACCCATGGCAGCTTCTGTGCTCGCATCATCGAACCATGCTCGAACAATGCCACCGGAGAACACCATCGCTGCGCGGCCGCTAAACAGTGTCTTCACTTCTGCATAATCATGCCCTTTTCCTCTGGCACAGCCAAAAACAACCACACTTGGAATACTATACTTGGAGTATTCCTCAGTAATGTTCTTAGCAAGCATATTTGCCTGATCGATGCAGTAAGAAACATTCTCCATATAATGTCCGAAAACAAGAAAGTCCGCCGCTTTATTTGGATCACCACAAGCGATGTAATCGCCAAACCCATCGGCAATTGTAGAATCAAACACCTGAAGAGTTCATGATCAGCATTTTGGCTGCAAATTTCTTTCTCTAGTGTCGACTCACTTGGTTCAACCATCCAATTGGTACTCGTCTCCCAGGACTGTTTCTCTGATGTTCCTTCATTGCCACTATTCCAGATTTTCCTAATACAAACAAGCGCGTGGATATGACTACGCTGTTACCATAGAAAAATCCTAACGTATTCTCATATTCCCGAAACCTGTCCACTATATCCCCAAATTCCTCAAAGGCGGCATAATCCCAGCCTGCGTATCGCTTACCCTGATAGACGTTAACGTTCTTCTTACGCCCGTTGAGTTGGATCAAGACGTATATTCCCGCTGCGGCGAGCTTGGACATGCAACTGGAGTGATCAAGGGTCGGATCCGTATCGAGTATAACGAGGGTGTTTATACCGAGCGACTGAAGAAAAGGGATATCGCGCGAATAGAAACCATCGTCGGCTAAAACATCGATGAAGAAGATGTCGATGAAGTTGTCTTTCCGGACTCAGAATAGAAAGTGCCCCGGACGAAGAACTGAGTGCCATTCTCGTAGAAGAAACGGGATCCCTAGTTTTGTTAATTTCTTGGGCTTTGAGCGTATACGCGAGTCGTTATGGATACCTTTATGGAGATTGGACCTGACGCTAATATACAAACTGAGAAGAAAACGAGCAGTGAAAATGAAATCAAGAAGCGCTGCATAATTCAAGAGCCGCTGAGAGAGGAAGCAAAGCTCTTTCTCATGAATAAGTCATGGTGGGCATTGTAGACGCTGTGGGTAAAGAAGTTGGTGATGGCAAGAAGAAGATATTCGTGGTATGCATTGAGAGGGGCTAAAATTGGAAGGATTCGAGCCAATATAAAATTTACACAGGAACCATGGTGGGGTCCATGCTGCGTTGGGGGCCATCACATCAAATCCAATCTCCAACCCTATTAATGTTGAATCTAGGCTGCAGAAATCTGGGACCGGGAACAGTGTGGAGGCCAAAGACTATAGTAATAAAAAGAACATTGAGTTCTACATGTGGTGGATGAGGATTTAGACTGTGGTCGTGGTTTTAAGGTTATATACATCAGGTTAGTGTCGAGTCATTCCCACGACGGTCGTGGAGAATTCATAAGGATGTGAACTTGGAGAGAAATAAACAAGATTTGATGGTGGATGGTATAAGTGCTGCGATAGAGTGTCCATAACTGGAGAGGCCAAAAGGTATCAACCAGCGAAATAAGTCCTCATTGTGACCACTCGGCTCTTTAATGAATACCGTACAAGAGATACTAACAAAAGAAAGAATCATGATCATGACTAGCCGTTCCACATCATGTTGTGGCGATACTGCCTCCAGATCCGAATTCCAAAAGCAATCAGGCCTCGCATCCAGCTCGTCCCAGACCACAAAATACTATGTAAAGTTACAACCCCTACTCGTCGTATCAAGCCATAACAGCCTCCACTACCCCTCAGTTATCGCAGTGCTCGCATACGTTCTTTTCGAATACATGATCAGATGCATCGTGATCTTTCCAAACTATTTCACAGTCGGGGCATTCGTACATCGTAGATTGAAATTGCGCCTTCCAACACCTTCGACAGATCCTCCTTCGCTTCGGCAATTGCCATGACATCCATGAAACGTTCTTGGCAGATCAAAGTCGCCATACTCAATGCACAGAGTCTAGCAACGATGTGTCGGAGGCCGTCATCCTCAGGAGGTGTATTCTCGTAAACGTATACCAGAGTGTTGAAAAATTCTGGATCTGATGCCTTGACCACGGCTTCAAATTCGGATTTCGCGATAGACTTCAGTGACGGGATCTGATAGTAGTCTGCCATGACATATAATGTGGCATGAAAATGCGGATGGTCTGCAGCTGTTACGTCGTTGATTTGGTGATCGAAAGTATAACAGTATCTGAGCATCGCTTCGACGTAGCGTGACTTAAAATCAATATTCAGTTCGCCATTGAAACTCTCCTATAGACTGGTTAATCAAATGCCGAGGCGAACCCTCAACGTTCTCTTCCAAATGTGAGTTCACTAACCGAGAAACTCTCGGGCTTGCATGCATTTGCGAAGTATCCAGACTGGACGCATAACACCATCTTGTGCGCCTTAATATCTTTACCGTCTTTGCAATGTAGCACTAGATCGGTATATTCGCCACGCTCAAACATCCTTGAAGCTTATTAGAGTTTGTTTCAGAAGAAGGAGCACAGTGTTCGTACTTATCGAGACCTGCGAAGAAGGGTGTGCAATTCTTATCGTCAAGGTTTGAAAGCTTGCGTTTTAGAGACATGATGGGTTGTTGTTTGGTGACAGAGAGTGATGATGTGTTTTGAGGTTTTGAGGGTTGGGGACTTGGTTATGAATGAAGTCAGGGAGTGATGAAATTGTGAAGAATTGGGAGGTTAGGGACTCGCTTATACGAGAAGTTGTGGTTTTTATAAAGTGTGACTAGCCACTCAACACCAATTTTGAGTTCTTTCACCGCGGGTAGAACGGGCACTTGGGGTCAGATGTGCCGTCAGTAGCATATAGCAAAGATGTGAGCAAGCAGTACGCCACAGTCGATATATATCACGTGGGGCGGACTTTACGGATACCATGCAAGATAACGAGACATTCATGGAAAAGGATATAGCTTTAGTACGCCACTATGACAAACGAATTGCTTGAAACAAGTGCCTAATATCTGTAATCAGCTGGTACTCGATACAATATAGGGACGGGAGAGTAACCAAAAATCAAACTTATGCTTACGCAATTCACTTACGGCTCTTCGCCCAGATAGCTCGTTGCCCATGCCTTGCTCCCCTTGCAATTTATTAGCCAGTCTTCCCGCCGTATAAGCTCCAACAAGTCGTCACTTCAGAAGTGTTCTGCCATTGGATTAGGAGTGTTAATTCAACTCCAAGCAATCGTTCGAACCCTTGAAAGTTGTTCAGCAGCGTATAAGCCAGCTATCCCGGTCGTAACACTGCGTAATGGACGAACCATGGGAAGCCCCATTCAGCTAAACCTTCATTCCTGTTATTCTTGCAGATGGTCCCCTGTATGATTGCATTGGCTTCTTCCAGTTGTCTAGGACTCTGATTACGGACTACGGAGTATGAAAATAACCAGGCGACCCTATCCGGTACTTGGCTACTTAGCCCCAAATACAAACATGCCTACCACTACTTTCTCCGCGCCTTTAGAAGTAATGCTAGCATCTTTGGTGCCAAAGATTCAGTATTTTCTTAAGCTTACAAAACCTGTAATTTAGTCCTTACTATCACAGTCAGTAGGGCATTTTGCTTTCACGGATCAAGGGACTGGTACCTGTTAGTGGCAGTAGTGGCCACAAAAGTACTTAGTAGGTTCTTTATATCTAACCTAGCCAGAGAATCATTGATGTCGAGTGCTGTACGATCATGTCTAGACTTCAGGCATAGATCCGCCTCATTCTCCAAAAGCAGGTTAATAAGCTCGAGATCACCAAGCCGGACAGCAAGATGAAGTGGATAACTAGTCCAAGAATACGGTAAAAGAATGTCCGTATTCGGGTGAGCGCCTTGCTCGAGTAAAGATTTGTCAATTTCGAAGCGTGCCATCGAGTTTCGTATTGCGCCACATAGCACTCCTGAGTATTTAAGGTTTGCACCCTTCTTCAAGAGAAGAGTCAAAATGTCGATGGTGGACGGTTGGCCGTCTTTTGGAGTGCGAGACGTTGTCAATCGAAGTACAGATTCATTGTTACGGCAGGTGCCGTGAGAGTCTGCTTTCAGATCGATCAAGAATTCGAGAAAGGCGGGCGAACAGCCCGCTCCAATGGCAGATTGGAGAGGGGTGCCTACAAAATAGTTTCGCTGGAGGATATCAGGAAACTTCTTGTTTAAGGCTAGGATGAATTCCTCGGAGTCCGTCCTACAGATTGGCAAGACCGGGGTGAAGCCTAAGCTGGTTGTCGCGGGATGTTGGAGCAAGAAACGGAATAGAGTGAGATGATGATAGCGAGCTGCGATTGCGATGATGTCCTCGATATCTGAGAAGGTCGGCGGATTCAGCTCAAGGACAGCTTGAACCGCAATAATGTCGCCAGAAATACAGGCAGCCTCATATTTCGGTTGGCTCTCGGTAGAATCATGGAGACCTTGGCTGACAGCATTTGTGGTATGCATAGTTTTCGAAAGACTCAAATTGAGAATGATACACGGTTCAAACTATACGACACGCAGATATGCATGTTCCTGGTGGTTATGGCGTGCTGCCACGATACGGCAGGCTGCACTTTATATACAGTGCAAGCATCGAAAATCCAGAATTGTGATTTTACTTCCGCCAATCTTGCGAATGAGCAAAACTTAACCGATAATCAGCGGCATGTCGATGAATAAATCTAGTTTGTATCAGCTTTCTAGCATCAGAGTGAGAGAGAAGCGGAGCTATATAGAGAATCTTATAGACTCTAGCACATCATCACTATTAGCGAACCTGTGCCAGAATTCCCACTTTTCATCACCACCTAACATAAACCAATACCTTTTCTTTTCCGGCCAATAACCCCCCTGAAAACCAGATTCGACCAATGGTGCTTTCAAGTACATCTCATACCACATCCCAGAAGTAGACATATCCTTGTAGCAATTTGGATAGAGGTTACTGGGTGTAACACGAGCTATTTATCGCTTATCCGTCAATGGCAGGTTCGAGTTGACGATGTTTACCCATCCACAGTAGTTCGTTCGCCACCACTCAGAATTCCCTTTCTCAGCTAGCACACTTTCCATGGCGGCGGCATCAATTTGGATGAAGAATTTATATCGTGGGGCCTCAAGATAGTCCGGTGGCTGCACTTGGTTATGTATGCCGTCGATCTGGTCGTTGCAATCCGCCTGCTGGTCTGCCCTTACAAGCTCCTCGTCTTTCACCTCGGTCTTGATGTCATCAGACTGAACCCAAGAGTGGAAGTGTTCTCTTGCGTTTGCTAGACCTGTACCTCCACCAAACAGCTCCTGGTTTTCACGAACATCAAGAGCTAGACTCTCATCTAGTTCTAGGTCATCTACAACCCAAATCCTTGCCATAGCTGTAAATATAGACATAGACTCCGTCCACTTCACAGCGTCAGCGTATGTGAGTCGATAGATGACAAATCCCCATTTCTTTTGTCCCAACCAACGCTGCTCTTGGTCTTGCCTAGCTTTTTGGGTGCCATAATTCACCACCTGCGAGTTTAGCTCCTCGTCTGAGTCCGTCAAATCGCAGGCTGCATCGGGGGTTGGCGGTCCAATATCTTGTGGGTCTGGGAAGACTGGATCTTCATGTGGAATAGGTTCTTCAGGGAACTCTGGATAAGGAGATTCTGCTTTTGGCGGGCGTTCATATGACCGTGACCACGACATTATACTTTTAGCTCCGGCTGCTGTGGTATCATGGAGGCTGTGTGGATTGGAACTCCGAGGAAAAAATGTGTCGGTCCAAATTCCGAGGAAGAGAAAGAGTTTTCATTGTGGGTGATCCCTAGTTTCATGAAGAAACGTACTTGAAGCTCATACTTGACAATGAAATGCTCGCCGACAGACTTTGCGGCCTGCAATGTGACGAGTAAATCTTGTACTTTATCAATTCCAACAGTCGTTGGGAGCCTTTGAGGCAGAAGAGTCTCGTCAAAATAGGAAACTATGCTTTAATGGGAGGAAAGTCTCTATTGTTGGGAGAGTGATGTTCAATTCAGCTGGGGGTTCCTACTTGTTTCACCACTACTGTTGGGCGCTTCTTACCTTGTTCATATCACTGCAGACTCAAGAGCAGAAAGCAAAGTGAAGGCTCGCTATTGAAGAATACGATGTTCAAAAAAAGATGGTGTTAGTGTTGATATGATGGAGCCCTGTGGAGTTATATAAAGGGGGTTCGTGGGACTACTGTATAGCGGAGCTTCCAAGCACTAGACCAGAACAGGAAATCTAATCCCTAGCGTGAATACTATTTTGGCCAACCACCCGCCCTTCTTGCCTCCGTATTTTGGGGTCAAGATCCATCAAACATCGAGGCCATAAAAGAAATCTCAGCTCCAATTGTCACTCAGTCCAAACTCAATCATGAACCTATTCAACAATTCAGAATGGTTCTTACGGAAAGTTGACTTCAATACCAATATAGGATGTCCATCCCTCAAGATGTTTCCTTCAAAGCCAAGGAGAGTGATAAGTGACGGAGCATTTCATCAATAATCTGAGATTCCTCCTGAGCTTTTCGTACTTGTTCAGCAAACTGAGAAAGCTACCGTCCAGAAGAAGTAAATTGAAGTCTGGGATCGATTTGGAGATGATCTCGTAGCGAAGGCTGAAGTCCGAAGCTGGTAAATCTGTGTAAAGATCTGGGATGAGTGGTCCAAGTTCTTTGAAAGAGGATTTTTTGATCGCACTTATCAATTTCGCTTTCGTGAGGGACATGAGCAGCGGAATCTCATAGTGTTTCGCGATGAGATACATCTTGAGGTGAAAGAGCGGGCCCGGTTTGTGTATGCCGTTCTTGTCGTAGAGGAGTGTGTAGCGGAAGTCAAGCAAGGATTCGACATGAATAAGATCGAATCTGACTTGGAGACGGATCCTAGTAAGTTTCTAAACTAAAGTTAGACTTTCCTGTTCAATTAACTTACTAAGCTCTAGTCGTGCTACTTCTTACTTCGATATTGTCACGATGACAGGCTTTAGCAAAAACTTTGGATTGGCTAAGAGCACTATTTTGTGCGTCTTGAACTCAGTTCCATCCCGGCAACGCAGTACCAAGTTTGAAAACTGCCCCGATTGACGGAGAATAAAGCTGGTCAATAACTGCACACTTGTTTGAACTTTGAAACATTTTATGAGAACTTACGCGTTGAAGCCATAAACGAAAATCACGTAATCATCTTTAGAAACATCAAATGGCTCTATTTTGACTTGGCCCATCTTCATAGATACTGGTTTGGAAATTTAACAGTCAAGCAATGTTGCTGAATTGGTTGTGACGAAGTATGAGGACGTTTATTGTTGTATGCTTGATGGATGGTCTGTTCCTGAGTTACTATCCTGAGCGTGAAGAGTTTTGCAGAGCCACAATGAAATTGCGGATTACCCATGAGATGAACAGCTATTGGTATCATAGCGCTGGGTAGCCGTTGATGCGAGGACCACTCCCAGGTTAAGCTCACAAGCCTCTGATGGATGAGTTCAAATATGCACAGTTATTTGGAAGACCAAGTCTCGACAATGCTAGAAGGTGTGACCGATATATCTAAGTTTTAAGGAGCTAGCGTCAAATTAGCTCTCTTCGCACCTATAGTCTTTCTCTCAACCCTACAGTTCCAGGGCATGGCTATGTCTAGACATTTAAGCGCGTACCACTAGATATCAGTAGGCCTTGCTCCACCGACACTTCGTCTCCTAAAGAACTACGATGGGCCAAAATATTGAGCAATTCCTGGTCCAGGTTGGTAAAGACTGAATGAATACTGACAAGCTTAATCAGGTTCAATTCAGTAAAGGATTTTCATCGCGATTACGCAGTCAGGTCTATCAGAGCATTCGGTGGTGCAATGGAAGAGCAGTACATTATTACACATGTATACGTTTTAATCTAGCACCAGTGTATTAACTTGTTCCTGTCTGTGTATTCCACGCATTTTTCCTTCAACGCTCCCGAGCCCACCTAAGTTACACATGGCCAGAAGTGCAAGGATGTAATTCCTTCAAGGTGTAGCCCACAAATCAGCAATTATCAACTCTCCAGCCAAACTAAAGTCTATCACATGAGACAAGAGACTCTCAGGAGTCAGCCTACGATCCTTGCTCCATACTTACAGTTGCCAGTGCAAGCCCCCCAACCCATTCGTCAATCAGAACACTGCGAAATTATCCCATTGATAGAGGCAATCCCCACAGCATGGACAAGTGGCATTCCCTATCGTCTCCCGGGTATCTGCCCAGATATGCTGACACCGCTGGCATTGTACCTTCTTCCAACCAATCCAACGCGACGCCCCAACCAACAGCAGAGCAAGATCCTTCCTAAACTCGATAATGGTGGCGAAGACTGTCGCAAAAGCATCGTCCAAGAGCAATGAGCCAAGATCTTTGGTCATGCAAACACGAACAAGGACGTCGCGCAGACTGCGATCTTCCTCTGGCGTGTTGTTGTAGATGTGTTCGATCGTGGCCGTAATGTTCGGGTCACTGCATCTGGCGACTTCTTCGAACTTGGTCAGAGCGAGCGGTTTGAGAGCTGGGATGCCGTAGTAGTCTGCCACGGAGTACATCTTCGCGTGGAAGAGCATATCATCTTTAGCGTCGTAGTCCATGGTGTAGCAGTATTGTAGAACAGCTTTGACGAGGTCATCTTCATAGCCAACCTTCACGATGCCGTCCACACTCTCCTATAGTCATTCCATGAGCTCGTAAATTCTGAAAGAGTAAGAGCGAAGACATACCTTGAAGCCGGAAGGAGTGCAGGCCTTTTCAAAGAACGCCGATTGGCTGCAAAGCACAGTTTTATGGACGTTGAAGGTGGTTCCACTTGGACAAGCCAGGACCAAGTCGGAATGCTGACCAGATTTCCAGAACCTATTTTCAGCGGACAAGGTTAGTGATACCTGAAAGCTGCAATCGGAACGGCTAGAGCTACTTACTTGTCCAAGCCTGCAACATAGCTCGAGAAGCGTTCCATTGCGATCTTGGTTTTGTATTCTTCAGTGAGAGGCATTGTGTTCATGAGTACACGCAAGATAATTTTGCAAGAATGTGGAGTGGGAAATTTGTGTCTTTGAAAGTAAAAGTTATGGGTGGTGTCTGTGAGCAGTGTGCGTCAATAGTGGGTGTGAAGTTTATGTATTCTTGCGATTGGTGTGTGTGTAAGAAGGGTGTGCGTGAATGGTGATGTTCGGGTTCTGGTTTGAGATTTCTATTTATGTGGGAATCTGTTCTTGGCCTTTCGGTGGTCGGTTAAACAAGCGTAAGTGGTATTCAGGGCCCATACTGCGCGTCATATGCTGGTGTTCATGTACGCGTCGAGCAGCTTGGGCCATCTGATTGAAGGCTGTTTTCGAGTCACTGAAATATTAGAGCCTATGCAGAGAACGCAGTCATAAATCAATGCAACACATATAGGCCCATAGTCTCCTAATTACCGCCACAGTGTGACGAAGACATATCAGGTTAAGGATGGGGGCTAGATGTATTCAACATGAAAAGCGGTCCCAAACCATACTGAGATTACTAAAATGCTGAAGCTTAACACCTTGCTTGCCAGTTTGCCTCCGGCAAAATACTTTTCAGGATTGGCACAAATAATCAGAAAGGACCACTGCCACCTGATTCCCATTCCTCACATAGTCCCTCAGCTCAAACCCGAAACGACATACCTTTAACCCCACAAGAGGAACAATTATCACCCTCAGAAGTTCGCTCCTCCGCCCACAAAATTTTACAATTGAGACACTCATACTGAGACCAACTCGTCCAAGTAGTCCTCAATATATCAAGCTCATCCCATATTCCACCAAAAATCTTCTCCAGCGAATCCGACCCATGCATGACCTGTAAGAAACCTGGGTCTTTGAATAGCGAGAAGAGCATCACCTTGTTTTTCGAAAGAAGACTCGTAACCGCGTCGCGAAGACCAGAGTCTTCATCAGGGGTGCTATTGTAGATGTACGCTATGGTCTGGGCAAGGTGGGAGAGGCCAGGCTTGAAAGCGGAGGTGAATTTGTCCTTGGCGAGATTTTTGAGCGTCTGAATTTGGTAGTAGTCTGCTGCAGCGTACACGTGAGCGTGAAAGAAAACATCGTCGTTATCGTTATAATTTGTGGTATAACAGTACTGGACTAGAGCTCGAGTATACTGCGAGCCTGTCTGAACTGATATAATTCCCTCGTTCGCCTCCTGACATGGCTATGTTAATAGGCAGCTAGTGCAGTCATAATTTAACATACCTTGAAAGTATCCTTCTTGCACGCCTTGGCAAAGAATTTAGACCGGGCACACATGATTACTTTATGGACCGGGAGTTTTGTGCCATCGGGGCAAGCGATAATCAGGTCACAATGCTCCTCGGAGGCAAGGAACCTGGCGTAGGCAGTGATTTAGCTTTCGATCCGCAAATTTCATTGAGATCTCGTTCTGATGGATGGACTTACTCCGTAAGACCTGCAACAAGGTCTTTCATGTGCTCGGAATCAGACTCCATTTCGTGTGTTACTGCTGCCACTTTCGTAGACGAGAAATATGGCGTCGGCTGGTCGAGAAGGGAGGGTTTTTTTTCTGAGAGGGGAGATTGGGTAATCAGTGGAGGTTGTGCTGTTTAAGGTACGTCACATATGAAGTACTAATTAGGAAAGCGCGAAAAATCGGGCAACCCAATTACCAAATAGTCGAAATCATTTCTTTGACAGGAACGATAGGACTTGAATTAAGCTGAGCACTATGGAACAAAAAGAGGCCATGAAGTGCAAAGAGCGCATGAGAGTTGAGATATTCGTCCTCAGGAATCAGCAAAGGAGGTCACTGTTGATTGGGCCTATTCGACCACTTCTTTTCCAAGTCTAATTTCCATCTTACATCACGAACGAAGTTTGGCACTCCCTCTGTTCTCAAGCCCAATTTCAAAGGAGATAAGTACGAGACAGTGGAAGTGAGAGTATCTTTATCAAATATTTGGGCTAGTTTTGAGTACAGCCTGTGTGGTGGCCTGATGAGGAAATACTGGAAATACTGGAAATATATGCATGAAGCAGCTATGGAATAATTTTTGGAGCTACTAAAAGTTCCTGTCAGAAGGCAGACACCATGAGATAAAAAGGAAAAAGCGACCAAGGTTGTAGAGGTTGATTACACTAAAGAAAGCTCGCCAAATGAGTTGAATGTAAAAAAACCTGAGTACTTCGACACGATTCACAGCAACGGCAACTGCGTCGAGGTCTTTTTTCCAAGATCTTGCCACTCTCAAAGATCTTGGATGCCAAACGTTCATCCTCAGACACAATCATCACTAGTGCAAACAGGGCAGTGGAAGCGACTGGCGCCTGGGTTGTGCTCCTGCCATGAATGCCCACAGCCGTGACAAGTACAAGTATGCCAGTTATCCTTAACGAGCAAGCCATCCAGCGCTTCATTCAAATCCTTTTGTAAATCCTGAGGCTTCTCGATCGAGCTCATTCCAAGGAGGTCTTTCACCAGTGGTATCAAAAGCTCTTTGGTTCTGAAGATGGAAGTCATAACGTTACGCAGGCCGCGGTCCGTTTCTGGTGTAGTCGTGTAAATAACGATGACGGCTTCGGCGTAAGTCGAATCGAGCAAAGGTTTGCGTTCCAAGAGCTTTTTCTTCGCGAGGATTTTGAGTGAAGGAGTAGCGTAGAAGTCCGCGAGCGCATACATATGGGCGTGAAAGAGCATATTATCCGTGTTCGTGGTAGTGTCATAGCCCATGGTGTAACAAAATTGCACCATAGCCCGGACGTGCTGGGCCTCAGATTCAACAGATACGACCCCATCAATGCCTTCCTATGCGCAGAGCCTCAGTACGTCCTTAAAAGAAAAGCAACAAGAGAGCTTCATATTCCGACTCACCCTGAAAGCGCCCTCCCGACAAGCTTTGGCAAAAAACTCCGATTGGCTACACATGATAGCTTTGTGAACGTTAAATTTTGTGCCATCGGGGCAGGTGATCACTAGATCAGAGTGCGCTTCTAATTTGAGTAATCTAGAACAGTTGATTCAATGAAATGGAAAAACCAATATTTTTCAACTTGAGAACTCACTTCGCAAGACCCGCGACGTGCGCATCTGCAAGTTCGGACGCCATTTCCAATGATATTGGACTGCGACGGGTAGTGCTGGAGTCTTCGGCCAGGCTTTTGCATGCCGGTGAAGTTAGGGTTGGTCGACTTAAGCACGTGACCATAAATACAAACTTAAGGTCGGACGGGAATCCATGGGAACCTGGAAGTCGAATAAGGGATCGAACTCCTAGCCAGTATGCCAACATGAACAAGACATACGAAAAAGGATACAGGGAATACGGGATACCTAAATAGACCAAAGAATTTGAGGTTGGACGAAAGAAAAAGTCAACAGTCTACAAACCTATCTACCCTAGCGCTGACCATCCAGCACTCTCATCACTTACGCACGCAATGCTCTTGCAAATCCAGAAAATCCCGACCTCATTTCTAAACCTACACTTTTTTATACGCCCGCATCGCAGTACTACCTTTTCGGTATCGCCTTTGCTCTTTCACCGTTTCCCTCGCCCCGCCTTATTAACAACCCCAATCCCAACGTTCCCCAACTCAAAAGCAGCAATCTTAAAGCTTTGCACCCTTCGCCTCCGCGGGCGCGATCATAAGTTCCGGTCGGACATATTTGTCAAAATCCGCTTCACTCAACGCCTCCAACTCCATGGCCGATTCCTTAAGCGTGAGGCCCTTTTTATGCGCGTTCTTGGCTACTTTAGATGCCATGTCGTAGCCTATTATTGGGTTGAGGCATGTCACTAGCATGAGACTATACAGGTTCACTAATTAGTGGTGTCCGATAGAAGAAAATCATATGTGACATGGAAGTGGGAAAATGAGTTTTGAGGGGAGAAAGGGAGCGGGAGCGAAGGGTGGGGTAGGAGGAGTATACTGTACCTTTCCTTCATAATACTAGCAATCTTCACTTCATCCGCCTCCAACCCCTGAACAAGATTCTTCTCAAAACTCCTCATCCCATCCGCCAATAACCGCGAACTATGCAACAAATTCCTAATCATAACCGGTTTGAAAACGTTCAACTCGAAATTGCCCTGCGATCCCGCAAACGTCGTAGCGGCATTATTCCCGAAAACCTGACAACAGATCATAGTCATACTCTCGCATTGCGTAGGATTGACTTTTCCTGGCATGATCGATGAACCGGGTTCATTTTCGGGGAGTTTCAATTCGCCGAGGCCGCAGCGAGGGCCAGATCCTAATAATCGGATATCCTGCGCGATTTTGAAGAGGGACACAGCGAGGACGTTAAGTTGTCCATGCGCTTCAACAACAGCATCATGTGCCGCCAACGCCTCGAATTTATTTGGCGCGGTAATAAATTCATGCCCTGTCATTTTGGATACCTCCTCAGCAATCCCCTCCGCAAACCCCTTGAACGTATTAATCCCCGTCCCCACCGCCGTCCCTCCCTGCGCCAACATCTTCAACCTAGGCAGACAAGACTGTACCCTCTGTACCCCAAAATCCAACTGCTGGACATACCCCGAAAATTCCTGGCCCAATGTCAACGGCGTCGCATCCTGCAAATGCGTCCTCCCAATCTTAATCAACTTCTCCCACTTCTTTACCTTGCCATCAAGTGCATCCCTCAAACTCTGTATCGCAGGTATCAATTCCTCTTCCAAATCCAAAACAGCGGCTATATGCATAACAGTGGGGAAAGTATCATTGGAAGAAGCGGACATGTTGACGTGATCGTTTGGGTGGACGGGTTTTTTGGAACCCATTGTACCGCCGAGGATTTCGATCGCGCGGTTCGAGATTACTTCGTTGGCGTTCATGTTGGATTGGGTGCCGGAGCCGGTTTGCCATACTACGAGGGGGAAGTGGTCGAGGAGTTTTAGGTCGGCGACTTCGGTGGAGGCTTGTTGGATTGCAGTGCCGATTTTTGGGTCTGTGTTTCCGTGTGTATATCAGTATTCGTTTCTTCTTAGTACAAAACATGTTATTGAAACTATGCCCTTACCAAGTCCAAACTTCATATTCACCGTTGCTGCAGCACCCTTGAGTATACCAAATGCCCGCACTATGGGCGGTGGCATCCGGTCCTGTGGTTGATTGATTCTAAAATTCTCAAGAGACCTCTCTGTTTGTGCACCCCAGTATTTGTCGCTGGGGACTTGTATCTCGCCAAAAGCATCGGATTCCGTCCGCATATCTGCTGCCATCTTCGCTGTTGTTGTAGAATAGGATCGAGGTGTATGTATTTGCGATGTCGTCGACGGTCGTGATTTTGGAGGCAGAGATATCATATGAGATCTCGTCGAAGTGAAAGAAGGTTGAAAACTGGCATATGCAGATTGAATTGCAATTCCTCGAGCACATGGGAGGGGACCGAGGGCAGAGGGTCGTAGCTGTCGTATTACTGGTCGGATCATCCTGTGCCCTCGAAGCTCAATTCTTTTTTTCTTGCACACACGAATCACAAGCATTGATGTTTGAAAGTAAAACAAATAGCTAGATGTATTCAATATTCAAGCACTTGAAGCTCCTGAAACTTTGAGCTGTCGTAGTTCCTGAGATCAGCCATCGGAAAGGCTCGGAACGGAACGATTGCGCTCGAAATCACCTTTTTTTGGTTTTTCTTGGAGGCACGAGGGATTAACGTCACAACGACCCTTACCAAATTTCGGCAAGGCTCAGGCATAAAACGGTAGGACTTCACTCCGACGAGGCTGTAGCCTTTCAGTATCCGGTATTAATAATTGCAATTTTGATTGCCGTGGCTCCCAGAAACGGTTGACACGACCACATTATCTTAACCTGTTTCTACCTCGTTATATGCACATACTCGTCGATAATCAATTGTTAGGGCAGCTACTTATTACATTAACCCGCTTACACAAAATGAACGGTTCTAAACTCAATATTGGGCTGATTCAAGCTCGCCATGAATATTGTTTACCATTAGGCGTTTGATTGGTCGCTTCGAAAAGAGCTGTCCTCCGCAATGAAAATCGAAAACCCTAATTATACAGGCTTATTATGGCGCGGTCGATGTACTGTAGAGTATTTAGCTGAACGCTACACCCATAATCCATCTCATAGAAAGTGAAGCTCCCAAGATATGCTTTCCCAAATCACAATGCCACATCACTAAAACTCCCATCCTCTTCCTTCTCCTCCTCAACAGTAGGTTTCCTAATCGGCAACGCACTAGCATTGAATGAGCTCTGCCTTTCCCTCCCACTACTATCTTCTCTTCCACTTTCCGCACTTCCCTTCTCTGTCTTGCTACTTTCATCCCCACTCCCAACTCGCCCTCTCTCAACCTTTGGGGTATGTTTCGGCGGTGGTGTAGGTGGCTCATCGTCCTCACTATCCTCCCTCCCATTCCCATTACCCATCCCGTTTCCACCATTCCCATCCCTATCACCCCTACTGGTCCTCTCCGGTGTCGGCGGCGTAACCTCCGTCCTCGGTGTCCCCAACTGCGGGGGCGGACTCTGCGGTGGTTCCTGGGCAGAAGGATTCGTCTGCCCTTGTTGCTGCTGCAACACACCAGGTCCCACATTCCTCAACCTAGGATCAGCATTAAGATAATACCCCCTAACCCCTACAATCCTCCCCTCCCTCTCACACCCCTTGATCCAATCCGGCACAACAACAGGAATATTCATCTCCATCGCCTTTTCCCAACCCGTACCTCTACCTTCCGTACATATAAAATGGGTAGTATCAATCCTGACTGTATCGATCATTTTTCCGCCGATTCTGTCCAGGGTGCTTGCGAGGGATTCTTTCAGGGCGGAGGGCATTATACCAGGTGTGACGGTTATACCACTTAGTTCCGTCATTTTGTGTGTGCGAACCGTGAGCTTTTCGGAGGAGTATGTTCCGGCGGATGTGCGTAGGACGAGATGGAAGGTATATTCCGTATCCACCGCGAGACCACTAATCTTGGTACTACTCTTCTCCTCCGGCTTAGGGATATTTCCCGCTTTGGAGCCATTCCTATACAGTGATAACGTTCGCAATTCTGCGGTAGCTAGTTCTACGGGATCCCATTCTAGTACTATGGATGTTTGTGTCGTGTTTCTGCAGCGGAGGATGGGAGGGGAGGGGGAGTGGAGGCCAAAGGTTTGGTAGATTGTTGTTTGAAGGGATGTGAATTGTTTGTGGGACGCGGCTTCGGATGTGTGGTTTCGGGAGACGTTTATGTCTACTATGGACCCGGAGGATATATCTGGGGGAAGGAGGATGGATGGGAATTCGATCTGGGTGGTTTGACGTGTTAGTAGGGAATATACAGTGTATAGAATTGTATATTGCATCCAAGCGGTAAGAGACCAGCCCAGTAGCGAATTGCTTGTTGTCCAGTTGCAGTCTGCAATTTGAATCCAAGGAAAGGGAGTCTCGATGCGCCAATCCACAAATCATAACAATCGAAGAACTAACAATTCTTTTATCCTCCGTCATGAGGACTGCCATACCGGCATCCACCTTGCCGACCGTGAGGGAGACCAGCATCTTCTGCGAATGAGACGTTGTTGTTGTCTTCCGAGCTGGGATGGCAGGATCTTGGATTCGCGAACAAGTGGTCGATGCAGTTGGATGCCAAGACCTTAAAAAAAAATAGGGAGGTACCTGTTACTATATTTGTTAGCTGCGAGTCGCGAGCATCCTCCTTTTCTAAATTTCTGGGTTGCATTTAAGTGGATGCGTTCGGTCTCCAAAGGTCTCGCAGTATCTGGTTATCGGTAGTCCATATGGCGGTAAAGGAGTAGCTCGGAGGAGCTCAAGCATAGATGCCAACTGAATTTGTATCCACCCACAGCCTTTCTATTTACAACGACAATGCTATAGCATACACAGGCCTCCAACTAACTTCGTGGTATGCCCTCAGAGTGGATTATAAAAGAGAGAGAAAAATACTGGTAGCTCTTTACCCCGAGATAAGCTGACGACACCCTACTGGTTACAAAGAGTAATCTTCTAATCCTTGAACTTGCGATTCTCGTTCTCGCCAAACAGTATAGCCCGAATAGTAGGTAGAGCATCCGTCTCGAGCAACCTCAGCCGTTCCTCGAAAGTATTGTTGATATCAATCCTACCATTCGTACCACTGATGGAGATGCCACCAAATCTATACAGAAGCAATTAGCACAGTCCCGTATCAAATTTAAAAGAGTAATGACGTACGATCCCTCCGGCAGCGGGTTCCCCTCATCCAATGTTAACTTCCCCTCCTTCCCAGTCTTCTCCTTGAAAACCTTCTCCGCCCTCTCAATCCCCTCCTTGACAACACCATAATCCGCCTTCCTCGCCCTCACAGCCAACTTCTCCTCATCCAACGCATACATGCCCTCCAAACACAAATCCCTAACCACATCTCCATACTTCCCCTTATCCTGTTCCACACTCTTCCCCAATTTTGTTCGTGTCTCCTCAAACAACTCATCCAACAATTCTTGCCTTGCAGACAGTACCTTTAGTCTGGACTTGTTGGATACGGTAGACCGCGTGATTTGTTGCGACATGGAGGCTTGTTTGAATTTCTTTTCGTAGGAGGAATCTATGGAGGATGTTTCTTGGCGGACTAGTTTTGACTTCTCGATGGCGAATTCTTCGTCGGCTTTCAGGTGGATTTCTTTGGCTTTTTCGAGCGCTTCCTGCCGGATGAAGGCGGTCATTTTTTTGAGCTCGCCGGCGACCTGGGTTGTGGAGGTGGAGTTAGTACAGCTGGATGTAGATAGGGCGATTGCCTAGTTGTATGACGAAGGGGGAAGTAACTGACTTGGTCGTCCGACATGGCGTGTATCTGTGACATGATGAAGAGTGAGGTTCAGAGGAGTAGAGGAGTAGAGGATGAGGAGATTAGATTCGTAGAGAATCGTTGTGGTTGATATCGGTGGTGGTGGGGGTGGGGGTGTTTATGGAAGATCTCCCAAGCTTGGTCTGCTCACAGAATTGGATCTGGAGCTCCTTGATGACGCTATGCCAATCTAGGACAAGGGTGGCGCATGGAAGTCATCAGCTGCGACGCAACAAGCCCGGAATCCTTGGGATGACAGACTGTCGCTCAAAGAAATCACACACCACTCTCCACCGCAACATTTGACAATCTACTGGAGATTTTGGAGAGGCAAGGTATACCCGTCTGTGGTGAGGTCATTTTCAACTAACGTTCACGCGGCCACGCCTCACGAAGCCGCTTGCGACACACCGACTATCCTCCTGCGAAAGCAGCACCAAGACGCCCAAACCAATGAAGAAAGACTTTCAAGAATGTTGCCGAGAAGCTGGAAATCCTCTGTGAGGTGACAGTACGCTTAAACCCTTCATTTTCCCACCACTAGGGCTACATCGCAAAGATGAGGACAATGCCATTGGGCGCCAGCGTGGCCCTGGGCGTGCTGGTGGGATTGGTGTCGACAGGTGTGCAGAGTATTGGGTTGACGCATCAGCGGAAATCGCATTTGCTAGAGGATCAGAAGTCTATGGAGGAAGATGGACATGTCGCCAGACCGGCGTATAAGAGGCGAAGATGGCAGGTTCGTATTCTATCTTGCCGAAACTTCGAAATCTGATTGAGATGTGCTAATGTGTTATATAGGTGGGAATGCTGATGTTTCTCGTGGCCAACATAGTAGGAAGCAGCATTCAAATAACGACGTTGCCCCTCCCAGTCCTCTCAACATTGCAAGCCGTCAGTTTCTCTCCACCCCACATCCCCACAACCCAACTAATCACCAATATCCAGTCCGGTCTCGTCTTCAACACAATCTGCGCAACCATAATCCTCGGCGAGCCCTTCACCCGTTACTCCATAATAGGAACCTGCCTAGTCGCCACCGGCGCCGTCCTAATAGGGATCTTCGGATCCGTAACCGAACCCTCCCACAACCTAGACCAACTCCTCTACCTCCTCTCCCGGTCCCAATTCCTAATTTGGCTCTTCGGAACCCTCTTCGTAGCCATATTCCTCATGCTAGGTACATTCATGCTTAAACGAATACCTCCACGGTATATACACCGCGTACGGTTTATAGAGGGGATGCTCTACGGAAGTATTAGTGGTATATTCTCCGCGCATGGATTACTTCTTGCTAAAGCTGCGGTGGAATTACTTGTGAGGACTATCGCGGATAGACACAATCAATTCAACCGCTGGCAATCGTATATGATTCTCTTTGGATTTTTATTCTTCGCTCTATCGCAGCTATATTATATGCACCTCGGTTTGAAACTCTGTTCGACAAGCGTATTGTACCCCTTCGTCTTTTGCATTTACAATATCGTCACCATAATAGATGGTCTCATTTATTTCGATCAGGGATCGCGACTGCCGCCTTTGCATGCTGGTCTTATTGCTGTTGGGACTGTGGTACTTTTGGCAGGTGTTTTCGCGTTGAGTTGGCGATTGCAGGCGGATGGGCAGATCCCTGGTCCGGCGGCTGTGGATGTGAGGGCCAAGGCTAGGGTGCCGACACCGAGGGCTGGCCTTGCGCCGGGGTTGGGCTTGCTCGATTCGGGGGAGAGTGAGGATGAAGATGGTCACGTGCTGCGGTATTCGAATGATGAAGAAGCAGCGAGACCTTCGGAGCATACGCCATTGTTGCGGTCGGCTACTGCGCCGGCGGTGGAGCCATCTACTGTTGCAAAGAGAAGAGCTGGGACATTGAATTTGCCGAAATCGCGGAGAAAGACCACTGTGGATGCGACGAGTGAGATATGGGATGAGCTTCACGATAGAAGTGATACTCGTCGCTATTCTGGCGGACCATATTCACCACATTCGATGCGGTCACCGTCATCATCACGACTATTGGAAAGGCGTCGAGCAAGTGGTGGACCACAACATGCACGTACAATGCCCACGCGGCGAAGTAAAGGGTTCAGTACTTTCACAGAGGCTCCTTGGAAATTCTTGGGAAATACAATCCGTGGAAATGGTAGTAATTCTAATAAGAATCAGAAAACACCGATTCCACGATTTGAATCTCCACCACCGTTGTCGGATGGACCTACCGATGGCGAAGATACAGAGGGAGAGCATGAAGTTCGCACAGGGAGAGGCAGGGGTTGGAGCCTCGGTGGAAGAGAACCAGACAATTCGTCAAATATGTGGATGAAACTCAAATGGTGGAAGAAGAGGTGGAGATCTAGTGACAGTGAGCAGAATGGGGTTGATGACACGTGAACTCCTTCTAAGCAAGAGGTTGGAGCTTTACATATCACTGTTACTTTGGACATATAAGATATCAGGGTAGACTGGTTTGGTATACTGAATACAATTTTTCGTTCTTTGTGGTGGAGGATCGGATGGTTTGCGTGCCTTCTTTCAGGTGAGAGTGACATTCATGGTGGAGCGTGTTCTTATTGTCGGGCTTCCATCTCGTTTCTCCCTTCCAATCTTTCATCCAGTCCGTTCAAGCTTCGATTCGGAACTGTCTGTTCTCTTCTCTTCTTTTTTCCTGTTTTACTCACGTTCTATATCTTATCTTTTTCAGCCGTCCTTTGTCTGCTTTTCTCTATCATCTATCTTGATCTACTCGCTATTTTCCTTTGCTTGATATCTCATGTCGATATTGCCTCTCCCGCATGGCGAATGGGCCTACTCGTTTCCCCTTCTATCCCATCGCGTACGCTTCGCTTTGCCAATTATATCCCATTGTGAGAACGATATATCTACTTTCCAAAACCTCAGCCTCGCCATCAGCTTCAACAACACAAACAAACCTCCACATGACCCATATTCGCGACACCACCGCATACAGCCGGCCAAATCGCCATTTCACTATGGCAACTGCCCATCCGCAACACTTCCCTCGGAGCGTCGCGCTGCCACCGCAAGCCACAACCCCCAACAGTTCCACCCTTAAATAGAGGTCCTCAAACTTCTCAGAGAAACTTTCTTCTCTCCCCAGAGCACTGACTACGGAGAATCGAGACACGTACTTCACGATCACCACCACCTGTTGACAGTGTTTTTGAATTACTACGTCCCCGACGTTTACTCTTTTTCACGCTCCCGACACTCACATCAAGTACAACGTCCACGGCGTTTACAAGCTCTTCCCTCCCTACACCACCGCGTACATGACGCACACGCCTTCTACACATACACCACACATACGATTTCCCCAACAACATCCACCATGTTGTCTTCCCTTGAAAAGTTTATCGAGGAAATCTTCGTGATGTTGTTCATTGTCAGTGCCATTACGTTCTACCGTTGGCATTGCATGCGGGAGGAGGGCTGCGCTGCTATTGCGGCGCCATGGTAAGTACAATCATGCGTATTTGTGCATACCGTAAACGTTTACTAACCTTGCCAGTAACCCTGCAGTTGAGCAGACTAAGGAGAAGGACACCAGTAATCTTGGAGATGACTATTCTCACTCGTAAGTGCCACTAGTCCCTGCCACCGCCTTAGGTACTAACCATATCAGTAATACCAATGAGGTCGATCTCGACGCGCCGGCTTCACTACCAATGACAATTCCACAATTCCAGACAAACTCTGCAAACGAAGATGGTAATCGTTTAGAGTTTGCGAATATAGATGTCATCATTGCAGAGGTCAAGGAGGAAGCTCACCGGGCTGACTCAACTTACTCTTCCGAATCTCATTCCTCCCCTTCATCTTCGGTATCTGGCTCTTCCCTCCGCCAGGAAAACGTGAACGACATTCCCACTTTCGTCCTCAACATCCCACCCATTGACGACCTCCGCGCTGATCCCTCCGCGATCATCACTACGACATACAGCGAGCTCTCATCCTACATTGAGAGTATGGAAATTGCCGATGTCGCTCAACTCAAGTCCCATCGAGAAGCTTTTGAAGCAGAAAAAGCCGCATTTGAGGAGGAGAAAGCCGTAATCAATGATTTCACCAATATGGTTGAGGGCCATTGCGATGCAGCAAACGCCGAACTTTCGCGCATTAAGAAAGAGCTTAGAGATGAAGTTACGGCTAAAGACGAGACCATTGCCCATCTTACCAACGTCTGTGAGGTTCTCGGGAAGTCTCACACCGAGGCTAACCAGAAGATCCGCGAGGGTCAGGATGACCTGGAGTTGGCTCTGGGTGAAATTTGTCGTGGGGATGGGGTCCAGGACGAGCTGCGCAAGGCTCTTGAGGATATGGAGGTGCAAAATGCTGTGCTTTCGGAGAAGTTGCAAGTGAAGGACCAGGAGAATGAGCAGCTTGCCGATTCTTGTGAGATCCTCGTCAAGTCTCATGGCGAGGCGAACGAGAAGATCCGTGCTGGGCAGGATAACTTGGAGCAAGCCCTCGCAGAAATTCGTCATGGTCGTGTTCTCCAAGAGGAGACCCAGAAGGTTCTTGTCGGGTTGAAGGCTCAGCAAGATCAGATGGTCAAAGAGCTTGGTTTCAAGGACGAGGAGAAGAAACTTGCTCTGGGCGCCTATGGTGTTCTTCGGGAGTTTCACATCGAGGCTGAGGAGAAGATCCGTGCCACTGAAGGAGAATTGGGAATCGCTTGGGAGGAGGTCCAGGGCGCCAGGGAAGAGCTGGGCCAGGCCCGCAATGAAATCCAGGTCATCAACGGGAAGCTGAATCGCTCTAACAACCACGTCCAAACCAGTAAAGACGAGCTTAATGGGGCCCGCAAGGAGGTTCAGCAGATCCAATCCACCCTCGACACTCTGCGGGTGGCCCTCGCTAAATCCCTAGCCGAGCATGTCGAGCTTGAGTATCACGCCTCCGACCTCTCCCAGCAACTCGTCAACACACAGAACGAGCTCAAGAAGCAGAAGCAGGTCAACAAGACCCTTCAGCCCCATCACGTCGTTGTGGAGGACCTCACCAAGCAAATTGGGGAGGTTATTCGTCTCCGTGATGTCAACGCTGGTCTCCAGCAGGCTATGGACAAACTCGAGAATGCGAATGTGGATCTCAAGTCTCGTCTTGAGAAGTCCGAGGCTGATTTGAAGGACGCCAACTTTCAGACCCGGTACCAGCGAGGTCAGGCGGAATTCTATTTAGATAAGCTGCTGACTCCAGATGCTTCGGACGCCGTTCTCGCTCGGTCTGCCGCGAAAGATATTTTCGCAATGGGTACGCCTGCTTTCGACCACAAGATTGCTAACGCTACCACGATCGCCGCTGTTCCGGACATCGTTGTTACAGCTGCTCCGACCACCACTCGAACCGCTACCCCGGGTCCTCTGCCACAAGTTCTTTTGGCTGCCGCTGATGCTGTTAGTCCAATGGTCCAGAATTCCAGGACAATGACCAAGGGCTTGCAAGCTGCCAAGAAGCCTTTTACCACGGCAGAGATGAAAGATTGGAGCGCTGAGTTGAAGACTATGCGGATTCGGTCGGAGAAGACTCTGGCTCGTTCGAGGGCCATGCGTGCCAAGCATGAGGTTCCTGTGAAGCCCACCACTGCTTCAGATGTCGAGGATGATGAGACCTTTAATCTTGAAGTTAAGGACACACCCGCTCGATCCAGAGCTTCCCTCGCGAAGTACGCCCATTCAGCTGCCAAAGTCGTAGCTCTGAAGGGTCCTGCTGCTTCCAATGCTGTGCGCGCCGACCCTAGCAACGTCATCCCCCGTGCTAGAGCTTGGCTCGCGAAGTATACAATTCCAGCAGAGGAGGCCTCCTCTACAAAGGCAGTCGTCAAGAGCGTTATCACTGCTCCGGTTCTTCTTCACGACAACAAGGAGAATGAGTCGGTCCATAGCAATTCTCCCGACCTCTCGCCATCGGACGCTATCCTCAGCGTCGCTAGCAAGCGACCCTTCACGCGCTCTCCTTTGACAGCTGTCCCTGCTCCCGAAGCTTCTAAAGAGGGCTCTCGGTCCGTCACTCCAGGTAGTGACCTGGGAGCTTACTGGGACGTTCCTATTACACCTCCGTCCAGTCCTGAGACGGTGGCTCACAACTCGCCGCCTCGCCCCCCCTCCCATCTCGATCTCCGCACTCCAAATGGTCTCGCTGATCCCTTGGATCGTCTCCCTCTTGTCCTGTCTCCCATGAAGACTGCGGCTCGAGAGCGGGAGAATGCAATAATTCGCCACATGGAAGATGCCGCTAAAGCTGCTTTGACCCTGGGTGAAGACAAAGACGGCAATATCATTCCTGAGGAACTGCTGCTGATGGAAGAGACTCTCAAGGCCAATGAAGCTCTCATCCCGCCAGAGGCTATTATTCCTCTGCCGTTATCCCCTCCCATCCACAATACCGCCGCTTACACGACTCCCATGAAGTCGACCCAAGATGAGTCGCTGATCCCACCTACACCAAAGGAGATCGCCGACATGGCAGAGCTTATGCTCGCACTCACAAAGGACGACCACGAGTCCCCTAAGAAGTTGGTGCAGTTGGAGGCCGTCTATAATGTCGCGGTTAAGGCAATCCCTACGGAGGTCATACCAGCTCTTGCTTGTGCTTTGCCTCCCGTTACCCCAAAGGAGATTATCAGCCTGAATCTGGACTTGCTGGCCTGGACGGACAAGGAGAATGACCACCGTTCTCCTGAGAAGCTCGGGTATTTGGTGGATGCTCTCCGGGTCTCTGAGGCCGCCACTCCTCCGGAGTGTACCCCCACTCCGGCTCGCTTCGCCGCTAAGCCGAAGGTATCTTTTGAGTCGAGTCCTCGTATGAAGGTCTCGCTCAAGAATACGCCGATTCCGAAGCTTCTACCAAAGTTTTCGGGGATTCCGAAGATGCCGCGGATGTCTTCTCCAACCAAGAAGGTGATGCGTAAGCTTCCGCCGATTCCAGAGGCTTCTCCTCGCAGCCCACTCTCCCCTAGAGATTTGTCGAAGCTTCCAAACAAAACTTTGTCGAGACTAGGTGGGGCGAGGTATATGAAGCAATTTTAGGGCAGCGACTAGGGAATCTGAGGTGGCTTAAGGGACGATATATTGGGTGGAGTTTGGTTATGATTCGGGCTCCACATTTGGATATGGGTCTTCGAAATCTTGTTTAGTTTTTAGTTTTTAGTTTTTTTTTTCGGTTTCATGGTTTCATTTGGGTTTGTTGGTTTGTCATGATTTGGGGTACGTCTATTTCTTTTTCACAGCTTACACCTACAGATTGTATTTGCAGCTTTGATTTGGATGCGTTCATAAGTCCAAGAACATTGAGTCTTGGCCATCCAAAGGAGCCAGCAAATCCGATCATATTGGAAGTGGTATATATTGGATCGAAGTTTCTGGGCTTCTCTTTTGGAATTGTAGGTTTTATCATCATGGGGATCATTTGTCATTCTCATTTGGTGTTCTATGGTTTGAAAAAGTATTCTGGCATTTTCTTAGTTGCTATGGAGTTTGTATGAGGTAAACTTTATATTCTCTTGTCACTATCATCTGCCATGATCCATTTTTCTCTTCATGATAAATTTTATCAATAACTCCTTTTTCAACTCAGGGGCCTTAATGAGAAGCACTGATTTCAAAACTCACTGCACTAACTTCGGTGAGCTTTACTTCCATCATCTTTTCAATCCTCTGCTGAATCTTTAACATAACCTGAACAGTGCAGCTACGGGGAAATTCCCGACCTTGAGATAGGATCGTTTCGATATCACTTGGAAGCGGGGGACATCTATGTCTATAGGTATACTATTTTATGTCTTTTTGGGTCTATCCTAGGATTAAGATTCTGGTTCACTCTAGGAGAAAGTTTTACCTTTCGAATGATGTCTACATCGATTGCGTTCGATCTCTTTTGACGCACAAAGAAAACCATTCAGCCTTATCTCTATCATGAACTACCTGCTCCTTTTCAACCGCACCATAGTTGCCCCCACTCTAAGTACCGAACCAGTATGATATCAGGAGACGGAGACTATGTATACGCATCAAGAACAGATCGTAGCAACCCTCGGGAGGTCGTTGAGAACAGACCTCAAGAGACAACACTGTATACATTAACAGGATCATTGTGATCAATGTGTTTCTATCACAACTTCAGGCTGCACATCTCTTCCCGGTGTTCAACTAATTACCGCAATCCGCGGGCCTATCTCAGCACATCACGCCTCGTTTTGCCGCACCCTCAACATCTCCATACTGAATCACTACCTTCCCTCCACCGAATAATCCACATCCTCTTCTCAATCACAAACTTCAACAACAAACTCATACCATTAACCTCACAACAACATCCTTCCACCACATTATCACAGCGACACTACCACCACAATCATATCTCTAGTCAGAACCTGTTTACAATTATATTGCTTAGCATGGCATCTCCTGAGACCAAGCCATTAGATCGTTCTGCTACGCTGCGTGCTCAGATCACCGAGTATGTCGACCCAGTTCCAATTCAGGAAAGGCCAAAGCTGATCAAAACATCTAGGTTGAGCGCGTCTCGCGGGTACAAAGATATCACCACTTTCCTTGGTAACGATACGAAAACTCAAGTCCACAAGGCTGTCCTGCGCCGCAACTCGGGTTATTTCACTGAAGCACTTCAGCATTGCAAGTTCAGAGTAAGTCCGTCCTCTGCTTCTTTTTGAGTATATACTGACACACCGAAGAGCACAACGTGATCAAGCTGGAGAGAGAAGAACCAGAGGTGGTCCTCTATGTCCTCAAGTACCTGTACTTGTACACCATGGAATTCGACTTCCCTGCAGAAGACATGGACGACATTTGTTTCCATGTCAACATATTTGCAGCGGCCGTATTCTACGACATAGACACCTTGAGGACGTCAGCCGTGTCCAAGTTTGAGTCCTCTTTCGCAGCGAATTGGAAGCAACCAGGTTTCCCCGTTGCGGTCCAGATGGTCTATGAGACCACCGCTTCCTATGAGTGCGGGCTCAGGGATATTGTGGCCACGATCCGCGCGGACAATTACCAGGAAATAATGGGGACAGATAGCTTGAGAACCCCGTTGGCTTACGTTCATGAGCTGGAGAACGATGTCAAAACTGTTTGGAAAGGTCGGAAGAATAGAGAGGAGACGCAGTACGATTGTCCTAAATCAGGCTCCAAGACAAATGGCCCGGACACAACTCAAATTCCGGCCGAACCTGCCGCGAGCCAACGTCGAACTGTCCCGTCTCCACAGTACAGTACGACTTCGCCAATCTACAGCCCGACTTCACCAACCTACAGTCGGACTGCACCAGTCTCCCATACGGCCGAACCTGTAGCAACCAATGATGCAACCGTTCCTACTCCAAAGTACAGTCCGACTTCACCAGCTTACAGTCCGACTGCCCCGGTGTACTGTTCGACGTCGCCTTCCTACAGTCCGACTGCGCCAGTCTACAGTCCGACTGCACTAAAGCCACCCCATACCTCGACTACAGCGCCATTCTATAATCCGACTAAGTCGTTCTACAGGCCAACAGTGCCGGTCTATAGTCAAATGTCACCAACTGACAGCCCAGCAGCGCCATCATACCCTCCAACGGCAGCGAGCTCCAGTCCCGCAACAGCGAGCTATAGTCCAGCAGAGGCGAGCTATAGTCCAACAAACCCACGTTATAGTCCTACAGCGCCACAATACAGCCCGAGGACATATAGTCCTTGGTATAATCCCACAGCACCGCGCTAGTATTGTGACAGCACGAATCGCTCTGAGGAGAGGATTGTATTTGAAAGAAGGCGCACTGTAAGCTGTAAAAGCTTTGATGTATATAGTATGCAAATTGTGACTTGATTATAGGAGATGATTGTCAGACTTGCTTCTTGTGCGGCTTCGAATATCCATAAAGGGTAACTGGTGGGGTTTTGGCTCACTTCGGCATGGCAAATCTTTTTCTCTATGATGCTGGCGGTTTTGAGTTGTTGGTATGAGCTCATTTACAATTTCCTTATGGAATAGCACCTTTCAAAATTAGAACAATTCCTCGTTATATGTATCTACTTTGTAAAGCTTGTTTGAAGTCCTAATAGTCAAAGCATGATCGAATACCCTAGGTCATGAACAAGAAACCCAAGTGATGCTTTCATGAATCAGTGATGACACCCTGGAAATTTAGTGATACTTCGCAGAATAACGGCTGACGGGGCTGTGAATATGATCAGCCATGTACACTTCGTGAAACTGAATCAGGTAACTCAAGAAACCACAGTTTAAGCCCGCTTCCAAAGTCATCACGGATGATTTCTAACACATTTTGTAAAATATTGGTGGTCGAAATTTGCTTCCAGACCCAAACCATGGTGTTCGTCAGGAGAGGTGCTACCCAGGCATCCCCTTTGGTCGCACCTTCCATTTTAATCCAAATGACGCTAGGCACCATGCAAATTCCATACCACAAAGAATACAAAAAGAGAGACAACGTAACTTAACTCTTCGACTTAACACTACACCAACCGTCAACAAAAGTACCGTGCCTATCACCAAAACACAGCTCAAAACAATTGCACGCTCGCTTCCAATCAAACAAAAGTTTTCTGAGCCCTTTCCAACTCTTCTCACACAGCAATCATGTTACTCTTCAAGATCTTCCCCGTCTTGCTCGCTGCAATTGCGGCAGCAGTCCCAACAAATCCACAAGCCCTCACTGCTGCAACCAACCACTTCGAAAAGCGCAACGCTACCAAGGAAGGATGTGTAAGTATTCATCCTGGCTTCACTCACTCACTTCCCAGAATCTAACGCCCTCAAGCAGGTCTACATGTGCATGTTCCCCCGCTGGGAAGGACCATGCGAGTACAAAGATTTCAAGTTTGGTGAATGCGTCTCCTTCATCAATACGACATGGGTCAGTACTCACTTTCAATTTCTCCGAATGATAAAGCTAATATGAATTCTGATTAGTACCAGCACATTCTCTCCTTGACACCACAGCCAGGAGTGATGTGCGACCTCTCAGTCGATTGGAGGGATTGTGCCAGCGCGAGCAACGTCGGCAAGGGAATCAAGTATCCTGGTATCGACGACATGATTGAGCATAGCCGCGACGATCAGATCGGTTCCATGATGTGCTACGAGGGTTGAAAAAAACGGGGAAGCAAAAGCTCGCGACTGACTGCTTGCACGGGTTTTCTGCTCTTCCACATACGAACTTGGTAGTGGGGGTGAAAAGTGACGGGTCCAAAAGTAATGGAGATGAAAAGCAATCGGGTGATCAAAAGCGTTTCTTTTCCAAGACAAAATGAATATGTACAATAAATATGAAAATCCGCAGCCATACTGGGCTGCTTAAACCCTTTCAAAAACAAAAGCTTATGCACCAAGCTGCAGTGATGACTCCGCAAGTTCTGCTGATGAGTCCTCAGTCTGAATTCCCTCGAAGACTGGAGCAGGATCAACAACACGCCTATTCTTTGGGCATTCAGGCGCGCTTCGCCATCTCAATTGATATTGAATCTTCTGGTCGAACTTGGCGTCGATGGAGTCGACCGTGAGTAACCCACCAGCTTGCTGGTTGTTGGATGTAAGGCGGACGTCGCTATTATTCTCGTGTTAGTATGGGGAATGATAGGGAAAAGGTGACAACTTACGTATTGATATTGGCCATTGTGTCCTTTCCACAAGGAGACCAGATATAAGTTTGCAAATTGATCTTATCATCCTTCTTATACTGATCATGGAACGGTCCATTAATCGAAGCACGTGACGTGACCTGCTCCGTCTGGCCCGAGAAGTAATAATTTGACACAATCTCTCCCGTGATTCCAGCATCAATATCCGCATATCCACGAGTAAGAACACCAACAACGGTGTATCTATAACCAGCTGGATACGACAGTAGCAAATTGATCTGGCAATTCTTGCGTGCGTCAGATCGGGATTTTGATTGCGGTCCGATTGTGGCTTCGTATTTGCTGAAGAGTAGGGTCAGGACTGTGCCTTCGCTGTTGAATTGTGTTTGAACGCTGTTTGCTGGGCAGCCACTGCCGTTGGCCTTGACGCTTTTCACGTAGACTTTGCCAGCTGGTGGACCATCTTGTGGTACTGGATTCGCGAGTGCACCAGCGGCGAAGAGAGTTGCGAGGCTTGCTGAGAACTTCATGTTGGTAATTTGATGAAAAAATTGAATCGCTGGTTGGTGAAAGTTGATGAGGTAAGATGAGATGAGCGAAAGAGGAAGTGACTGTTGTCAATGATAATCGAGGAGAATGCGGGCGTCATCCTTTTTAAGTATATGCTTGAGGCTCTACCAAGAGCCATCATGTTCTGAAATTAGAACATAGATGAAGCATACATATTGAGCCGGATTCAACTGCCTACGATGCATCTGGTTTTTTCGCAGATCACGCATGGTGTTGCAATTTCAAATACGAGGTGCGTGCAAGGAGAGCCACCAGGTCGAGCTTGGATGAATCCAAGAGAGAGATGGACATGCACCATACCGTGAATCATTTCCTGGTAATGGGAAGAAGCTTCATTCTCCAGCATGCACTGATGCTATTTGGGGTGATCTGAACCGGGAATGGACAGCTGATGATGTGCAAATCGGAGTAGACCGATATTACCGAATGCATCTCATTGGTGTGGAGCAGACTGTTAAATTGACAAGTTGATATAGGTGGCTTGGTAATTGTAATATCAATCTCGCTCGGAGCTGAAACTTAGCGTTGCCACAGGTACAAGCATATGCGTAAGTGCCTTTCTTATGATCTAGACTGTAAGTGAGGTGGAATCGTGCAGATGAGCTATTGTTAGAACGCTACGAGAAAGAGAAATTAAGGTGATATTTTGACAGGCACGTCCGGGATATGGTGGTCCAGACGTTCGTGTAGTCCGTCAGGGCAAGAGAGTTGAGCATATATTAGCAGATATTGGCATTAGGGTGATCTCCAATATATTGATGGACTGTCGAGCAACAAAGTGTGGCGGCTAAGTCTCTAAATCGCGCTTTAGGTTGTTAGTAAGATAATTGCGAAGGGGAGCATTCCAGTACATGCTTCCAATATGGACTGACTATAAGTATGGTCCACATTGTAAGCCCAGACGGCTTGTTGAATGCTGCTCATGATTTTCGGATGGCGTGTCGACATACTGATCACGGACCCGGCTATGGAATTGATTAAACACATGAGAGCGTAGGCCATAGCGATTTATCGTTTCCCGGTTTCTGGTATCCACAGAGCAGGCCTAGGGCATAATTTTTGTCCCCTACAACGCCTTACAGTAGTGATAATAGGACAATGTATGGATTGAACAGCTTCAACCTCGCCACGATATTTGTGTGTGTTTCGAGGGGGCTACTCTGGGTCCTTATGGAGTAATTCCAGTATTCAGGAGATGGGCGTACTCTTTTCAGGTTTTCGGTGGTTGCTATTGACCGACATCACGCATGACAGCGATTGGCAGGTACTAGCAAACGACCAGGGCTTCCGATTCTTGGCCGAAGTTGGGCCAGATGCATGAAGCGATATAAAGTGACTTAATATATCCTCAATATTTCCGATAAAAATAAAACTCACTACAATAGATGGCGCAGATCGAGAATTACGTAGCTTCAAGAAACAGTCCGAGCTGGGAAAAGGACACCCGAATGCAGATGGATACGAGACTTGGTGTTTATAAAGAAATGAAAGCAGGACTGGTGTTCATGCAAATGGTGCACATCTCTTTGAGGCTATAATTAACACCTATAGTGTCTGGCCAGAAAGAAGTCGGGATATCTATTAGTTAATTGATTAATTAAGAGTATTGCCCAGAGGATCAGATTCTACTCACTCAGTTCAACGAAAGATGCCGAAGCCCGCAGCAGCCACACCAGATAATAGCAGTTCAAGCTGACAGCCTTCGTGTTTAACCTCCGGAAAGTTGACTGTCAAAAGATTTTGAAACCTGATTGAATGGGTATTCTGCGGCGCATTTGATAGTTCTAACCGGCCGGATCCCACATCCTGCGTAAAGTATGGATACTTCGGAACAGATATTTTGCGGCGCAGTCTAGCTCGTATCTCTGAGTGCGAGATAAGTCAAACAATATCGCATCAGATACGATAAAATCATGAGCTTCCAAGAGGTTGGAGGATTGATGATTAGGAGTCGTGATGCTGCGCAATACGCCACCATCACGGTCATGACGTTGCCGAGGAAAGTTGACAAATGATTCCAGCTGCGCATCTTTAAAGAACACACCCAAACCTATAAACTTAGACTCCAATTCGGAAAGAATCATATTCAAAATTATTCCAAGATTGCAGCTCTTAAGTCTTTCATCGTCAGCTCTATAGTCTTGGCCCTATTC
This sequence comes from Tothia fuscella, assembly GCA_010583015.1. Lineage (NCBI taxonomy): Eukaryota > Fungi > Ascomycota > Dothideomycetes > Venturiales > Cylindrosympodiaceae > Tothia > Tothia fuscella. The sequence goes on along the minus strand of MU007094.1, from coordinate 78,019 downwards.
ATGTCATTTCTCTCCCGCTTCACCCGCCCATTCTCATCAAAACCAGCTGCACCTTTTATTATGCCTGAAGGTTCTCAAAAGGCGACGATCGCCGCAGGATGTTTTTGGGGCGTTGAACACATGTACAGACGTGCTTTCGATAACAAAGGGCTCCTCGATGCGAAAGTCGGATATATTGGTGGCGACAGCAAGAACCCGAGCTATAGAGCCGTATGCTCCGGCGGAACCGGTCGTAGGTGTTCAAGAGTCGTGTAATTTTTACCTGAGCTCATGGAAACACAGATGCCGAAGCTCTCCAGGTCGTCTTTGACCCAGAGAAAGTCAGTTATCGTCAACTGATCGAATTCTTCTATAAAATGCACGACCCCACAACGAAAGACCAACAAGGTCCAGACAGAGGTACACAATACCGCAGTGGCATTTTCTATCACGATGACGAGCAAGAGAAGATTGCAAAGGATGTCACCGAGAAGGTGTCGAAAGAGTGGTGGAAGAAGGGCAAAGTAGTAACAGAAATTCTCCCAGCCGGACAATGGTGGAACGCAGAGGACTATCACCAACTCTATCTGGACAAGAACCCAGGAGGTTATGAGTGTCCCAGCCAGTAAGTGCAGGCCTAACTACATATACTTTAATACTAACAGTCACAAGTTTTCTCCGCAAGTTTCCACCACTTTCGGAATAAAATATTATATATTGATGGGACGAGTGGCAGTGAAACGAAATTTGAATATGACCTTGAACCCATTTTCATTTGCTATTTGTGTGGCTTTCAATCTTCTTGCTCAGCCTTCCTTGGATCGATATCGCTTTGGTACACTCTCAGTTGTCGTACTACACACTCCAGTCATGCAAGGCATATATGTATACGTCTCACCGCGATCGCTTGTAACGATCAACATGCAAAGAGTCGCGCAGTTGTACCACGGCAATGTCCCTCGCGCTGCATCTCCAGCGAGACCTTACAGCCACGAGCATGACCCATCGCTGGCTGGCTCGCAAAATTCTCGCAAAGTATGTTGGCAGGTCAGACCAAAACGTTCATGACACTCTGTTATCTATAAGGCTCAACTGCTAGCTTAGTTGGACACTGATGTTGATTTAAGAAAATAAGTATTTGGAATCAAGTGTCGTATAGGCTATACTGGCCACGCTAATAGCTCACGATAACGTCAGCATCCGGGATTTCAAACCCCAAATTCTGCCATTTCCGCTGCAACGTCCATACAGAATGGATGATTCCAAGAGTTCCAGGCCTTTCACTCGTCACTTAACATGAGCGCTAGCCCCGCAATTTATGGGGCACGTTCCGGATACGTCCTCTGCGTCATGTCTCTCAGACCCCACCCAAAAAGTAACCTCACACCGTGGAAGTAAGGAATTACCAAAGCACACGATAGGAACGAGGTTAGAACCCTGACGATCCAAAGTTATGGTTAGATTGCCTAGCTCTTAGCGAATATGCTAAAGCCTACGAACCAGATGATGTCTGGATTTGTCACTGCTTTTGGATTGGCGTATAAGTATCTGCTGCATGTTCTTGTCGATTGAAGCGCATCAACAGCTTTTACCACAATTTCCGCATATCCTACAAAATTCAACAGACTCAAACTCAATATGACGACTTATACAGGTTCCTGCCATTGCGGCCAAACAGCTTGGGAAGCAAAGCTTGAGAAGGATCAAGCTAGTCACGTTCTATGGTAAGTCGGTTTCTTTTCTTTTGTACAGAAACACAATGCTAAGTGTCTCACAAGCCATTGCGACGCGTGCAAGAAGCTTTCGGGTAGCGCATTTACTCTCAACCAAATCATCCCAAAAGACGCCATCAAAGTCACCAAGGGAGCCGACTCTCTCAAGAATTACAAATATAAGGGTGATTCAGGAAACTCCGTCAACTGCTACTACTGCCCCAATTGCACTACACAGTAGGTTATATTGTATTATACAGGAAGCCACTTCTCCGTAACTGATCCATGCATTTAGCGCATATCATCATCAGGAAGTTATGGGTGATAAAGTCATCTTGAGGACCGCTCTTCTCGAGAAGGCTGGCAGTTTCGAGCCAGCTGCTGAAGTATACGGCAAAGATCGCTACAAGTGGGAGAAAGAGGTGGCCACTACATTCAATGTTATGCCGCCCTCTTAAGCAATAATTGAATGGATATTTTTAAGAGACGGTGTAACTCAATAGGGTTTATTTAACACTCCCAATGCCAAATATCAGATCAGCTTTTTATCTTACGTTCCTACAAAAGCCCTTGCCTTGATGGCTGCTTTTAACCGCAGCAAAAGCTCCTTCGTACACTTAAGTAGGCATCTGCCATATATTTGGAATTGACCGTGTATTTAATTAAGTAACCTTCCAACCTCAGTCATGTGTTACGACATTCGACCTCTCCTTCGGCGACCCACTTAACTGGATCTTCTTCTACACCACGACTCGAACGGATGAGGAGAACAGAGGTCAATAACATTCTAGACCAGGAAATATTTTACAATATTTTACCAATCTTCTCCACCACCACGAGAGGACGGTCCTCTCGAACCATGGTTAGGCCGAGGAGACTGTGCACCACTCCCTTCGTAGTCTTCGAAGTCCGTGACAGCTGCTCTTCGACGCCCTCCTCCACTACCTTGACTTGAGGGCACGAGGGCTTGCGAATCATTACCGAAGTATTCTTGGAAGTCTACAACAGCAGGCGCCCTGCGGCCTCCTCTTCCTCCACCACCGCCATAGGATGAAATACGGCTTGGAAGCGGACTATCGTCCTCCCAATAATTGAGTGCCCTCTGTGGCCGACGTCCACCGGAGTTCGTTGAAGGACTGCGGCTTGGAGCGGAACTATCATCATCCCAATAATTCGGATTTTGAAATTGTGCACGGCCACCAGAGTTGATAGATCCATTCCGACTAGGACCAGGACCATTATCATCCCAATAATTTGGACCTCCATACTGCGGACGTCCACCTGAATTTATTGAACCATTACGACTGGGTCCAGCACCATCATCATCCCAATAATTCGGGCCTTGAGACTGCGGCATCCCACCACCACTTGGTCTCTGCCTTACCACAGCTGTACTTGGTACACCATCTGCGAATTGGACACGTCGAGCTGGTGCGGGCGGTGGAGGAGATGGCGCTTCACCGTGTTGCAGCTCAAAGTGGCCTGGCCCATATGTATCTCGAATAAATCGTATTTGCTCTGCGAAGTTTTCACCATTGGTAAACTCCTTCGTTTCTGGCTCGCCTCCATCAGGTCCTGGACGTTGCCAGACGTTCGGCCTGGCCTGCGTGAAGCCGCCCATGGGGTCATTGGGATTGAGCGCCATGATCGAAGGGAGATGATGCGGTTGTGGAGGAGCTGCTTCGTATCCAATTTCGTGTCACAGTTGAACCTCGCTTAGATTTTTGCGCGGAAGCTGATGGTATAAGGTGTTATCTTCGGATTAGGCAGGTTGCCATGATGTTGTTGTAGGAACAAAGAAATCTGATAACATTTCCGGCGAGTTGTAGTGTTTGATAGTATGGTAGATGGCGCAGACAAAGAGCGTAAAATGAACAAGCCTTCGAGATTGAGCTCAGAAATTGTTGAGTACAAATTGCAGACAAAGAGATTTGAAAAGACTGCCAGCATTGTTGAGCCGAGAGAACCTCAGCCGAGCGATTAATGGTCTTGACAGATAACAATTGTTGTGTAATATGGGATTCGAGCACGAAGCAAATAAAGTCTTAGAGAAGAAAACTCGACAAGAAATTGGAATTTAGACTTCCCAAAGTGAGTATTAAATTGAATCTAGCATGAACATTTGCAAGTATGGCCCCACGTTCGTACGTACAGTTGATAACTTCTTTCCCATACAATCACCCAAGCTACTTTTCCTTTCAGTACATTTACTTGAGAAGATTCAACACAGCGCGCTTTGCGGAGCTTGAGAAATCGGCAATACCCTTGGCTAAAGCATCACCAACAGACTTGCTCGCTGACGCAGCAATACTTTGAACAGCGCTTGGAACCTTTCCAGTAATGGCCTTGACGAAATCTTCGGATGCCGCCTTCTGTGCTGTCAAATTATCGATAGTAGTTTTGGTTTGCCCAGCAGCCTTGATGATGTCTTTCTTATCAGTCAAATCCTTGATGGTTTGTTGTGTTAAAGTGGTGAGTTTGGCGCTGGCACTCTGAACCTGAACAGCTTCCAGCAAAGAGAGGACAGATGTGGAGCTGACTTTTGCAGTCCCGTCCTTGAGGGCTTGCTCGACGGCCTTTGATTTCGCGATAATATCTGCGGATTGGGCTTTTGGATCTCCACCAGCCGTGAGGCCCTTCACGGCAGTGTCGAGGGCGGTGAGAGCGTTTTCGACAGTTGTCAATGCGCCAGTGATGGTAGGCAGATCGGCTGAAACGCCAACAGCATCTTTAACACCCTCGACAGGAGCGGCAATGGCAACGCCCGCAAGTGCGGCAACGAGAAGAGTTCGGTATTGCATTTTGAACCGTAAATGTGTGGAAGATGCTCTAGATACTGCGGCCGATATCGTTAGACGCTTGGGAAGTACAGCGAAGAGCAATGCTCCACTACAGCTTTTATATGTCAACTCACAGGATAGGTGTCAAGTCTTTAAGAAATCAATGCCTTGAAGCGAGGTTAGGATCTGAATGATGAAGGATGAAAAATGAATCGTACCGAGCAGAAGACGCTGGTGATAAGAGGAATCCCACCCGACTTATACAAGCCATCAAAGGCCGAAGATTGCCATAAACTAGAACCTCATCTCATCGGTCCTTCACATGTGCCAGTGGAATATCGTCATAGAGGGCAAATATCATGAATTGGTCCGAGTGTGGAGAGCTATTACCTACGCCATGGGGTGGCATAATTTTGCCTTCGCGAGATAGACAGTAGGTTACCCTAACGTACGCAGGCGCGCTCCGAGGAGGTCCCAACCAAGACATATTTACGACTGGTAGATTGGTGAGATCGATGTGCATCGACGAGTTGTAAGTGGCTCGTTTCACTAACGAGTCTCAGATAGATTGGATCGCTAGAACCTGCTAGCTCTCCGCATTACACATTCGAGTGTAATAATATCTTGCAAGCTGCAAGGGTGTGCTTGATTAATTTGCAAAAGTGGCGGGACAAGAGCCACCGCAGAGGGAATTCGCGCCATGGTGTGAAAGCACTTGAGTTGTGGCAAGCTGAAATGAAATACGATGCCTGAAATTCGCCCTCTGCTGAACAATATCCCGAAAGCTCGACATGACCAGTGCCATCGCAGTCAGCACATGCTGTATACACCATCCCAGCTTTTTGTGCCAACGCCGAAGTTCCCCACATGATACCGGACAGTTCTGATTGCATTTCTTACCGAGACTGAGGGCGATCATCAGATCATTGCAACGGTGGAGGACGCACCTCATGTATGAATGGTATTTCGCGATCGACTAGTATTTTGATCCATGATAACCTTTTCTGTGTACAAATAATTGGCCCACGTTTCCGATCTAAGCTCCGATATCAAAACGAAGCTACACCTGCTTATATGTCAGGATCATCAACGACTATACATGGTGTTTCGAGATCGGGTACAAAACTCTCTGTAGGATGATCGTAATTACAGAATATGGAGAAATGCGGGGAGAAATGCGGGGAGAAACGCATGATGCAAAGTTTACACATGGCATCGGAAGTACTGCTGACATGGGGCGCCAGGAGTTCTTGGTGATCAATTCATCACAAGAAGATCGGTCTAGTCTCGGCGTACTTGAAGACTTTGGAATGGAAACGGGACAGTCGCACAAGCTGTGAGAAAATGGAGAGGGAAAACACAGCAGTCGCGAACTTGTCGAAAGCAGGTGTGTGCCACACAACAGGCGCTGTACTTCTAGATCTGTACCGCTCAATGGATCGGAAAACAAACCCGTAATATGGTGGTGATGTAGCATGCATTGGTCTAGATATCCCTAGAAATGGGACTTTGATTGTCCTCACTGTCCGAACCAGTAAGACTTCATCATGCAGTGCTGTTTCAAAACTCACGCATTCTTTCTCGTTCTAGACAGGTCTTACATAAGAAGGTCGGAGAGGCTGTCGATTGACGGACCCAAGCTTGCAGAAGTCCCTGAACTCCAGAAGCAGAATCGAGTTGGGGGCTGTCCTCGACCTCCAGAAGAGCTATAAGCTGTGCCACAGGACGTTGCAACTTGAAGTCTTCTTCCTTCCTACATCACGTCTCTTCATGCAGGTGTAGTTCAATGTCTCCATTCTGATCCTGTTAAAAAATTTGAGGGCTGTTTCTCGCTGTTCGGTCGTCCAGGCTTGACTTTTTACTTTCGCGTCCCGACAGATACCGACTCGTATCTCGATCTAGAGACCAATCGAGTCACTGAGACTCAATTTTGATTCACGATGCTGCTCAACGGATCTCAGGTGCTGCTTAGCCATGGAAGCTTCACACTCTCTCCTTTTTACTCCAATGTAATCGGGAAGCAGGCCTAGAGCTGCAATTGGGCAGATAAGCGGGCAGCGAAATTGGGCGAGGAGAGCAGCGATATGCAGAATCTAGGCCAGAGTATTGGGCGAATAAGAACAGAAGATATTCTAACTCCCGACCTGCCAAGTCTGTTAGGCCTCTCCCCGGAATCAGGCGAGTCCAAAATAACTTGTTATGAAACTGAACGAAAGATTTCGAGGTTCCTCTTCTGGTGGGGAATTGCCTTTGAGGTTGGGGACGCGTCTGTCGAGTCCACGCGGATTTTGCGTTAGATATCCCGGCATAGCTGATGAGACTTCGGGTGAGGCGCATGATGAAAATATGACAGTGGACAAAAAGTGATGGAGCGATACGAATGCGATATAGTGATAGGAAGAGAGAAAGAAAGATTGGAAGAGGGGAGTCGACTGGCCAAGTTCTTCGTCGCAGAAAATACGCCACAACTACAGTCAGGTAGTACCAAAGGGGTTCACCGGCATTCGAACCACAGAGAAGCAATCAGACTTCTCTTTCTCCCATGAACTTAAAGGCTGCAGCGAAACCAACGAGAGCAGCAGGCACCCCCAATATCCATTTTGCTAGACTACGCAATGCAGCTCTCTCCGAATCCGGAATGCTCCCTTGAGACCGGAAGTCCTTCATAGACGTAGTGAGGTTATCACTGTTGAGTTCGGAGATCAGCAGACCGAAAGACATGCCCGATAATCGAGGTTTGTGCTGGGAGTCCGACATGGAGATCTCGGCTTTCGACCTCCTTTTGCTGTGCTGTTTGTGGGTATATAGGCGACTTTGGAGGTCCCGCGCATGTCGTGATTGAAACTTGATACATCGTCGAGCAACCATGCTAGTGAAGCAGAAAACCATTGGAAACCTGATTGATGATTCCAAGCTTTAAACTGGAAAAGACCAGAAGTTTTGTTGTCAGTGTCGTAATGTCGTCACTAGCCTGGATATGGAAATAGAAAGATAGGCTACGGCAAATTTAACCGACCACGTGCCCTCCATATCTCGATTTGATATCCACCTTTTTTGCCTACAAGGTTCTATAACAAGTCCTCAAAATACCTTCAATCAAATCCGTAGTATCAAATGGGACGACGTCTTCTCGGCTCAAAGAAACGGAAACGAAATGCCGAACCCTATGTTGGTCCACCACGCCAACCAGGTCGTCCAAGAAAGAAATTCCCAATCACCACAGTGGCGGCATCAATTCCCAAATCAAATCTTATGGCCAAATCCCGATCACAACCAGAACCAGAACCACCAGCAATGAAAAAGATCAAAATACCAAAGAGAAAGCCTCTCAAGCTCTCACTTTTGGAAACCCTCCCATCGGAACTCCTCCAAACCATATTCCTACAATCCATGAACGTCTCTCTACCACGACTATCAAAAATCTTATCCAGTAAATTATCATCCCAACATCTCCACCTGGAAATGTCTATGCAAATTCTCTACCACCATCACGACCAACCTGTCAAGTATAGAAGTCAACTTCTGATATGTAAATTCTTCACGCTCGATTTTCTGGCAAAGTATATTCAATATGCACATCGCTATTGGTACGACAGTACGGACCACGACCCAGGAGATTCGTATCAAGAATTAGGCCCCTCGGAAGCATTAACGGAATTGGAACATAACAATCTGGGTTATCCATTCTTAGAAAGACTACAACACCTTTATATCCCATCCAAACTCCTCCACGGACCCTGGAACCGCCAAAAGATCAAATTCCTACGCATCCTCAAGAGGAACGAATGCACAATAAACTGGTCCACCTCCTCCGACGACGAAACAGCAAAACGCGGCGTTCTAGAAGCAATCCTCGCAAATTGCACACCAGTAGTGCAAATTCTTGTTGGCTACAAGGATTCATGGGTACCCGTCTCGCAAGATATGCTTAGGTGCGCTGTTTTGGAAGGTGGTTGCAATAGAGATATTGTGAGGCATTTGTTCGATCCGCTTAGTGATGTGGACGTTAGACCGAAGGAGGAATTGGATTTCATGGACGCGGGAATTTGGAGGTGGATTGAGCAAAGGGGGGATGATCTTACGGGGAAGTGGTTGCAGAAGGTGTTGGAAAGCAACGGAGATTCATTGTATGTTAGGCCGCCGAGGAGGAAATAGACTACTATGAGTATCAAGTTGGTGCCAAACTTCCTGTCGCGATGCCAAAAAGTGAAGAAATGCTTGAGACAACGGAAAGCAATATGCGCGGAAAATTGCATGTATAAAAAACAGGCAAAAAATAGCTGGGACTGGTTTCGATCCAGCGACTTTCGGGTTTCTTGCTTGTAAAAGTATGAGCCCAACGCCCTTCCGCTAGGCCACCAAGCTTGTTTGTTGGAAGTGGTACGCCGTGGTTGTGGTCATGACTAGCAAGTAGTAAGTGCTGTTCTTGTGTGACTAATAAGGAAGGTTCGCTGTTTGTGAGTCAGGTTGTGCAAGTATTGGAGAGCAAGAGTTGATCAACGGCTCAGACATAGCAAACGGCACTATGAGAAGGTGAGATGAGAGATGTGGAGCGAGCACAGCGGAACGACAGCTTGGAAGATAGAAAAACCAATGCAGAAAGTTCGACGATCTATCTATTGCACATCGAGAAAGGAGCTATATGCACAATGTTCGAGTTTGATGGGAAAGATAAAGAGAAAAAGCCTATAGAACGGAGAGATCTCCAAATTTCTCCTATAAACTTGTTAGCCAATAGACACCATGCCATCACAATCAGACTTGCCTTGTAACCCGGAACAGCCCAGCGACCCTTTGAAACGAGTTGCTCGGTGCGTTGATCAATATCCGGTCTCGCGGAAGCGACATCATCCTATCACACAAGAAGATTAGCCAAGCCCTCCATACACCATCCTAACTCCATGCCCTGGAGATACATACGACAGTCAAATCCTCAAACGGCCTCGCCTCCTCAATATTCCTCAACGTTTTATCGAGATCCACCAACTCCTTGTCAACAACGCCCTTCGTCTCCTCCGCACTCTTCACAGCCTGCAACTCAAAGGCCTCAATCGCCTTAATCTGCCTATCGACATCATAAGTCGCCGGCTTAAATGTCTTGAAATGATTTTCAATTTCTTGGACAACAGCTGTGTTTTTCAGTACGGATCGATAATGGCTGAAGTCGACGGTTTGGGGATGTTCGCTCAGTTGTTGGACTCTGCGGCGGGCGTCATCGTTGCGCTTTTTGAAGGCAACGAGAGCGTTGGCGGTGGAGCCTTTCAGGCCCAATTGGCTGCTTAATGAGGCCCAGTTCAATTTGAGGGAGGCACTCCGCTATTGTTAGGGGACGGGTTAGCTGTTGTCTTGTCTGTTGGCGTTTTTCGGTTATGCTCAGGAATGGTTCCATTGGCGCGGGGAGATGCCAATGCCTATTCCGAAGGGCGAATGTGGTGTTTAGGATGGGAATTAACTTACTCCGACTGCCATTGTGATGGGTGTGGACGTTGCACTGTTGTATGAGATGCGTGGTGGTGACTTTCGAGCTCTTTTCCGGATGAAGGTCCAAGTCGAGCCGACCGCCAAGCGTCTGCGCACGTGATCTCCAAATATGGACGCATAACCTAGGCACCTTAACCTAACGGGAGATCGTTGATTATCCCAAGTCAGTTGTTGGTCTGGCATTGAATGGGTAAGATCTTTATCTTTCAAACACATTCTAGGCTGCTGAAGGCAATTCAATGTCCACTAAACTAATTCACCACGGAATAATCGGTGATCCTTGACACAGCTCGGGAGCTCTCGCAAGCTTCAATTTGTTACGCACAAGGCAAAGTAAGATTGAAAATAGCAGTCTATGCGACGTGCTTCTGATGTTTGGATTTTTGGATGCCACTATCTCTCCTCTCAAGCCTTACAGACCCCACCCTCTAGCAATAAAGCCCACCGACCGCTATCTCTCTTAGCACTTGCGCAAAGCAGCATCTGACAGGCTCAAAGCACGGCAGCCCTATATACTGAGCGCCATAATGGAGTTGACAATGTCATTATCATTCTCCTTCAAAGCCTTGACAGCCTTCTTCCTACTCACACTAGCCTGCTGCATAACCAACTCGATGTCCTTGCCCTCAAGGCCCTCCTCATCGACTTCCTCTCCATCGTCTTCGTCCTCGTCGTCTTTCTTGTCGTCAGCCTCGATGGCTTTGCCTTTGCCGTGACCGCCGGGACCGTGGTTATGGCCAGCGTGCTCGTCGACGTCGCCTTGCTGGACGATTTGTTGGGCCGCGTTGGCTTGGGCCTGGGAGTTGAGGTCCTCGATTTTGGCTTCGCCAAAGATGCTGTTGGTTGGTTTATTAGCTTATTGTGCTTGGGAGGGGGAGTTAGTGAGGAGTATACTTACATCCATGTGTTGCTCGATGGGGACTTGTAGACATCCGGGTTGTTGATGACGAAGAGAATCTATTCCAACCTAATTAGCATATATTCAACTCATTCACAGTATCAATCAACACTAAATCAATCCAAGGTTCACTGGAAAGAGCTCCTATATTCAAGCAGAAAACCCCCAGTCCTTCTCTCAAACAAAAATTCAAAACCACATACATTCTTAGGCCTCCTCAAAGTGACCCTCGTAATACCAGTAATATGCTTGAGCCCCAACTTAGCAATAGCCTTCCTAGCCTTCTTCTCGTTGCGAGAATGAACTACTACGCCAGCACCACTGCCAATGGTAGCTTCACCGCCGTCAGCATCAACTTCCGAGTCGGAGCTGTCGCTGCCGTCTTCAACTTCGGCAATCTTCTTGTCGTCATCCTCGATTTCTTCGATGCGGGGGTTCGACATGATTAGGGAGAAGATGCAGGTAATTAGGAGATTTAGGTGGTGTGGTAGGTAGGGTCGTGTTTTGATGGTTTGAAGGGGTGGGAAGCTTGTTGGAGGTGAAATCGCAAAATTGTGCCAAGAGCTATTTTAGCGAATTTCGAGCTTTGGAAACGGTACGCGATTTTGACAGTACCTGGGGTTCAGCAGTTTAATCGAGTACATCAGAGCAGAATTCAGATCGGATTCACAAGCATAATCACAGGCAAACGTATGTCGTGTTTAATAGGCTTTTCATTTTGCTCACATCACCAGATGAAGAGCCCACCCACAAAGTCGAAAATGCAGATTTACAGCCATAAAAAGAAGACGCCAGGAGCTAATTTGATCTCTTCGAACAGCATCGACATTAGACTGCTTGTATGAGAGAAAAGCAGCTGTGCCAATTCACCCCGTATCCCATGCTTTCACAAATCTACGTCTTTTTGATGACGCCGCAACCTTGAGAATTTGATCGTTACGTCTATGCCTTAGCCCTAATCTTTGCGAGAGCCTTCTTCTCCTCGAAGCGGACCTGCTTCCGTAACCTCATCACCTGGAATCGCTCGAAGTCGTTGAGTGCCCTCCGCTTTGCGCTCTTACCCCTGCCTTTAGAGAAGTTTGTCTCCGACCACTTCTTGTCGACCTCTGCTGACTTCCACTTGCCCTTGAGAGATCCGTTGCCGATTCCACGGGGTAAGCCAGCTATCACGATTGGAGAGAGTGCGAGGTTGGAGAGTTGCGCAGAGTGACGGGGGACGACCTGGCCTTCGACTTCGGATGGGCCATCAACGAGAACCTAAATGAGGTTGTAAGTAGTCATGTTTTCCGCAAATCGCTACTTCTGGTTCGCGAGGTGAGTGGAGAACGTACGCGCTTGTGGTCGATGATCTCGACGATTGTTGCGATCCTGAGTATCTAATTGGCATGGTTTCTACATTTTCACAAATTGACAAACACTCACTTTCCAGCATATGGACTTGGCGATGAGAACAAGACCACGCGGCCAACCTCCACCATACGCCAGCTATTTCATGTCAGTTCCCGAAGCTCTGCAATTAGTTGTTCGCAAAGTTTGCGGGCAGACGAACCGGCTTGCTGTGATATCTGCGTCACCCATCTTATTCGAAATCTGCCAATGGTTAGTTTATGAAGGTACGTAGTAACTTCCGCAAATCTTACTCGGAAGAAGAGGATGTGTGTGGTGTCGTAATTGAAGATTCACTTGTTGCAGTCAAAGGTAGAGGGAAGCAAGATCTCCAATTTGTGGGCCGGAGAAACGTTGTTCACTCTGCCAAGCCGCTAAATTTTCTCGTGCATCTCCTTCTAAACTTTTTCCTCCAGTTTCTTCGACAACAACATCGACATTAGGTACGTCAACTTTCTCCAATTCATTGCACTCCCATATGATGTTATAATTTGCGAATGATTCTGGCGACCGGACACCCTCGCCGGGGTCTCTTAACGGCGTCAGAACTATGATATTCAATTCTTACATATTCTGATCTTCTGTCCTACTCCTTCATCGAATAATGCACAACTACCGTGGGCAACATTGCTAACCCGAGTATCAGGGAATTATCTAGAGTTCATTCGTTGTATTAGTCTTCGATATATAGCTGGCTGATTGGTCGGAGGACTGGCCTAGGTCGTGAGACGCTCTTAAGATCTCTGTTCGGTACGTACTGCTATTTGTTCCTTTCCACTTGCACATTGATGAAAACATATGCACTAGATAGTAATTGATCCCTCGGGAATGATACTAATCCTTATCACCAAGATCACTGAGACCGTGTTCATTCCTTTTTCCTTCTCTCATGTAGCTTTTAGCCTCAATAACTAACGTCCGCCTTCCAGATCCAAAGAGACTGTAAAACAATTACCCTCTTCAATTCATTCTTCGCGGGGCAGCATCTATGGGCGACTGCCACCGCAGTTTATGATGGGTTCTTCTTGAGCATTTCCTCCTGGACCTCATGCGATCAAAATCATCGCTCGAAAGGGTATTGAATCGCAGCATGCATCTTCATATATTTCACTAATATCGTTTACTGTTTAATTTCTCGAATCGTGCCTTACATTTGATTGGTTCGAGAATCCCGTGTGCATGCTTTTAGTTCTGGTATTTATGACGAGGTCAAGCTGTTCAAGTTCCTCAACTACCAGGTCATACCCCAAATTTTCCGCCTAAAATATTTCGCTCTTCTTGTCCTTTGGCTTCGGCTGTATGTATGAAAAAGAACGCTGTGTTGCTCAGGGAGTAGAACTCGTAGGTAACTATGACCCAACCAACCCAGCATGAAAGAAAGCGCAACAGTAATAGTCTCCGACACGAATGAATACGATCATGAAATCCACCCGGTCGAGTGGCAACTTCACGATTAATCTTTTGTCGAGGAGCCAGATTTTGGTCTGGTTCCATTCTGAAGCGAGTATGCACATTGACGGATGAGGCTAGCGTACGTCCTCGCTTGCTTCAATCCCACTCGCCGCTTCAGCATCAGAAGCTCAAACATACCATCTCGAATCAAAGTCTACTAAGTCCAGCATTATAGTCAGTATAGCAACCATTCGCTCCGCGATCACCCCCGTCTCATCCCGTTCCCCAAGATTTACTTCCCCTAGTAAGCAAGTGCAGAAATCATTGAATCCTTCATAGAGCAGGGGATAGCGCGAGGTTCCTCGGTCTGCTGCTCTTCCATGTCAATTTACTGGCTTAGAACCATGCTCCGCTATGCAAAGGCACACCTACGAAACATCCTCTTTTGAGCATCTGCGGAGAATAACCCTCGATTCCTCTGCAGAATTCGATGCACCCACCAATAGGAAGCTTTGACCTAATTGCTATCCCGTACCTGGGTATCTTTCTTCGTAGTTATGCGTCTGTGCTTCGTACGAAATCTACGTTGTAAGTCTCGTTGTGATCACCTTCCAGCTATTCGCGAAGGAACGCGTTGGGCGGGAATACTCTGTGATCCCTGCTTCTTCGAGAGACCGTGAGCTATCCATTGGATAGCCCGGCTATGGGAATGCAAATAGCTGAGATGATTGTTCTGCGTAATGCAGAGGCTGGATATTAATATAAGTCTCGCTATGATCGCTTTCCTTACTTGTCTTTGTTGTTCAAATCTACTTTTTCGTATTGTCGTAGCTTCCTTTGGATCATTTGGCTTTGTAGCTCTAAATCGACGCCATGAGTTCTAGTGAATCGACAGAACTAAAAAACACGGAGACGAAAACCGCACCTGGTGCGCAATTGGATCCTATCAAGACAAAGGAACGTGTGCCAGGTCATACAGATTACTATGAGAAAGATGGGCTGCGAACATACGGCGATGATGAAGACCACGACCATGAGCCCCCAGTCAGTCCTGATATTTCATTGTGTGAACGCAAAGCTAATCCCGAAGTAGATGACATTTTCGAGATTCATGTCTTTAGTTGCAATGGCACTTCTCTGGACAGGTTCCCAAATTCCAGTATATCTTTATGGAGGCTGTCCGCCTTACATCTACGTGAATATTCCTTCATATGCTTTAATAGATCTACGCTTACCAACGTGATAGGGTGATATTGGGGGAACAGATCGATGGGTTTGGTTTGTACTTGCGAATCTACTCGCCCTAGCAGCGGTCTGCCCTTTTGTTGGATCCTTATCAGATATTCTGGGACGAAGATATGTTGCCCTCCTAGGTGGTAGCTTTCTCATCCTGGGGAACATTGTCTGTGCTACAGCGCATACAATGAACATCTTCATCTGTAGGTCCGTCATTCATGTATGCTGTAAACCCACTAACCATTAATGGACAGGTGGAATGGTATTCAACGGCGTGGGAGCTGGTATCAACGAACTCACAGCCCTAGCAGCAACATCAGAAATGGCTCCTACACGCAAGAGAGGAACTTACGTTTCTGTCTTGATATTCACAATCATTCCGTTCTGCCCTTCGGTGCTTTGGGCGCAATTAATCGCATATCATTCTACATGGCGGTATATAGGACTTATTTGTGGCATTTGGGCAGCCATAGGCACTCTTCTAGTGCTTTTCTTTTACTTCCCACCACCACGGGTAAACTCCAAGGGAATGACCAACAAACAAGTCCTGGGAGAAATTGACTGGATCGGCGGGCTTTTGAGCATCGCTGGGAGTATCTTGTTCATGGCTGGTCTGCAATGGGGTGGATATATGGTAGTTATAACCACATTCCCAGAGGGGATCATCCTTTGAAATGCTAACTGATCCAGTATCCATGGCGCTCCGCCCACGTTCTCGTCCCCCTGATCCTCGGTGCTTTCCTACTGATAGCATTCTTTGCCTGGGAAGCCAAAGGAGCAAAACATCCCATGTTCCCTCGGCGTCTACAACAAGACCCACGCGTCCTCGCTTTAACCCTCCTCATAACCTTCATATCCGGCGCAAACTTCTTTTCTGTCCTCATGTTCTGGCCCACGCAAGCATTCAATGTATATGGGCACGATCCTATCCAAGTCGGCATTCGGGGTATCCCCATCGGATTCGCCATCATGGTAGGTGCGTGTATCGTCCTCGTTCTCCTTTCTGTGACGAGGGGGAAGATTAGGGCGTTGATGTTGGGGTCTACAATTCTGATGACGTTGGGGGTGGGTTTGATGGCGTTGGCTGAGAGAGATAATATGAAGGTTATGTGGTTTATACTTATTATTGCTGGGTTAGGTATTGGTGGTATTCTTGTTCCGGCTTCGATTATTACGACGATTGTTTGTCCAGATGATTTGATCGCGACGGTTTCTGCGTTGACGTTGGCGACCCGAGTATTGGGAGGGGTGGTTGGATATGCGGTCTACTACAATGTTTTCTACAATAAGTTTGTCACTTATACTTCGGAGACTATTCCTGGTATGTTCTGGCTCCCTGTCCTGTACCCCAGCCCTACATGGTTCAATCTAACAAGAAACCCGTACAGTCGCCATGGTAAAATCAGGAATAAAGCCTGATGTGAAAGTGATCGCGGAAGTTATTGCTTTGACCGGACAGTCGCTGATTGACAGAATTAAGGAGATACCCGAGATCGCAGCGGCTTCACCAGAGGCGTATGAAGCTATCATCCTAGCTGGACAAGAAGCGTATGCCCATGCGTACAAATATGTCTACTACGTTTCTATTGGTAAGTTCATCTGCATCAGTGCTTAGGGGATACTGGGCTAATCGTGCTTTTCAGCTTTTGGTGTCATTAGTATCATTGCGGCAGCTTTCCTTGGAGACATTACGAAATATATGGATGATCATGTAGCGGTGGTAATGCATTAAGATTAGACTTGTAGTCGAGTAGCGTAGCACGATCGGTTTTTCCATGTAGTGGAACAATATTATGTTTCCTAAAAGCTTAAAAATAGTCTATGAATGCATGTTGATGGTTGCAGCTTTCCATGCGTAAGAAGGCTATTCCAAAAACGAAGAATATCAAAGAGTGGGTCCATTACTCCTGGAGATTTCTCCTGCCATGCTTGGACTCTCGACCTAAGTTGCACAGCACTTATATATTGGAATACTAAAGCCGTTTTCACAAGCTCCCTTGAAATTTCTAATCAAATTGCGGCTGTTAATTATACTACCTTAACCTCTCCGGATGATGAACAAGTTAGTTAGTACTAGAAATCGTGAGTATGCTCATCTAGGCTTGATGCAGCTCCTTTGACTCTTTCGTGTTAAAGTTCTGGCGATGAGGCTATCCGGTTTCCGGAGAGCTTAAGGGGGTAGTTTTGAGCTACTCTATATGTGAAAATTGTGACGTAAATTCCAACTATGGAGTTGCTGTTTTTGGTTTGCTTATTGATTAACTTACCTTCTTTCAACTCATCTATCCAATGTTTTCCCACTCTTTAGACATTTGAGGGCGAATTGGTCCCACCAATTTCAAAGATCCAATGTCCCTACATCATGACCGACTTTATGAGTACTTTCTGCGGATACCCGTATCGTGAATTGTGGCAGAAATACTCCCACTCTAAGTTACTCTCGCGCAAGAAGACAGCTTCACGATTTGAAATACGAGAACCTTAACAGCCCGGCGCAACTAATTCTATGGAAGGAAAGTTGACAAGAGAAAACAGATCAGAGCTTAACATTAAGCTTCACAGTACCCCGCTTATTACCACACATTATCATACTTACCACGAGGTCCAATAATCGACGACGTCATGCTAGCCCTGCTCCCCCATCTTTTCGATCTCTTGACCAGACCCCAAAAATGCGGGCCCATCTCAATTTTTCCTTGCAACCTTCCCACGTTTTGGGAAGTCTCTGTTTCCTTTGTTACAGTGGCATTCTTGTTGTTCTACTTCGATTTAGCTTTGCTGTGGGCGGTCTCTGTGCAAATATAGTTGAAATTGACTACGTTTGATTTGCTATCATGTCGTTCATAACCAATAGAGTTTCGTCCTTTTTCAAGGATAAGAAACAACAAGTTGTACTTTTTAGTTCTACTGCCATTGCTGTATGTACATGTACCTCCAATACTTGTTCTATTCTAAATATCTTTAACATTAAAACTAACAAACCCAAAAAGCTATATGGCTACGACCAAGGCATGATGTCCCTGATAAACACAAACCACAACTACCTCCAAACAATGAACATCGCAAGCACATCGTCAATAGTAGGGCTCATAGTATCAGTATACTACCTAGGCTGCGCCGTCGGTGCCGTATTTTTCTCCTGGTTCTCCGACCGTAAAGGTCGAAAATCAGCCATTTTCTTCTGTTTAGCTACTGCCGCATTAGGTAATTTTATCATGTTTATTGCCGGTATGGGTGGAATGAAATATGCTGTTGTCGTCATGTTCATTGGGAGGATTATTATGGGACTTGGTGTAGGTGGAGTAGATAGCGTTATTCCTGTTTACAGTAGTGAATTGGCTGAGGATGAAGCGCGTGGGAGAGCTTTGGCGCAGGAGTTTCAGATGAATATCTTTGGGTTGAACATGGCCTTTGCTATCAATCTTGGTGTTACGAGAGCACTTGGAAAGGATAACCAGTGGGCGTGGAGGCTTCCTATCATTATCATGCAGATATATCCGATTTTACTACTTGCAGTAATTGGGAGATTACCAGAATCACCACGTTGGTGCTTGTTCCACGGGAAAGAAGAGGCCAGTAAAAGGGCAATGATGAAACTTATGGGAGAGGAAGATGGGGAAGAAAGTTACAGAGAGCTGGTTAAAAGCCATGAGAGTGAGAGCGATACGAATGTTGGATACTGGGATATGTTCACACCCGGGCATACGCAGTTTCATCCTAATATGATTACAATCATGGGCCAGATTAACCAGGTGAGTTTGCCGATTGCATATATAAAGACGATGAAACTGACATTAGGTAGGCACTCACAGGTTATGGTGCTGTCTCTGTCTATGGACCCCAAATATTCGAACTCCTAGGCTTCGGAGTTTCGATCTCAGAATACCTTACCCAGGCAAACTACATAAGCTACTTCATGCTCATGACATTCGCCTGGCTCCTCATCGACGCAGTAGGCCGCCGAACACTCATGCTCGGTGGCTCGGCTGTTCTGACTTCGTGTTTCGCTCTCCTTGCCCTCTTCGGCGGCCTCTCCATGAACTCCGATGACCTTGGAATCCAAATTATGGGTCCTGCAATCGCTGGCGTAGTAACTCTTTACATCGCAACTGGCGCTTTCGGTATAGGCTGG
The DNA here is from genome assembly GCA_010583015.1 of Tothia fuscella. NCBI lineage: Eukaryota > Fungi > Ascomycota > Dothideomycetes > Venturiales > Cylindrosympodiaceae > Tothia > Tothia fuscella. The sequence continues at coordinate 59,023 of MU007094.1, read as the reverse complement.
CTCGCAACAGTCTGGCTCATTCCCACGGAAATATTCCCCACCTCGGCGCGTGGACAAGCTAGCGCAATTAGTGTCATTGTATGGGGACTCGCTAACTTTGCAGTGACGCTCCTCACGCCTGTCATATTCAACAATCTCAATTATTACCTTTTTATTATATTCGCGGCAACAAATGCGTTCGCTGGTATTTGGACGTGGTTATATCTTCCGGAGACTGGAAACAGAAGTTTTGAGGAGAATCAAGAGTTCTTTGAGGCGGCTGCCGATGAGAGGAGCTGGATGGTAAGGAAGGTGAAGGGAGGTAAATATTTGAAGATGCCGTATAATGGCGGTGGAGATGCGGAGAGGACTCCGCTGTTGAGTAGGGTGGGAGATCAGTTACTTTGAAGATGATGTACTCATGGGAGAACATCAGGGAAGGAAGTTGGGGAAAAAAAGAGAGCTATCGCAGGATATCGGCTGAGGAGTTGGGGTTTGAAAGAAGAGATACGCGTGTCAACGGTGAGCTTTGAAAGAAGAACTCTGTAGGTTTCTCAAACCTGAACATGGTTCAGATTAAGGGGCGGGGAATCGGAAATAAGGCGAGAAAGCTCGTCAGGCAGTTCAAAGTCAACCGTCAAGGTCCATAACACAATGAGCTGGCACAGCGTCTTTGATGCTGCCACGATCTCATGCTTGCCCCTGGACCCTTTAGGCTTTCAGGCCTGAACCTAACATAAAAATGCAGTCGCATCAAGATAGATAAGCCCTTAACTTGAGTATATGTCAGCGATATCTCGGATAGGTCAAAGTGCTCCGAGTGCAAATATTTCAAAGCAGCACGGAAGCGGGAATTAGCCATCCGGCTGCTTATTAACATGCATATGGTAGCCGTTGGTGGCTTGAAATGCCAAGTTCTATCAGCAACTCCAACCAACACGATTTCGTGGGCAAATCCAATGGAATGTTTACAGCTGTTCTTATCAGATATTCTCCATAACAAGACTCTAGTCCTGAGCAGCCCGGATGTATCGTATCTTTCTAAGCTCAATTATATGTAATAACCAAACGGTTAGAGCAGAAGGTTTGATCGCAAATCCATGATCTTAAGGACCCTGGAAATCTCTCCTGTTCCGATCGGAACCCCATCCCCATCTTGTTTTTCTCTTGTAACCACACCATCGACGGCTTAAAAGGCTATCTCCTCCACTCTCTTTGTCCTCCTCATCCTCTTTCCTTTTTCTTTGCTCATCACTCGCTCTCAGTTCATGATATCATCTGATTGACCTTAGTCCCACAATTACACAACCTAATAATACACCCCTTACACACGCGACCCACTGCCACCAACAACATCCACAATAATCATGTCCGAACAGAAGAACGTTCTCATTCTAGGGGCTTCCTATGCCGGCCTCTCCTCCGCCCATTATTTCCTCAGACATGTGCTTCCTGTTCTGCCAGACAGCAAATCGTACAAAGTCACCCTCGTAAACCCATCTTCGCATTTCTTCTCCCGACCCGCCGCCCCACGCGCTGTAGCAACGATGAAACTCATGCCTCCGGAGAAACTATTCTGGGACATCGCCGCGGGCTTCAAACAGTACTCTGCCGATCAATTCACCTTTCTGGAGGGCACCGCTGTGGAGATGGACCCTGCGACCAAGAGTGTGAAGATTGTCCTGGCCAATAAGGAGACTACCACCGTGGTTTATCATGCTTTGATTATCGCTACAGGAACGAGACCAGTTTCTCCGATGCTCGGTATGCAAACTACGCACAATGTAGCAAAGGAAGCACAAGCTGCATTCAATGCCGCGCTCCCTACTGCGAAATCAATCGTTATTGCTGGAGGCGGTCCCGCAGGTGTAGAAACAGCAGGAGAACTAGGCGAAGAACTCAACGGCGTAGCCGGCATGTTCACTGCCAAAATGACAAACCCAAAAGTGACCATTACGGTAGTGACGGCAGAGAAGAAACTTCTCCCAATGCTCCGCCCAGCTCTAGCATTACAAGCAGAGAAATACCTCAACAAAATGGGCGTAAACGTAGTCTACAACACAAGAGTCGAATCCGTGACACCCAACGGCGCAGGCGAACTCGACACCTCCACCAACAGTCTCGACAAAGTTACCCAAAAGGCCACAATCACCCTCTCCGATGGCAAGACCCTAGACGCAGACCTCTACATCCCAGCCACGGGCGTAAAGCCAAACACTTCCTTCCTTCCCTCCAACCTCCTCACCGACCGCGGCTACATAGAGATGGACAAAACCACCCTCCGCGTCACCGCCGCCGGGCCCCTCGTTTACGCCATTGGTGACGTCGGATCCTACACCCGAGGCGGTATTATGGACATCTACGACGCTGTGCCAGTCCTCCTCACAAACATTAAACGTGATTTGTTGAACCCAGAAGGTGGCGCAAAGGGTCAGGATAGACCGTACAAACCCAATTTGAAGGAGACGCATCTTGTGCCTGTGGGGAGGAGTAAAGGTGTTGGTGCCGTGTTCGGGTGGAAGTTGCCGAGTCAGATGGTTTGGATGATTAAGGGGAGGGATTATTTTGCGAGTATGACGCCGGATCTTGTTGGGGGAAATAAGTGGAGTAAGGAGAGTAAGTGGGCTATGGATGCTTAGGATGCGAGTGAGCTTGTCTGGTTTTTTAGTTTTGTAAAGTACTAATATCGTTGCATGGTGCGGATTTTTCGCAAAGGTCATTGAGGGGAGGAATAGCTGCACACATACCCGGTCTGGTTTCTCCCTGTTTCTGTAGCTGCATTAATATAATTTATACTCTGGACAAGAATTTATGGAGCGTGCGAGTGAATCTTCGGAGGCAGTTTCGAGACGTAGGAATCACATTATCGTTAGATGAGTATGAAGTGCTTGTGCACACAATTGGGACTCCATTTCTGCCATGTGCCCTGGCACTAACTCCGAGGATACTACGAGAGGGCCCTAGCGAAATGGGGACAAGATAAAAAAGATTCTCTTTTCGATTTGAAAACGCCTCTCCTGTTCCCTGGTTTACTATAGATAGCAGTTAATCAGCTTACTCCACATCAGCACCCTTGCCCTCAAAAGTCTCTCCGGCTACCAGATCGGGGATATCATCATCGTCCTCGTCGTCTCCCTTCTCGCCGCCTTCTTCACCCTTCTCTTTCTGCATGCTCTGGTAGGATTCCGCTAACTTTCGGAGGGATGCTAGAGAGTCGGGACCGAGTTGGTTGAGGATGCCTGGGACGAGTTCCGTAAGCTCCTTTTCTTCGCCTTGGCCGTAGATTGCGAAGGTGTTTGCTGGGACGGAAGCGTGCACTAGAGGTTGTCCGGTATTAGCATTTATTCCTTCGGATAAGGTTGACGAGGGTGACAGGCACAAGACGAGACGAAAGTACACTATATACCTTTTGGAGCTGAGAAGTGAATCACATTGCCATCGGTCTTGAACATGTTTACTTCCTCAATGGCCTGAATGGGCTGGACATTCAGTTTCTTAAGAGCGGTCTGTAGCTTCTTGTCGTCCGTTCCGGCGCTCTTGTGGACCTTCTTAACTTTCCGCCTAGGAGTACCTTTGCCGCTGTTTTTGACAAATGTTAGTATCTCTATGTATACAAGATGTGAAGTTTGAATGATCATTGTCGAGGGCTTGAAGGTTGAAGCGTGGAAGAATCGATGAAGCTATACACGTACCCTAGACATAAGATAGTTGGTTAGTAAATGCTTTATACCAGTACTTTGAGTCGGAGATGGAGAGACTTACCAATGCGCACATTGGCTTGCATGCGGGCAAGCTTCGCTTGATCCATGGTTGAGGATGTAGAGAGGGGGAAGAGCTAGGGTAGGGCGAATAAACACCTATATATATCAGTGGTCAGTAAACTTATTCCCAAGATATTGCCCATTTTCTTCATTTTTGTATGCTCGCGAGTTCCCGCCATCGCAGCTCGACCCAAGCTCATCCTTTAATTTCACGTCTCATTGGATCGAGCTCGATATTCCAAGTTCGAACCATTACAACGGAAGATAGAGAGTTCATGATGTCGCTGAGATTCTCGGCTTGAACGCGACAGTTGAATGGGAAGATGCTGACCTAATATAATCCTAACTCGTGTCGTAAATGTTGGGAGAGATGGAGTTGACGGGTATATGGGGGCTTGATGTTGGTGCGATTTTGCAAAATCATGTGTGGCTAGATAATTGCACCGCCACAGGGAATATCCATTTGTGGGGAAACAGGATCGACGACTCCACGAGCTCTGATCCATTCGTGCCATTACAATCATAACATCACATCGCCAAATCACATGAATAGCTTCGCGTCTCCTGATGCGGCTCACCAACTAAGCTGACACATAGTTCTGTGCTCTGCCGTGTCTCGATCTCGATATCTTGTATGTACTGTACGCGAGGATTACTCACAGAAGGATTAACAGCTCGTGTGGGGTGAGTCACTTGTACTTCCTACTGCATTCAGACCACAGGAAATAGTCCATATCACGAGTGCATAAAAGAGTATTTATTCAATCATTGTAATCGGCCTCTCAAACCCCAAACCTTTTGAATTTGACCATCGAACTTCTCCCCTCTTCACAACTTCATCTCAACTTACTCTCCAGCAACGCTAGATTAAAGACCAGAACGCCATCAGCTAGTCAATCATGGCAGGTGCTTTGACAACAACGGAAGAACTACAGGAATATCTCACCAAGAAGGACATCCCAGCTGCATTCGTCACACCCTTAAGTGGCGGCACAGCAAATTTTGTCTGGCGGTTAACGACTCTCCTGGGTCGAACGTCTATAATCAAACATGCCGAACCATACATAGCATCTAATTCCACAATGGTCTTTCCAGTTGAGCGGATGGACTTTGAAAAGATGGCCATGGAGACTGTAGGCTCAATATTACCAAATAACGGCGATGTGCGAATCCCTGTAGTGCTACATTATGATTCTGATGCCCATGTCCTGCAACTCAGCGATGGTGGACCAAGGACTCTAAAAGAAGCATACACAGATGAGAGTGTCGATATCAAATCCATAGGCGTTGGTCTCGGAAAATGGATAGCGCAACTCCACTTCTCCACAACAGACGAAACAGTGCGTCACAAATTCGACAATAAAACGGCGAAATACATATACAGGCATTCCTATAATAATCTCACAACATCACTCAAAGAGTACGGTTACGACACCAATCTCGGTTCCCGTATCAACGAGAGGTTTGGGTCACTCCTTGCAAGCGATGACGTCTCCGTCTGCCACGGTGATTTCTGGCCTGGAAATATTCTCCTCTCAGACACAACAATCACATCTTCAGATCCCGAACCAGTGCCCCTAGTCCTCAGCGTAGTGGATTGGGAACTCACACGCAATGGATCCGGCGTGACCGACGTAGGTCAATTCGCCGCAGAAGCATTCTTGCTAGATCACTGCCGCGGAGGAAGGGGTTTATTACACGCTTTTCTCAATGAATATTTGGGTCAGAGGAAAGGGGAATTGAGTAGAGAAGATGCAAGAAGGATTGCCGTGCATTTTGGGACGCATATTGCGTATTGGCCTAGTAGGGTTGAGTGGGGTGACAAGGAGCAGACGAAGCAAATTGTGGGGAGGGGGGTAGAGGTGCTTGAGCATGCGGAAAAGGGAAATTGGGAGTGGTTGAGGGGGAGTGTGCTTGGTGTTTTGTTTGCTCAAAAGAAATAAAGCGTTGAGAATTACTTCTGCGGTGGGCGGAGGAAGAAATATAGCCTAAGGAGGAACGAGAACCGATCCTTTTTTTCCTGCCGGCAGGCTCAAACCAGGCAAGCTGGAAAGGAGAGGATTGGGTCTCACCGAAAAACGGCCGTTCCGTGACTTTTCTCTTGTAAAGCTACCATACCGATGAAGCTGTATGGGAAACGTTACTGCAACCCTTCTCCTCGAGCGCCATTTCCATTGTGACTCGTTCCAAAATCAGCAAACTTAAAAGCAGAAACCAGGATCGATTTCTTTTCCCTTTTTCGTTGCCCAGTCGAAAGCTCTATCTGTACGAGCCTCTGCTTCTCAGCACAAAAGCATAGAGTACCAGTAATCAGCGACGCAATTACATTCTATTATAAAGAATCAACACAACTATTCGGCTGCATCTCCCAATTTACTCCTCCTCTTCAGCACGGCCAATATCTCCTCCCTCCCGCCTTCCTTCCTCTCCTACCTCTCCCTTCTTGAATCGATAGCGATACCTCCAGCGGTTCCAGAGCTCCCTTTTTGGGATAATCAAACTCTCCACCATCTACCTTTTCCGACGCACCAATCCCACTCCCACTCACATCATCCCTCGCTTCCTCACCCTTCTCTTCACCCAGCCCTTGCATCTGCCTACAACCAGGCAGAAGCGGCGATAGCGATAGGAGAGACTCGTTCAACTGCTGTGGTTCCTGTCGGGGACTCGCAAAGTTTCGCGCAGAGATGGGGACAGTTGCACTGATGTTTGTAATTTGGCGCGTAGGAGACGCTGCTCTTCCAGGAGGGTCCAATGAACTTGTGGTTGGATTTACATCAGAGGGTGGGGGAATCTGAGTAGCAGCTGCAAGGGTGGAGTCAATGTTTAAGGACCTGAGAGAAAGGTGGTTTGGATTGGGACGTGCTAGGGCACTTTCGTTTGAAAAACGGCCGCGCCTTGGGGCCATGGGTGCTATTTGACTGTTGAATTGAAATTGTCTGTCGGTGGTGTTCTGGTGCCAATACGTCGTCAGGTTTTGATGCCTTCTCATTTTGTTTGTTGCATTTGTTGTACGAAAGACAAAGGGTTCGTACTACTCATCTTATAGGATAAGGTTACCATTCCATTTTGCTGTTGCTTGCCCTATGGGGGGCTTTGTTAGCAAAAGTGAGATCAAGTGCTGTTGCTGATTATTCTAGAAACTCATTCAGGTCGCTGAGGGTGGATTTCATATGCTTGTTCTGTCGTTAGCGCAGAAGAACCAACAGATGTTTGGACTGTTATCAGATTTCAACAGTTATGAGGATGATGTAAAAAGCTTGACAGTTCTTTGGACTATACAAATCAGCCCCTGACAATTATGCGGTTGATCGGTTCTTGAGACATGGAATAAATAAGCACGACATCTATTGCAGCAGGTGCCTTCCACTGAACGCCTACGCCTAAATGCCAACCGAGTCGATGACCCAGGTGAAAACGCCGAGCTAAATTGGGAACTAAAGAAGTGCCGCGTCTACATCCGAAATAGTCCCTGGAATGACCAAATCACCATAATAGGGCGCCTCTTTCGACTATGCAGGATTGTGGGTAGGAAGAGAAGACGCGGTGAAAACGATGAAGTTGAAGGTTGCCAGGTATCTAAAGAGCGCTCTGGCATTGTCATGCATGGCTAAATGACAAGGGATGAAATCATTGTAATGACGAAGGTAATGCTTTTCTTCAGTATGAGAATCCTTTTCGTGCGCCTGGGCTTCTAGAGGACATGCGCTGGTGTTGGCCAACAGGCACTATGGTTGAGTACCTTGTCCAGGATTAGCCATAGCGGTAGGCATCGAGTAAGGTAAATGATGCGCGGCTGTCGATTGAGGGATATATCCCTGTTGTAGAGGCGCATGTTGAGGAATGGAGCCGTTGTACGAGATTGGTTTGACAGCCGCCGCCGGGGTATGTTGTTGGAGCGCTGCTGGAGACTGTGTAGCACGGAGTGATTCGACACTCATTGGTGGTGCGCCGGGACTGGACTGTGCTTTCCAGTGATTTGTGGTACCGTATCCATTCAAGCCTGCAGACGAAGGTGCGGTCGGTGGTGCTGTAGGCGGCAGCCCACCAGAAAACCCATTCATTGTAGGCTGAGGCGACGGCGTAGGCAGTTGCGCTCCGGCACTAGCATTCCTGTATCTCAACGTAACAACCAAGCTCTTGAATCCACCACCTTCATCTCCGGAACTCATATCGGTGCCGTCACCTCCATCGTCGCTCGCAGCAGCAAAAACGATATCCGGTTCTTCTTCGTCGCCACCATCCCATTCACCACCTGAGGACGAAGCATCGTCTTCGTCGTCCAATTCATCAACAGAGTTATATCCTTGGATGTGTTTGCGTTGTTTTGAGTGGCCGTTTGAGCCCTTGTGTCGACCTCCACCACCAAGGCGCGGCTCCTCTGATCCGTTGATCCGATTTTCGTTGTCGTAATTGTCTGTTGCGGGTGTTCCTCTTCCATCGGTAGATTGGCCACTTAATAGAGCTTCTCCGTATAAACCTCCAACTCGTGAACGTACTTGACGACCACTAGCTGTGATGGTGGGATGAGATGGATCGGCGGGAGTGGCGAGACCAGTGTGACGAGTTGAGCGACGTGTACCCAGCATAGATTCCGAAAGTTCAGAAGCGTCCTCCTCATCTTCGTCGGAGAAGGTATATCGCATTCGCTTGCCTCGGGTACGTCCTTCGTACATGGAGAAACCAGGGTCGGGACGAGTGAAGGCTGCTTTGCGCGCCATGCGGTATTCGCGACGCTTGCGCTTCTGTAGAAAATAATTAGCTTCATGATAATAGGAGCAGAGATCATGTACACGTACCTCCTCTGTAGCCTCAAACCTAGGGATAGCATTCTTGATCCTGGTGCCCAACCTTCGAGCAGCTTGTGTACCATCTTCGCTCTCCAATTTGTCCGCCACAGCAGTAAGTTCTTCGATCGTACCGGCAGCACTCCGCCATGTGTTGTGTTTCAACGCAGGATTGCTCTCTCTATACAGCCGGAATGGGGTATCATCCTTGCCCTCAATTAACCAATACCGCCTTTTATCACCATCTCTACCCCAGGATTGCACCGAAAGTGGCTGATTGAGATCGTCGTCATGGCGTGATTGTTTGTACGAGTCTTTGATAATATTGTTTATTGCTTCCGAGGAGTGAAGGGACCACATGATTAGCCATTTTAGGAGGGTGAGCTGTATTTTGTCAGCGAACGTGGAGGAAGTGAAGACCAAAGAAGAAACAAACGCGTTCTTGTGGGCTCATAGTACTGAAAGAGCGATTCTGAGACAGTGGATTGACTCCGCCCCATGCTTTGGGCCATTGTAATTTATTTGCTGAGATGGCCTCTTCGAGCGCGCGGCCGTGGTGTCCATTCCTGGTTGGAGTAATTCTGTCAGTATTGGAGTCCAGAGAACCACAACGTGCCAGGCTCTAGCCATCGATAGGGTGACTGCAACTGTCCAGACGGAATACAAAATTATGGCAGCACTCACTCGATAGGCTTCTTGCGATTGAGCACCAATGCCAGCAGCGCGCACAATAAAGACTCGACCTGCGGCGACGGCGACGAATCCACAACACCATCTTCAATATCTTGCGGTCCGAATTGACTCAACTTCGCAGGGAAAACATCACTAAATCGTGACCGAAACATGACAATGAACTATACAAGAAAAAAAGATGGCGCATTAGCATATTATTCATTTCCATAGAGCGGACATAGTCGCGCTTGAACACGTATGATTAACGCGCCTCCCACTTACAGCAATACTCTCATCATCAGCCAAAATACTCTCATGCGGCGGCGACGGCGCTCTGTCCTTCCTCTTCTTCGGCGGCGAATCTTCTTCCATTTCCGCGGGCGGTGATGCCGCGGCTGTAGATGCGGCTTCGAAGTTAAAAGTGGGGAGTTCTTCGTCGTCAGAGGGTAAGGACATGGAGGAGAGGACGGAGGATAAAACGGAAGAAGATCGCGAGGAAGACATGTTTAAGATGTGGTGTGGGGTTGTGCGGAAGTGGAGCGTTCTTGCTTGATGGAGTCGCGGTTGCTTGAAAGGGATGCGGTCAAACTGGATCCCGGAACGCCAAATCAATGACTCTCTCCTTTATCTTGGGGGGGCGTGCACAGGTGAAGAAGAGAGAGTGTTTGGTGGAGGGCTGAATACGAGTTGTGAAAGGTAATTTCTCTTCCAGTACTATGCTTAAAATTTCGAGGTGTGGTGTAGGTAAAGAGGTCATGAAGGTTTGGTCCAAAAGCCGTAGCTGGATCGTCACTTGGTTTCAATTTTCAATTGGCTCAGAGGCTGTCATGCTCGATCATGTGTTTCAAATCTTCTTCCAGGTGTTTATTTGCTAATAATGTAAAGCTATATCTGGATACAGAATCTATCCCAAGGTAGAAGTATCACTGCACACCATCAAGTACACTTCAATCCTCTCATTTACGAATAGTTGGAAATCTTGTGGCCAGCTTGTGAAGGATTGTGTGCAAAACATTGGCTCTGATTGGCTTGGCACCGTAACCATCCAGTCGGGGATTGCGCTGGTCGCGTCAACCTTTTCCACCTAGGTCCGGATAAGCGTTTTCGGGAGATCTTCAAAGATTTGTTCTCATGAAGTACATAAGTGAAGCTGCTGATGTGCGGATTAGACAAGAACACCTGATTCCTCCTTTGATATTGCCAATGCTGGAAAAGCTCGAGGTAGTTTGATCGAAAATATCGGCGATAATGACCTCGTGGCTCATTTGATATATTCGATATGTGCTACATGCTCTATGTGAGTGCCAAATGTGTTGAGGTTTATGGGGTGGGTGGAATTGACGCGCGCAGGCCGCTAAAACTTTGCTGGGTAGAGCCGAGAAAACATGCGGATCATTGCCAACTTCCATCCAGAACACAGCGCACATCATCCTACATTACGTCGATAGCCATGCCTGTGATATTTCTTTGTTGAAGCATATATTTTGGAACATCGAAAGGTGTTTCCATTATGGCTGGGAGGCAATCGAGGATACGCGACCGTGAAGAGAAATTTCGATGGCGAGCCGAGCCACGTCGTGAACTGCGATAGAATTTGGACACAAGCAGACAAATCATGCCAGTCAAGCGCTATGTTGTAGCTCATGGGATTTGCGTATATCAGTAAGCATGGCTTTGGATTCAGACCTCTTAACGTGTACTCAGACTGTCCAGCCGCTTAACAAGAGCCGTGACAGCAGCCAGTAGCCATAGAATACATCCAAATCAGCGGACATCATCAGCAACATTGAGTAAGTGATTATCTTTGCAGCTTTTTTACCTTTGAATGAGCGGAGACAATACAGGCGAAGATGAAAATCACGTTTGATGTTTCCCCAGAGGATTATATAGGTTACCAGAAGCCAGGCTAGCCCTTGTCCGTAGAAACCGTCCAATCTGAATATTTACTCCGTTGTAAAGTTTCCAAGCTCTTAAAATGCTGTTAAGAAGAGTTTGCCTTCAAATTCTTGAAATCGTGTTCCTTCATGCATTTCTTTCTAGTCTCAACACGAAGATTTTCACTCGAGCACGACCGCAGATCAAGACCACAGAGATCTAGTGAAAACGTGTCTTCAGTGATTCTGGCACTCATCATCTGGTCCTGGGCTCATGATATTCCATCAAATTCAACGACTTTGAGTATTCCGTGGTCTGCAAGGAAAGAAATGAAAACTCTGAGCGATTATGTGTTTGAAATTCAAGAGCATACAGAAATGGCATTAGCGCGGCGTCGTGGTGAGAGTAAAGAGGGAAGCACTCGTCGAGATTGTGGTCGTCCACGAGTGCCAAGACTTATTGTACTAGCCGATTTTCGTTTAGCGCATTTTCGTTTAGCGCACCGCACTCCACCTCCCAAAATTCGTCTTCGCTACGATTTCTCCATCGCCAACAGACCTCTAACAACACGACGCAACGATGGTGAGTTCTCTAATTTTCTATAGCCACTATATACATGCTCTATACGGAATTCCAAATCCATGCGTTCTTTTTCTCTCATGAGGGTTGCTAACTTGCTGCTCACAGGGTCGGGTTATTAGGTATTCCACGCTTTTGTCCAACATCGACAACTCGCAAATACTAACTGATTCTTTAGAAATCAGAGGAAGGGTCGCGGCTCTATCTTCACTGCTCACACTCGGTAATCATTGGGACCTCTGGAAGGAATTTGGGCATATATTAATATTTGATAGTCTCCGAAAAGCACCAGCAAAGTTCAGAACTCTCGATTACGTACGTTTATACTTTTGCAATGGAGGGGAAAAGAATAAGGACTCACATTTTGGGACAGGCTGAGCGTCATGGATACGTTCGAGGAGTGGTCAAGGACATAATCCACGACCCAGGTCGTGGCGCACCACTCGCCCGAGTCACATTCCGCGATCCATACAGATACAAGCTACGCTCCGAGACCTTCATCGCCAACGAAGGCATGTACACTGGTCAATTCATTTACGCCGGCAAGAACGCTTCCCTTACCGTCGGCAATATCCTTCCTCTCGGTGCCGTTCCAGAAGGTACTGTCGTTTCCAATGTGGAGGAGAAGATTGGTGATCGTGGTGCAGTAAGTTGCTTCGATTCGAATGGGGAAATGGAGGAGGACTGACATTGGACATAGCTTGGACGTACATCCGGCAACTACGTAACTGTGATCGGACACAACCCAGATGAGGGTAAGCAGTTACAAACATTCATTAAAGGATCTTCCTAATAACTCCACAGGCAAGACTCGTGTCAAGCTCCCATCCGGTGCTAAGAAAGTGCTCAAGAGCAGCGTGCGTGGAATGGTTGGCATTGTTGCAGGTGGTGGACGTCCAGACAAGCCTTTGTTGAGTATGTTTTTATTCTCAACCTTCTACCTGCGAATTACTACTAACACCCTACACAGAGGCATCTCGCGCTAAGCACAAGTTCGCCGTCAAGCGCAACTCATGGCCAAAGACTCGTGGTGTTGCTATGAATCCCGTCGACCATCCTCATGGTGGTGGTAACCATCAACATATTGGTAAAGCATCGACAATCTCACGGTACGCCGCACAAGGTCAAAAAGCTGGTCTTATTGCTGCACGGAGAACTGGTCTGCTACGTGGTACCCAAAAGGTCAAAGATTAAAGGGATGTTTGATGATGGTTCTACTGGGAGCGTGGTGCTGCATATTTGGTCTACAGACTGGTATTATGAGATTATAGTATCAGTCCCCATGTGAGACTGATATAGGCGTATGAACGGGTACAATGCTTTTAAAAGGCTTAAATTTCGTCATCCTAAACTTGCATCAGCTGTGTCGCTTGGCTTTGGATTTTTGTGTGAGCAAAACGTGTGACATGTTCCATCCCGGCAGATTCTTGACTGGGAGATCGACGAATGAATGCGCGGCTTCCTATTCAGGTCCTGCATAAATGGTCCGGCTCAGGCACCGCACGACCATCATAAATAAATTCATTCGCTCATCAGGCGCCTAGTCCAAGAACCTCCCCACCAGCCAATTTCAGTCAAGTCGCGTTAGGTGCATCGATTATTTATTTATTCATTGTTCAAGGTCAAGGAATATATCCATAGGTATATGAAAGCATCTTTAATCCTACAGTCCTCAACGGAAATTGGAAACACGAAACAGCCCTGTTTCCACCTTACTCATCCACGTGAAGCAGGCCGAAAGGCTGCGTGGCTACGTAATACGTTCATTCCCGCAGCTTCCGTCGTTCCAACTGGAACACTTTGGTAGTTGCGTGGTTGATCGATAACTACATCATATCTTTTTGCTTTCTTGTTCGCTGCTGCAGAGCATCGCACTTTACGTCTCCCTATCAACGCCACAGAGTGACCTACCATACCCCAACGAACCACAGAACTCAATTCTCTCTGATCTTTCACTCACGAACTTGACATAACCACTACGAGGTTCTTTCTGTACTCAAATCAAACCAATTACCACTGCAGCGATTCAGTCACTTGCGATTATGAATACTATCAAGAAACTCGATCGCTTCAAGCAATGGGCGGGGGAGAAAATGGGCGGGGAAGCCAAAACAAGCACATCTGAGGATTTCAAAGCACTTGAAGCGGAGATGAATTTGCGACATGAGGGTGAGTAGTCGTTTTTACTGTAATGTGTATTTTTAAAACTAATTGGACCCAGGTATGGACAAGTTGCAAAAGTCCATGACCGTCTACATCAAATCACTCTCCAAACGCAACGAAGGCGAGGACCGCGAGAAACTACTACCGGTGGGATATCTGGGTTCCACAATGATCGCACACGGTCAAGACTTCTCGCATGATTCGGAGTTTGGCAATTGTCTACAGAGTACGTATTCACTGTCTTTCGGTCTTCCTTGTAGCATAATACTAATCACACATGGCATATAGGCATGGGACGCGCAAACGAAAGCATTGCACGCAGACAGGAAACCTACGTCGCCAACGCAACGGCAAGCTGGCTCGAATCCCTAGAGCGATCGCTAGCCCAAATGAAAGAGTACCAGGTAAGTCTGTATTAGAATGTCCCTCATATTAATAACTACACCCAAACCCATCACCCCGACCATGCGCCACTCTATTAACTCCCAAAATAGGCAGCCCGCAAGAAGTTGGAAACGCGACGATTGGCTTACGACGCGTCATTGGCAAAAATGCAAAAGGCCAAGAAGGAGGATTTCAGGGTGGAAGAAGAATTAAGGGCGCAAAAGGCAAAGTACGAGGAGAGCAATGAGGACGTGTTTAGGAGGATGGAGGATATCAAGGAGGCGGAGGTGGAGAGTGTGAATGATATGACTTCATTCTTGGATGCGGAGTTGGCATATTATGATAGTTGCAAGGAGATTCTATTGCAATTGAAGAAGGAGTGGCCCGGTCCGCAGGGGTGAGTCCTCGCTATGATTGAACTGTTTTTTTGGCTTAGATGAGGCTAATGATTGTACAGTCGAAATGATCTCAGCCGTACACCATCACGCATCGGCCGCACTCGATCCAATACCGCACACTCCTACACCGATCGCTTCAACGAGGTCGAAGAAGAACCAGAACCAGCACCCAGAGTCACCATCCCCAAACGAGGTGCACGTACTGGCTCACCACCCGACCAGGCCCGTCCCAACTACCAACGGTCTTATACATCCTCCTCTGTCCAAAACACGGCATCGCGCGATTACTCCCCAGTAGGAATGCAACGACTCACGCGCGTACCCACCGAGCCAACCGCCCTCCTCGCCGCTAATCGCTCCAACCTCCGTCCCGTAAACCGCACCCGCGACGATTACAGCCCAGATAGGACGGATCGATTTGTCAACAATAACGATAGGAGCGAGAGTCCTACGACTAGTCATGGCAGTACACCCTCAAGGGTCAGCAGTTGGGCTGCTAGTGATAATGGGAGTTTGGAGGGGAGGAGGAAAGCGCCGCCTCCACCTCCGCCGAGTAGAGCCAAGAAACCTGCGCCGCCGCCGCCGATGAAGAGGAGTGCGTTGAGCACGAGTGAGATCCCTAGTCCAAAGAATGGGGATGGGACGTGGAGATAGTGGAGTGGCTTTTTACTTTGTGAAAGAACGGGATTGGTAATGGTGGAAAAGTCTTGCTTTTGGGAATGCTAGGCGTCGATTATGCGGTGCTTGAGATTTTACTTTACGGCAGGGAAGGGTGTAAATAGTCAGAGCTCATGGAATGAACGATTCATCTTGATGAGAGGCTGCTGGTCAGTCACGGAGCAATGGAAACTGGGATGAAATCATGAGTTATGAGGAGTCAAGATAGCTGTGCATCTTTGCGTTTGCTTTATAGATGTTGCTATCAATCGAAGTACTCTGACTATTTTGCTGGAGCACAGGTGATAGAGTTACCCCACAGCAGTGAAAAAGTTGTTGTGTTGCATTGTTTCTCCGTGGAAACGTAGTTGGTTTCGATATTGCCAGATTGGTGAGGTCCTACTCCTACAAGCTCAACTCAAAAACCATGCACACTGAAAGTCTCAATACACTGACACAGAACATCACAATGTCAATATCCCGGCCTAAAAGAATTGTTGAATTGTATGCTGAGTACGACATTCTGATATTCTATACATGCATAATTTGAAACATGGTAGAGGCAAATGAGGAAGGCTCGAGGAGGCGCACGTGCTTGGAAATTATATCGGGCTTAGCGCCGGAACAATGTTGATCCCCGAAATCTGTTCTTCCTCCTCTGCCTGCCGCTCTGTGAGTGATTGAGCCCCATTCTGCCGAGACCTTGACCACCATCGACCGCGTCCAAACAGACGCGCAACAACATCACGAAGCATCGAATAATACTCCCCTAACCCCACCACCACACTCTTTTTTACTTACCCACCCCCCAAAAGTTTCGCGCCTGCCTGCCACGAATCCCCCTGAGGTTTTTACCGCACACCGGTGGTTTCTGCAAGTACTGACTGCACAACCATCGACACTATCCAGCCCACCTACCCCCATCACCTCCGTGTTCTACTCCGCAACCCATCAACCCCTCCACCGAATAAAATAAAATACAAGCTCGACGACTTTTCGGTCGCCCCCAAAGCACGTGGTATCAAATTCTAGTCATTATCGCATAACCCAGCCAGGCTCCGGCCTTGGCATTGGTGTTGCGCTCTGCAATAAGAGTACTTCGAGGGTGTGTATAAGTTTGCGCCATGGCTTCCTTTGGAGGTACCATGCCTGCTCAACCGCCATCGAGTTTGCCACCGAACTTGACGAGGGAGCAGGTGCAGCAGTACTATGTTGTAAGTGTTACCCGTCGCTTCGTTTCACTTTTGGTGTGAATGGAGGTCAGCATGTCTCTGGTGGGCCCACTGTTTAGATCTCCGTATTGGTAGCACTTCAGCCTATACACCACGCCATAGCGATTGAGACGCAGTAGTTCCACTATTGCCGACTCGACCCTTTCACATATTAATCTCATAGTCGTGGCTATCGCGGAACAATACATCCGGTCAATTCTTGCTAACTCCCTTCATAGAGATTCCAAGAGCTGCAGAAGCAAGGCACCTCCGAGACCGATCCCGAATATCGAAAATGCCACAGTATTCTCCAGGAGGTCGCCAAGCAGACCAGAGTGTCGCGGGAGAGGACAAAGTTAATTGCCGAACGGGCCGCTGCCCAGCGACAAGCACATCAGTTGCAACAGTCAAACGGCGATGGAACTTCTGCTACTAATGGTGTATCTGGCGACGGTCAGCAACCTGGTGCACCCATTGCAAATGGCACAAGCGCAACCGCATTGGCGCAAGCACCTCAAGCGAAAAATGCTGCAGGAGTCCCTACAATGACGCAAGAGCAGAAGCAAATGTTGCGCCTGCAGATTATGGCGTTCAAGCATCTGACTAAAAATCTATCTCTGCCAGCCAACATTCGAGCTCAGCTGTTCCCACACAAGAAAGAGGCAGCATCAATTCCTTCTGCGATAGATACCACATCGGCAACCACTGCCGTGGCCGGACAAGAGGTCGCTACAGCTTCATCTACTCGCGATGCATCGCAAAAGATCAAGCGCTTCGAAACATTCACAGATCCTTATACTCTCATGAAGGCGCAAATAGGTTACGATCAGCATGGCTACCGGAGCATGAGACCTCAGATTCCTAGCATCATCCCTCTTGGCGTGGATGTGAATAGGCTGATGGAAGAGCGGGAAACGATCATGTACAATCGCTTACAGTCGAGACGAGCTGAGTTGGAGGACATGTATGCAAACATTGCATCTTGGAGCTCGACAAATCCTGGACAACTTGACGACACTATCAAGCGGAGGGCTCTTATCGAGTACAAGAAGTTGTGCCTTCTTGAGAAGCAGCGTGCCATTCGGAAACAGCTCAGCCGCGAAATGCTCAACTCGGACAATCTCGCCATGACTGCCAATCGTGCCATCCACCGGCGCGTCAAAAAGCAGAGCTTACGCGAAGCTCGTATCACGGAGAAGTTGGAGAAGCAACAGCGCGATGCGCGCGAGACCAAGGAGAAGAAGAAGCACAACGACTTCCTCCAATCCATCACAAGTCAGGCCTCGAAGATGAAACTTGCTGCTCAAGCCCAGCAGCAGCGCTATCAAAAGTTGGGTCGCGCAATCATTATGCAACATAATCATCTCGAGAAGGAAGAAGTCAAGCGCGTAGAGCGAACTGCCAAACAACGTCTCCAGGCTTTGAAAGCAAACGACGAGGAGACATATCTCAAGCTGCTCGGGCAGGCCAAGGATACTCGTATCACTCACTTGTTGAAGCAGACCGATGGTTTCTTGAATCAATTGGCTGCGTCCGTCAAAGCACAGCAAGCGACTGCAAACCGCCGGTATGGAGATCGCGATGTTGTTGCCGAAGAGTCCGAAGAAGAAGAGATGGACTCCGACGAGGAAGGCGGCCCGAGGAAACCTGCAATTGATTACTACGAGGTCGCTCATCGTAACAAGGAAGAAGTCACTCAACAGTCTTCTAACCTGGTTGGTGGAACACTCAAGGAGTATCAAATTAAGGGTCTGCAGTGGATGATATCGCTCTACAACAACAACCTAAACGGTATTCTCGCTGACGAAATGGGTCTTGGAAAAACTATCCAGACCATCTCTTTGATTACTTACCTCATTGAGAAGAAGAAGGAGCCAGGTCCTTTCTTGGTTATCGTCCCACTGAGTACGCTCACCAATTGGAACAACGAGTTCGAGAAGTGGGCACCTAGTGTGCAGAAGATTGTTTACAAGGGCCCACCCAATCAACGTAAACAGCATCAGCAACAGATTCGTTGGGGACAATTCCAAGTCCTGCTCACCACATACGAATTCATCATCAAGGATCGTCCAATTCTCAGCAAGATCAAGTGGTTGCATATGATTGTTGACGAAGGTCATCGTATGAAGAATGCCGGTTCCAAATTAAGCAGCACAATCACACAATACTACACCACCCGCTACCGAATCATTCTCACTGGTACTCCGCTCCAGAACAACTTGCCCGAGTTGTGGGCTTTACTCAATTTCGTCTTACCCAACATCTTCAAGTCTGTCAAGTCGTTTGATGAATGGTTTAACACCCCGTTTGCCAACACCGGCGGAGACAACATGTCATTGACCGAAGAAGAACAGATCCTCGTCATTCGTCGTCTTCACAAGGTACTCCGGCCATTCCTGCTACGTCGACTGAAGAAGGATGTCGAAAAGGATCTACCAGACAAGACCGAGCGTGTTGTCAAGTGTCAATTCTCTGCTCTACAAGCCAAGCTGTACAAGCAGCTTGTCAGCCATCAACGCTTGGTGGTCAGCGATGGTAAGGGAGGAAAGACTGGTATGCGCGGTTTGAGCAATATGTTGATGCAGCTCCGTAAGCTTTGCAATCATCCATTTGTATTCGAACAGGTCGAAGATCAGATGAACCCTACCCGTGTCAGCAACGATCTGTTGTGGCGTACGGCTGGTAAATTCGAACTTCTCGATCGTATTCTGCCCAAATTTCAAGTCACTGGCCATCGTGTCTTGATGTTCTTCCAGATGACTCAAATTATGAACATCATGGAGGATTTCCTCCGGCTACGAGGAATCAGGTACTTGCGGTTGGACGGTTCCACTAAGTCTGATGATCGATCTGAACTCCTACGACTGTTCAATGCTCCAAATTCGGAATACTTCATCTTTTTGCTTTCTACTCGTGCTGGTGGTCTTGGTCTCAACCTGCAAACTGCCGACACTGTCATCATCTATGACTCCGACTGGAATCCTCATCAGGATTTGCAAGCCCAGGATCGTGCTCATCGGATTGGTCAGAAGAACGAAGTGCGCATTCTTCGTCTCATCACATCCAATTCGGTCGAAGAGAAGATTCTTGAGCGCGCCAATTTCAAGCTCGACATGGATGGCAAGGTTATCCAAGCTGGTAAATTCGACAATAAATCTACCGAAAAGGAACGAGATGCCATGTTGAGGATCATGTTGGAAGCTGCCGAGTCAGTCGAAACTGTCGCTGAGGAGGAGCAGGACGATGAGGATCTCAATATCATCATGCATCGCTCCCCAGAAGAATTGGTCCTCTTTCGCCAAATGGATGAAGATCTTATCAAGAACGGCAAATACGGTCCAAACCGCAAATATCCCCGCCTTCTTGGCGAGAGCGAACTCCCCGACATTTACATGAACGAGGACATGCCTGTCGTCGAGGAGATTGATGAACCCGTTGGACGTGGCGCACGCGAACGCACTCGCGTCAAGTACGACGATGGTCTCACGGAAGAGCAATGGCTCGAGGCTGTTGATAACGACGAGGATACCATTGAAGATGCTATTGCGCGCAAAGACGCTCGGAAAGCACGCAAGGTAGCCAAACAAGGTGGGGGTGCTGAGCCCTCTCCTGGTCCTTCTCGCGAGAGCTCCGAGTCTCCTGCTCCCAAGAAGCGCGGTCGCAAGCCCAAGGTTCCAGAGAAGCGCAAAATTGATGAGGTATCACAGAATGGGGATGCTGCACCTCCGCGTAAGCGTGGTCGTCCAGCTCCCGTGCGTGAAACTCTCACACCGGATCAGCGCGAAACACTTCAGGGTATCCTCGATGCTGTCCATGACACTGTTATCGAACTCAAAGACGAGGAAGGCCGCGAATTGATCGAGCCATTCGTTGCGTTGCCGGATAAGCAGGTCTACCCCGACTACTACCAATTCATCAAGAACCCCATCTGCATACAGGATATCCAACGCAAGATCAACAAGAAGGAGTATCAGAGTCTTAAGGCGTTCAGACAGGATATGGGTCTTTTGTGTTCGAATTGTAGGACGTACAATGAGGATGGGAGTAGTTTGTATCAGGATGCTAACCAGATTGAGGTATGTTTTAGCCCAAGTCTGAGGAGGCTCGAAAGAGTTGATGGGGAACTAGGTTAGCTAACTTTGATATTCAGGATTATACCCTTCAGCGATTGAGGGAGGAGACCGCTTCTTTGCCGGAGTGGCAGGATTTTGATGAGGAGTCTTCGATTCAGGATGGAAGGTCTACGGCGCCGATTTCGAGCGTTGGGACGCCGATGGGTGGTAAGTGTTCTTCTCATCCCTAACTTTTTATGGAATATGCTAATTGTAGTTGCTCAAGGCCGCTAGACGCACCCGCAAGTTGATTGATCAATGAAGTCCAAACTATTGGGCATGTCCGGATATGGGTGGAACTAGAGTAGGGAGTGAGTGGAGTTTTATTTGACTTTTTTTCTTGTGCTGCAAGGTAATGGATGGTTTTACTAAGGGTGGTGTTGTGCGCGACTGGGGCGTTCTTGCTCCTGTTTTGGTTGCTTTGCTTTACCTTATTCTTTCTACTATCCTCTCACTGGAGATTGAGATGACAGTCACAAAGAATAGTATGCTTCACTCTCATAGAAATGGGATTTGAAACGTAGATTGATTATTGGCGTCCTTTGCTATTCTGGAAGAGGCAAGGCTTAGGAATAGTTGAATCAAATGGATTACAAATGTGTTCCTCGTTTCTACTGCTTGATATTTCTACTTTCTCTTTTTCTTCTATTCTAGTACCATTCGATGTATCTATCTCTCCCTCTCTCATCCAACATGTCCTGGCAGACCCTACTTCTCTTCAACTCACTTCTTCCTAACAAACGATCCGAGTCCGTATCTGTGTATGCTCCGCAGCATTTTTAAGCCGGTTGGGCGATCTTGCGAGTCACCCCGTCATTACCACCGGTGATGCCGTTTAAGAGTCCGAGAACTGTAGGGCCTACACCTGGGGGTAGATTGGCTTGGAGATCAAGCTAGGGGTGTTTGTTAGTAATGCGAATCTCCGATGGTGAACCGAATGGCCATGGAATGGGAACTTCATTTTAGTTACTGAGGAAGTCTCGCAGCAGTAATTTGTGCCTCCGGAGGCACATGTCGCAATTTGTTTGCCCGTGGCGTCGACGCAGCGGGATATGACTGCTTTGCCTGTAAGAGAAAGTTAGGAGGGATGAAAGTGTTGGATTTTGTGGTGGCCATTGGGTTGGAAATGAGGTATACATATGCTAATGGAAAGTTGGGAACTGGAACGTACAGCCTGTTACCGCCAGAGGGGCGAGAGCGTTCTTGCCTGTGCATGCGCAGAGGGGTTTGAAGGGGAAGGTGCATGTTATTTGGGATGATGTGGTGTCTGTGGTTGGTTTTGCGGTAACTACATTGTAGGTGCTTGCGAGGACGAGGAGGAGAACCTTGGGGTAGTGCATTGCTGATTGTAAAAGGATGGCCGGGTTGGGAAAGAAATTGGTTTGGTAACGTGAGATTCGAGGGAGTAGGGAATATGGAATAGGGACAGACCTGATGTGTAGGGTGATGTTGCTGTTTTATATGTCCTTACGAGTAGTACTCCCAGAGAGATGGTCTAGTGAGCATTTCTTTGTTCATCGCAGGGGGAGCCACTGAAGTCATGTGTAATGCGCCCACACACATACGCAGGAATTCGTACATCTAATGGTAATGCTATGTCTCATCTCGGATGGGAATGCGCCCGTCTAGGGGAACACAGTGTATGTACTTCTCAAATTTTCAGAACGTCTTGCAGACTCTAGGAACATCGAGTACCTAAAATTGTTTCACTATATCAGATCTGGTAGAACGGACCTACCTACATTAAGTAGGAGTCTGTAGGATGATGTTAGAAGTTGTAAGTATCCTTATCCTTTTTTGGAAGCTATTATCATACCTCTATGTCGGAATCCTGGTAAAATACTAAGCAGCTTTGAGAAAACTTGACGGAGTAAGAATATGTGGAACAATTTAAGGAAAACAAGCAAGAAACGTACCCTTCGCCTTTTCGTGATCCACTTGGAAGGGATTCAGGTTACAATTGCAACGTCACTTCGATTTCGTTTTTGCATAATTTTGACGAGTGTAGCTGTTGCCACAGTCTAGAAACTAAAGCAGCTGGCACAAGGCAAATTCTCATACTATAACTTGTACTGACTAATGATCGTTGTTACTCCTTCGCCTCGTCACCTTATCCAACCATTGAATCAGTCATGATCAGACAGGAGTCGCTACCATGCAGTTCAGACCATCATTTCCCCCGGTCACAGCATTGATAGCACCGAGGACTAAGGCGTCAAGACCTTTTGGTAAATTGGCCTTGAGATCGACCTACTCATGCAGGCAGAGGTCAGAGCACCACGATGGGTCTGCTACGTAGGAATGAAAGGAATCACGAGGTGGGCGTTCCGTAGAGACTTCGCGGCAGTAATTTGTAAAACCTGAAGGACAAGTTGCTGTTTGCTTTCCTGCAGCATCGATGTAGTTCTGGGTGGGGTGTGTACCTTTTGTTGAGGGTTGTTAGCTAGATGTTTTAAGAAGGCAGGATGCGCAACGAAGATGAAAAGCAACAACATTAGAGCAAGGCTCAAAGTTTACACTTAGAAACAGCCAATGGGCTCAGACCGTTACCTCCGAATTTACAGAGAGGTTTCATAGGGAAGTTGCAAGTGATTTATGGGTCTGTAGCTGTGGCTAGAACGCAACCAAGGAGAGTAAGAAGGGCAAAATTGAAATGAATTGTTGTGCTTGCGATATGGATATTGTCATAGTGTGGAATAAGTGAGATAGGAAGAGTGATTTGCGAACTCTGAGTTGGTCTAATAAAGCGTGTCCACAAAAGTATATAGACAGAGAGAAGGTGTAATAGACTGTGGCGGTCTGGCATCTACTTTGTGGGTCTTGAGAACGAAAAGAAAGAACCGCAGTTTGGTTGTTGTGAACCCCTTTAGGACAGGCAAACTTCCGCGCAATCTGCTAGCTAGCGAGTCCAAGGTGTAATGATATCGTGATGTACTGTCAGCCGAGTCTTGTCTCCGATCGAATTAGAGAAAGAGCCAACTTGTTGTACATAACGGCTTTCTCCAATGTATGCCTTATGTTGAAGATGAAGAAAAAAGCATACTTGGCCTTTGTGCATTTGAACGAATCTTTACTTTGGCATGAGAAAATAATCGTATATTCTTGTCAGTAGATACCAGCACGTATGACACCTATCATGCAGCCTCCATAGTAGACCATTAGACTACCCAGCGAGTGAGCGATGATGGCCTTGTAGTGGTCCAACCAATGTAACACGGGAATCAGCCTACAAAGTATAGCTAGATGGAACGGTAGTACAGGTGGTGGTAATGAGGTGTACGGTAGCAAGCTGAGAGCGATAATGTTCAACAGCCTCTACGTCAATCGATCTATATTCGAGCCAGTGGGTAAAGAGAGTTCAGGTGGACCTTGCGCTTTCAAACAGATCAGCGACTTGTGACGATGCCGCTGAAGATACTCAAAGCGTGTATAGTGCTTTATCATGAGACCATAATTGAAGACATCGGAGCTGGCAGGAAAACCTGCACCACACCCGTAGAGGACAGAAGGTTGCATGTGGCCTTTGATGAGATTGCCAAAGCAATAGCTGGGGTGATACCCGTATAGCGGTGGTGGTGGATTTCTCTTTCGCGATGAGTGTGGTTGAAAAGCGAGGCTCTGAAGCGAATAGTGTTTGAAGGGCATTTGAATCGTTTTAAGTAATTGAATCTTAATCTAAATATCGATCTTCATATGATTCGTGCACAGATGCAGCTGAGTCGACGAGAACGAGCTGGACGGTGCAGTATGTGAGAATGAGCAGGGGCGCAAGCAGCTAGAGGGTTATTTTACTCCATAGAGATGATATGCTGCAACCCCGCTTGAAAACTGAGGTCATCCATCGTCTGAAACAAAGAAGTACGTGCAGCCACGTGTCGTACAGGCTAGGTTATGCTTTCTTTTGAGATCAGCCGTAGAAGATTGTGCGACTCTTCAAAGTGAGATGCAAAATACGAGTGTGAAGCAACGAAAACGACGGAGAAAAACAAAATAGAGGTTCTGAACTACAATATGTTCCATGACTCCTTGCGAAGAGACAATCATGAAAAGACCTACCATAAGTTTTTCAAGATCTTGAACGCCAGGAAAAGACATGCGAATCATAGCTCCTGGGGTATTTCGAAGGCGCCATCTCTTAATCGTTCCCATACCAAAATCCTCAACTCCAGCCGAAGAATAAAAGAATAGAAAAGCCGTGGTGTACCTCTAAGTCTTAAAAGGGCACATCATCGTCCTCGCCAAACATCCATTTATCTTCGTCCAAACTTGCAAGTTTCGACTGCAAACTCGCTTGTAAGCTCGTCCGCAATTCTGCCCATGGAGAATAATTAGTATCTTCTGGATTGGCAGACAGCTTCTCCAACTCATTTGGTGAGGGCTTTTTGGGGTGTAGACAGAAAACGCATGTTTTATCAAATGCTTGTGATGGGATATTAGCAGAAGCAGGCTGGGTCGCCTTCTCCCTCATTACCAGACTCAAAGGAAATCTAATTTTCCGCTTTTTGGCAGGGGAAGGAGAGGGGAGTTCTTCTTTTTTAAAAGTAGGAGTTGAAGGAGATGGGGGTGGGCTACCATTGGAGTCTATGTGTTGTTGGTGTTTGCGGTAGGATTCTATAAGGCGATTCTCCACTTCTACATATTTTATCAGCCCTTTTTCTACAAGGAATTCCTTACTAGTGATTGAACACCGTACCCTTCTCATCCTTGGCTTCGTCCCTGGGTAATGGCGCCATGTTGGGCACATCTAGACGGAAATTTCCAGTCTCATCGCGGATGATGATATCTTCCGATGAGGCGGAAGCATCTGTATGAACGGTGGATTGCGTAGTGTTCGATGTAGATGTGTTATTTGAATTCATAGGAGGGCGTCTGGATGATGAGTGAAATTGTCGGCGAACTGGTGGAAGAGAACTATTGGTCTGCGAAGGGATCCGGCCTGTCATTCTGTCTGAGGATGTTTGCAAAATAAACAAAGAGAGGTTGTGTGTGTATATTCAGAATCCGGGGGAAGGAGCTTGGACCATAGTTCTTTCTACCCTACCTTAGCAATGACGATCCCAACGCCAAACATTCTTCGATTACTCCTTTTTAGATTTCATCTGCAATTCGATTACGCAGACGGCATTTTACGAGGAGCATGGTAATCATGCACCGATTCGACATTCTGCCAATTGAGAAGTTTTTGACTGGCACAGTATCTTCAATCAAGCGGCCACGAGTAAGTACAACATTTTTCGTTACCCCCTTTAGGTGAACAAAACCCACATTTTGCAAGACGGAGGATATGGAGATACCGAGAGATACATAGCGTCTAGCAATTCGAGGTCGAAGGGAACGGATGGCTATAGAATTAGTTAACTCTGCGTATTGCAAATATCGTATGACGGAGATTTGTTTTCAAACATCCATGAAGGATATTGAATAAGAATTAGGTAAAGGGAGGCTTTTGAATCGCCTGCTTTCGTTGGATGGATGGTCGGAGGCTTCAATTGACCCCGGATTCGCGCGTCTACTGCCTTGCACGACTTTATGTTTCTATCACAAACACCAATAGATAGATAGCGCTTTGCGGTTGTTTTATTGGCTAAAAGTATTGGCTAATGATGTAGGAAATTGCCCACTTCTCTTACGACGAAGATCATCAATTCCTCCTGGATGAATCGTCCTTGAGGTACTACTACACTCCTCCAACAGGCGCAAATCTCTCTGCTGGTTTCGACACATTCCGAAAATTTGATGACAGCCAAGATGAGCACCTTGTTAGCTTACTGGCGACCATCATGGATCTGGAGCAGCGCACTGGTAAGCGGTGTTCTGTAGACTTGGTAACCTGGCGCGGCATGATGACGAAGATTATGTCTTCACCATACGAGAAATTCAATGGCTTCACAATGAATGCTACTCTTTTCCAAGGCACCATATTTATCGAAGAAGATTATACCGCCAAGGTAGCGGAGCGCCGGCAACAGAATCGCCAGCAACAAAGAGGACCAAGCCAAGACATGATGTCCTATTGGGGCTACAAATTCGAGACGCTGTCGCTGATTCCCAAGACTTGGGACGATACTACGAGGGATTACATTGAGGGCAGAGAGCAAGAAATCGTTAGCAACTATGCTCAATACTGCTCTGTAGTACAGACTGGTATTGGATCGAACACTATGATCTTAGGTGGAGAGGTTGATGCTGGTAAGTTTGAGAATATACCATGGAATAAACTGTTCACCACCCTGAGCAGCCCGCAAACTATATCATTATATATAGCACTTCAAGAAAGCATCTGCTAACCCTTTTTCCCTTCAGTATGGGACCAAAAGCCTGATGACCCCGAGCAGCCCATCAATTGGGTCGAGTTGAAGACCTCTCAAGAGATACAGTCCGATCATGATTCACTCAAGTTCGAGCGGAAACTCTGCAAGTTCTGGATTCAATCATTCCTGCTTGGCGTGCCGAAGATTATCGTAGGTTTTCGATCGAGGGACGGCATACTGCAGCGAGTGGAGGAGCTGCATACCCAGCGTATTCCAGGTGAAGTTAAGCGTAAAGGAACTGCTAGCTGGGATGGCAACGTGTGTATCAATTTTTCTTCTTCCTTTCTTGATTGTAAGTGCTCAATACCATCCCTTCCACTGAGCGTAACACTAACAAGCCAAGTCCTGAAGGACACCATCACGAGTGAAGGGGTGTGGAAAATACGGCGACCAGAGAGAATGCCGATCATCGAGGTTTTCAAAGAAGCTAATAGTGGGACTGGAGATATTCTGACAACAGAATTCATGGAATGGCGGAAGCAGCTCTACGCTCGTGAGATAGCGTCTATGTTAGGATAGAGACTAGGCTCGGCTTAGTTGTTGGTACTCCTTTCCCAGAACAAAGCATGACCTAATGATTGGAGTAGAGCTGGCTAACTCACGGTAACAACGCTGCCCGATCTCGGAATCTGGCTCCCCTCTCCTGTCCGGCGCATAAATGATATGATTTTGTGGCCATCCGGTTTACCGTGGACTGGGTTACAGACCTATGCAACGCTGTGTATTAAACCCAGCTGAAGGATCATACGAGCGCCGCCATTCTATCTATCGCGAGTAAGCTGATTCCTCCCTATCTGCAACCCCTCGACCTAACATGCTCGGAGCTACCAACCAAGTGGTGTGCCGGCTTTCGAAACTTGCCATACTGCAATACGGTTCGGCTTCCCTCCCATCAGACGTCTTATGATTTAAGGGCTATATAAACAAGCTGATCTCTCAAGCCGGTTTGCACTTCTAAAATACCCCGAACCATCATACTATCCCGAATACTGCTATTGAAGAAATACATGCATGAAAAGCCGAGTATGACTCGCGGCCAAAACTATGTGGTCAACCATGGAAATAAGACTCGTGGAAAGCAAGGTTATAAATCCTCTTTTGATATTGGCGGCCGGCGTGATGATCAGCATTAGAGCCTTCACCTGACCCCTCAAGGGCAAAAACCAGTGGAGTTGCGGCCCTGATATTGATCCCAAGGGCTTTGAAGCTCGAGACCCTGTTTACACACGCTATCGAGCTCGTCCCGAAGCTTCTATTCTAGAATATGCGGGGAAACGAACGACTTTTTCGAGGCTTCTATTTGAAACTGCAGTTTCGTAGCTCTGGCACATACATATTCCCGGAGAAGATGCATCTCTCTGACACAGCGGGACGATCACACAGATGCAGCTTGTGCAGAGGCTGACTTCTCGACGTCAACTCATTGAGATTGATAGCGATTCCGGTTACCAAAGTTATCGAGATGCGATTGTCGCGCAGATTGGCGAGCAGTTTTTGTGTTGGGTGTGGGATAATCACTCTGTTCGATCGACATTCCAGCATTAATTAAATGCATAAGAGTGGGTGTATTATGCTCGAGGGCATGTGAGAGGCCCTCTGAAAGTGGGCCCAACGCGGTAATGGCCCTTGAGTGGACCTGCTGCATTTAACTCGTTCCCACAGGCCAAATTGCACCTTCTCCAAATTCCGGCTAACTCCACGGTCCGTCTAGATACCGCTCGGTTTCTCCATTCTTCACATGCGCTACGTTGCTGTACTTTCGGTCGTTGTATCCTGATAAAAGACAAGAGGCGGTTCATTGAGCTGCGTCGTGGCGAAGTCATGCGCTATGCGTCCTACAGTATTCACAGGCATCCATGCAGGTACTTTCGGCCAGCACCCTGGATGCGACACATTTCCTACTGACCCTTCTGATTTGCTCTGTGAACACGATGAAATCTGATTGTGAACTGGTGAATGTGACAGATTGTGGAGATCTCAATCCTCTTACACTTGCAGTAGTCGCTACCGCATTGGGCAGTGGAGGAGACGGAGGATTTCCCCATCAAGATCTTAGGTGAACCATGGTTCAATAGAAGCAAGGTACTAGTCATGCTTGACGTGATAGTGTCTAGATGAGTTTAGATTGTTTTAAAAATTGCCTGCAGCACATCGCCAGCCACAGCGTAGCAGACTCGTACATGCTGGTCTAACTGTACCATAGTCGTGTTGACTAGTACTATCATGGTACTTGTGGCTGGCAAACGAGTTGGCTTCCCCGCAACATTCGACGTTGAATGAACGGTACTTGGCAATGCACCTCAACGTACCCGGCCCTAGCCTCTCCTTAGATCTACGTACCAGCCATGCAGGTTTTGACACCCTCTTTTCTCTATGATGAATCTTCTACCCAAGGCTTCCACAATCTTCGTGGTACGAATCTGTTTGCAAGAATAGCCTGGGCTGGCCATGCTGACACAAGCGCCTTACTCGGAAACAGTCCCATCCAACAAACGGCCAGAAGATGTAATTTGTTTGCCGAAGGAAGGAAGAACCTACATCACGGCGTAATCCGCAATCAATCAATGGGGCTGCAATAGCAAAGTTCACCTATTGCCAGTCCTTTGACTTTTGAGAATCTTGTGGAAGCGCGAGGATGACCTGGTTATTAACATTCCGAAATAAGCGCTTGTAAGCTTGATCACAGAGAACAAGTCATTCGTTGAGTCGTTGTCTACCAAGATTCGGAAGGCGAATCGTTCCGGCCTGTCGCCATGTTTTCCTCCAGGATGCAATTTCGTGATTGGTGATGGCGACAGGCAAATGGACGTTTTCTTCAACGCCTACAGGGCTTCTTGCTCGCGGTTGGAGTGACCCGCATCGGTCACTCCCTGCGGACCGTGTGTGATTGGGTTATTCGCCTGGATGGCTTGTGTTTCAGATTTTTGCCCACGACGATCAAACGAGAAGTTAGTGCTTGTTCCTGCTTCTCCTCTGCATATGAAAGCGCAGAAATGTTTCGACCAGCCACATGGTCGTTCAACACCATGGACGATGGTCGCGATCAAGCACAAGCAAGATTTGCCCGATGGAAAGCAACCCATAAGCTTCGTTGCTGGCTCTGGTGGACGAAATTTGGTCTGGAACAAGCCTGTAGCGGCCGTATGCCCAGGGAAGTATTATTTACCATGAAATAACATGGTAGCCCTGTTTGACAGCAGGGCTGAGCAATTGACGATGGTGATGGGAGGCGGAAGCCAATTCGAGGCCCTAGAGAGCGAGGACGACAAGTGTGGCTGCTGCATAATTTTCGCGCACCATCAAGACATGCATCTGACGAACTTGATTTGAGCGAAGGGCTAATTCTTCACTATGAAGGTGCAGCTCAATGACTCTGAGAGATGGTCGCTGCATACACGGTTGAACGAATGCCAGCCACAGGACGAGAGGTGTTCGCAGCTTTAGACCATGTACTCTTCGAGGATGGTATCTATGCAGCTGCAATGCAATGAAAGCTAGAGCGCAATCTCATAAGCTTATGACTCTTTTATTATGATTATCCGTGTGTTGAATTCAAGCATCTGGTTGTACGCCCGCCAAGTTTGTAGACAAGTACAAGGTAGAACCGGCTAAGGCCAACCAGGCCACCAGCGAAAATTATAATAGCTGAGAGACTATGAACTTAAAGAGACGCGGCATAGTAGGCCATCGCGCACGCTGCGAGACATCTGGTTAGGCGTGGAGAGACATTTGTTTTCTAAATTCCATTTTCCATTCCTCTCCAGCTGCTATCTCCACCCTGTTGTGTTTGTAGCCCAGCAGAGCCGCCCACACAGGAAGCGCCCACAGCCAACGAATAAGTCGTTCAGCTTTTTTGTGTTTCACAAGTTGTGCGAGACACATTTTTGCAAGGCCACAGTATTGGAGTCTTTTGCTCGCACAACTTTACCGCCTTGCCGGACTTCGTGAAACGTCTTTTTTAGTTGTCAATTGATGGGTGCAGCATGGTCAACGAGAATAGCATCGCAATCTCCTAAAGAGGAGTAGCAGTGATTTCTCAACTAGACGAATCTGGAATCTACAGTTCCGTCACTTTCCTTTCAAGGTAAAAAGCAGCTGAGCAAGGTGCCAGCCTGGTATACCGGTCAAGTCAGACAAGGTTCGATACGGACCAGTGACAGTGCCTGAACATCATCAGGTATGTTACCACCCATGATCGCTTCTTGAGCTGCTTCGTACCCGTAAGCTAGTTGGGAATTGTCCCTGAACATGCCAGCGCCGCCATCGTTTATCATGTCGAATCTGTGTTTGATCAGAGGAAGCGTTCCCGGCAAATGGCTACGAGTTCCACCACACAGGCACCGTATGGTACAGCGGGCAAAGCAGCAACGGCAAACGGAAGCGAAGTCGAGACAGGCTCTTGGCGGGTGTTACGCTGGAGAGACAGGTTCATGACAAGCGTCAAGCATTATCAACTGTCACGTTTCCCATGCACACACACCATGCCCAATTAGGGAAGACACGAAGTAGAGCGTTGGATACTTCTTTTCTTCTTATACCTCTCCATAATAATTGCTACCCTATAGCAGGTGGCAAGTGTCGATAGTCGATGGGGTGTCAACGATAGAACCAGGAATAATCAACGCTCTACCCCGGAATGATCGAGTATGTGAGCCATTAAGAAGTCTTGTCTGGTCCTTGCCCTCTGTGAACTCGCATGTCTCTTCCTGCACGCTGCCATCGTCTGCTGCCGAGTCGCTGCTTTGGAGGGGTGTCTGGCCAGTCGTCGCGCTTCCATCACCCCTGCCCTTTTTTTCTCGCTGGTGGACCAAGCTTTCCTGAGTGGTCTTTTTTAGGGATTCGAGCGCCCCAAAATTTACGCTAATTTCGTTTCACAGTTCTCCCAAAAGCCCCCTCAGAATCTCTGACACCCGCTTCTGCCAGCGTAAAGGCCGAGCCATCCCCCTTCCCGCAACCTCAGACTTCCGTTTCGTCTCAGGCCATCGCAACCTCACCTCCACACTAAACACCTCCTCTCTTCATACCATTTTTTTTCATTCTCGCTTTACCCTTTGCGGTCGCAACCACCTGCACCGGCTACTCGAGGGCGGGACCCCGATATACTGCATTCTCTCTGTTCTATTAACAACATCCTCAAACCCAACTTGTTGTGGTTTTTCCTTCCTCCTACGCCTCAGCATTCCCAACTTCCCAGAACATCGGCTGGCCCTTGATTCTTGATTCTCGATTCAAGTCGGAGCAC
Organism: Tothia fuscella; assembly: GCA_010583015.1. Classification (NCBI taxonomy): domain Eukaryota; kingdom Fungi; phylum Ascomycota; class Dothideomycetes; order Venturiales; family Cylindrosympodiaceae; genus Tothia; species Tothia fuscella. Next base: position 26,892 of record MU007094.1, on the reverse strand, counting down.
TGTGTCAATTCAAGTCCAAATATCAACCCCTTCACTCTCTGCTCCAAACAGAGTCTCGTCCAAGTCTTGCTGGAGCACAACATGTATTCGAACTCTCATGCCACAATGCCTCCGCCTCAGGCGCGCTCAGTCGCGCCTGAAACTTTTCTTCTAGACCAGGACGCTCAGCAGAGTCTTCCACCAGAGGCTATTGTTGCTCTTCAGCAGGTTGACAATTGTAAGTGCTTTCGTGAGGTTTTCGCTGTGCTTTTGCAGACAATTCCAGCAGCAATCGTACCAACAAAACACCATCACATGATGCATATTTATTTCACAGCAACAAGACCAAGCTAATCGTCAATGCGCCGACAGTAAAATACTTTCTCATCTCCGCACCCGTTGATTGGAGTCCGGATCAATACATTCGACGCTTTTTGTTGCCAACTGGCGAATATGTTTCTTGTGTGCTCTGGTATGTTCTAGCTATACGCGCGCATCAATCGCATTGTCAATGCTAATGCTAATATTTGTATAGGAACAACCTTTTCCACATCTCAGGTACTGACATCGTGCGATGCCTATCCTTCCGCTTCCAGGCCTTTGGCCGTCCGGTGAAGAACTCGAAAAAATTCGAAGAGGGCATCTTTTCCGACCTGCGCAACCTCAAGTCCGGCACCGACGCATCTCTCGAGGAGCCAAAAAGCCCGTTTCTTGATTTCCTGTACAAAAATAATTGCATTCGTACACAGAAAAAGCAAAAAGTGTTTTATTGGTATTCTGTACCGCACGACCGCCTCTTCCTCGATGCATTGGAGCGCGACCTGAAGAGGGAGAAGATGGGTCAAGAGGCGACAACTGTGGCAGTCAGCGAGCCAGCTCTGTCCTTCGAATTCGACTCATCGCAGTCACTGTTCGAACAGCTCACCAAGGCGCAACAGACAAACTCCTCGTCTTTCACTAGTTCTGTGCAATCATTCTCACAGTCGACTCCTCCTTCAATGCGACCGATCGACGCGATGCCAACACCACAGCAGGTAATGCAACAACAGATGCCACCGCAAATGCAGCCCCAGCAGATGCAGCCTCAGCAGATGCAGCAGCAAATGCCACCGCAAGTGCAGGAGCAGATGCATCAACAAATTCATCATTTTCCACAAGAAATGCAACAAATGCCAACTTCAATGGGCGCCGTCCAAAACCCAATCATCGCAAAGAGCCGGGAAAGAGATTTTGTACAATATGACCGAAACGGAATACCACTGTCCCAATTGCACCAACGCGCAAATTCGATGCCAGCATTCATGGAATACTCGCCAGCTCCGTCACTCATGTCACAATATGATGAATACGGCACTGTCAGCAACCCACGCATGTCCTTCGAGCCTCTTACTCCTCCTCAGCACTCGATGGGTCTCAGCGCGGAGCCTACGTACATTGCGAACGAGGACACGGGTCTTTACACTGCCATTCCAGATCTTGGTGTACAAACCAACTTCAATCCACTGATGCAAATGCCGCCATCGAACCTAGTTGGCGCACAGTATCCCGGCGTCTCTCGCGGATTCCCTCCCACCAATGTCTACTCAGTGATTGAAGGATCTCCAACTTACAAGCAAAGGCGACGAAGGTCATCAATGTCTGCAGGAATCAGCAACGCTGTCGCCGCGACCAGCGCCGCAGCTCAGCAAGTTGTGTGTGCTCAACGACCTACCAGCGATTTGCGAAGGTCAATGTCCAGCTCTGTCGCACCTCTGCAAGAGGTAGACGAATCGGAACAGCACTCCCCACAGAGCGTACATAACTATGGATCTGTTCCCCCGCAGCAGAAGAGCGAACCATTCCCTGATCTCTCCCGACACGGCACACCACTAGCTACCGTGGAGGATAGCCCGATACAATCTACCGCATCCCTACTCGGCCAAGACGATTTCCCATCATTCAGCAGCGGTGACTTTGGCGAGACGCCTTTGCAACACAGTGCACTTGCTCGCACCGCAGGTGGCGTTTTCCGCCGTGCTCGCAGCGCTACGATGATGGAGCTAGGACCTTACCCACAAAAGTCCCATTCTTGCCCGATTCCCACTTGTGGCCGATTGTTCAAGAGGTTAGAGCATCTAAAAAGGTACGTAAGCGCTCATGCACGATAATCCCGATTTCAACATGCCGCGCATTGTTCCTGCGTCGGAACCATAATTTCTTCCGCGTGACGGAGACCTTGTGCTGACCTCCGGCGCTTACAGACACGTGCGTACCCATACCCAGGAACGCCCCTACGTATGCCAACTTTGCAACAAGGCCTTCTCACGCTCCGATAATCTTGCTCAGTATGTTTCTATTGCATGTTTCTCATTCGTCACTCTCTCACTGACCGCCACCTTACAGACACAAACGCACACATGAGCAGCAGCAGAATGGCGAGCCAGTCATTGACAACTTTAGCGAGGAGGACTTCGAAAATGACGAGCACAACATTATCGACCTCGAGCAGGACTCTCCTGAATCCGAACATGCTTATCTTGCCGGGCCTATGATGACCACATCATTGTCCGCCGAGTCCATGCACACGCCAATGGGTTCCATGAGCACCGGAGGCAACCACATGAATGGCGCTACGATGAACGGAACGAGCATGGGACCACCTCAGATGGTAGCTGCACACAACTACTGAGTGGTTCTGCATTCACTTCGAACCATCCACTTTCTTGTCCATGTATTTCCTGAGTGTTTCCAATACCGGATCCGACCAAGCCCATTCTGCTTCTTCTTTGCTCTATTCCCCTTAATCATCTTTATCAATATGGTGTGCCACATCGGGGCGATGGTATTACATGGCATCTCGAGTTCCTCCAGCACATTCCACCAGCTTCGGTGCATTTACATCAAACAAATTCTCTATCACGAACCTTGATGACATATCTCTCTTTGTGTCAGCGAAGTCTCTTTCATAAGATACCTCTCGATTCGCCATCGAGGATGAGCACATAAAAGTTTGAACGCCATATCACGAACTTCTATTGGCTTTCCATTTTTATGATCATCCGAAGGGATTCGGACGCTCTCGTAAGGAGCTGAAGAAGTAGATATATTTCTTCCTATATTACTGCATGGGCACGCGAAGGTTTTGTTATATTCTTCATCGGCGGATCTGCTTTGATGTTCTTTTCCTTATCTGGAATTTTTCACTGGAAAACGGATAGAACTGGCTCTCCCACGGAGTTAGCATTCCCTTTATTATTTATCACACTGTGTATAGCTACGATGGAGGTTGCTTATCTGGCCCCCAAGCAAGAGAACAGAGTTGCAAAAAGTACATAAACACCAAATTACATCCTGTCCCTGTTTCCGCCTTTATTCTCGACCTATTCCATTTTGTCCTTCGCCTTTGATCGCTTTTCTCGATTTCCATTTTCGATTATGTCACCATCATGCTCTCGCCATGTCAGCTTGACCTGTGCTCCATTCAGACTTTCCGCGCTTTATGTCAATGCGTTCCTTTTGCTCCATTTTCTCCGAAAGCGTCTGGCTCTTGCTGTCCTGTGCGTTTACTGCGCTGGAGGAGGGGCGGGACCTTAGGACGTCGCGTCTATTACTCTTTCTGAAACACGCTGCCGCGCTTGGTTGGCATGATAGTCCGTACTCTGTGGAGTTGTGGGCTTTGCTTATCCCCGGGCTTCACGGGCCTGGAACTGTGGGGATATATAAGCTAGGTGCGGAGATATTGCTTGTTGCGGTTGTGAAGTGGGATTGAGGTGGAATGGTAAGTGGAGTCGGGATTGACGTCTATGCTAGAGGAAAGGTTTGGCGGGGTTGCAAGTGTAGGCGAGAGGATTCTCCCTGCTTCTCTGCTGTAAGATATTACTGACACGTGCGTAGGTCTTTGTACTCTCAATACCCCACCCCAAAAACACCATTTGATGCTTAGAAGCAGCTTACATGAAGTGTCCTAACATTAAGTCCTGAGAACACCTTTTCGAACCCGCGAATGGCTTTAGCCATACGTCCTTGAATAAGAATCAATTGGGCTTAAACAATCTTCGAGTATGTTTCCGGGCGCTTTGGTGTTCTTGATCGCTCAACCCGGCGGCTTTCATTATGCAACAATTTCTCGTCTAGTTGCACAACCTGATTGTTGCCATGACCGACACCGGCACTTCTTGGAAGTTCTAATTATACATCGTGAATGTGCACCAGTGTGGACATGGTCCTTACAGGAGAGGAAATTTTCGAGCTACCTGTATCAAAATCGGTCAAGAAAGCATATCAATGATCCAATATTAGGTGTAAGTTCGGACACTTTGCGTGGTCCCGTGTTTCTGAACCCTTTAGCATATCGAAATCTACTCGAGTTTTTTTTTTGAAAGCCGGACAAGATGTAGGATCTTAGAGAGGCTAGAACCACACTAGTACGCCGAATTTAGTTGATTATAGAGACCTAGACTAATTATTAACCAATCTAATAGTGTTAGAAGTTGTGGATATACTCAAATACTTTTATTGTAGCTATTTTGAAGACTATAGAAGCTAGGATTCCGGTAACGGCCTATCCGGCTTTCAAAAAACCTGAGGACTATGCCTACTTCATCATATCCACAACTACAACACCCGCAAGAGAACGGTCGAAAAATGGAGCGAAAACAAAACAAAAGAGATCAGACCACACAACTTACGGATTCTGAGATTAATTAGGGCATATCTGAGCTGAATATCAAGGAATGGGATTACTCCCCAGATTTCGGTCCTGAGCTACCAGGAATGGACTGCCGATTTCGTGGTGGTGAAGTAGACGGGTAAAGTAAAGGCGTAAGTTCAACGTACAGTATTCTGGTCGCGAGCCTCTAATCTCAGCAGCTTGAAGCCGAGGGCTGAAAGTATAGAGGCTGCGACTGCGCCATGTATGTGGTAGATGATGGTAAGAATGATAGTTTCTGTTTCCAGTACCCTCTGGAGGACAAGTCAGGAGATAAGCGAGGATTATGGCACCAAAGGGGTCGGCAACCTAACACTCGAAGATCCCCATTGCCCAGAAGACCTTAAGTATAAAGCTTGCGGCGGTCATGTTAATCAGTTATGTAAAGGGTAAGTGCAACGGTTATTTTAAGTCTTATGGCCGCTGATTTCGATCAATTAGAGACTGAAGGATGGAAGTATCAAGACTGCAAGTTCCGCTTATCCAAAGATAGAGAGGCAGAGGCAGGATATTGGAGAAATTTTGTGCTAGACTCTGATGGGGAGAAAGAGCTTATGGACGATTATTGTCGTTGACTGAAGCTACAGGCTCATGGATCTACGATACGCTTGAAGTGATTACGAAGTACACTCTTCACTATAGTCAAGTAGATACATACTTCCGTTGCAATTTCAAATGATTTCCCCGTCTTTGAGTCCCCGGAATTTTTTGAGAGCCGCAATCGTCGATTGATTCTGCGGCACAGCAGACTGGTCATCCATGATATCACTGCTGCCTATAAGATACCAACTTATCTTCGGCATCTTTGAGGATTCTTCTCATCGAATTATTCAAATCAACTACAAAATCTGCTTGACCATTCACTCAGATTTAACCCATTAGAAACGGAACCAAAAATGACTAGTATTTGTGTTCCGGGAAGGCTTTCCAAGATTAGACTGCCGAGATTGTGGTTTAAGAGGTAGACCCTGCTGGGGATGTCCAGCCTGAGGGGTTTTGAAAACTCAAATGTAAAGGTGTATGTTCTAGTACACAGTCTTCTGGTTAGGGACACACTAGTTGGAATAGCTCAAAAACGAAGCATAGAGATACAGAGGTTGCGAATGCACCAGATACGAAGTAGACAGTGAGGAGTATGTAGGATGTGGGGAGTCTCCCAGAGGCCAACCTGAGTTCACTGCACGAGATGGAGGCTGATAACTGAGAATTAGGCTCATATGAGAATGCTTCATGCAGAATTTGCAATGGAAAATACGCTGTTCGATCGAAACAACATCGTCCTTACTTTAATCGGAGGATATAGTTGTGGATACTCGAAGCGCTATAAGTTACGGGCTATAATGTATCATGCAAGATGTGTATGCAAGCCGCTTGAGATGAAGTGGAGCAGACTGGAGCGGTATGTGCGTCATGCCCAACCATGGGCGCTTGGAGAAAAAGGGAAGGAGTTCGGTGCAGGTGGTAATCAAAATGAGTACAGCTACAAATAGACAGAATGAAATGTACCTATCATATGACGATACTTTTGCTATACGAAAACCACAAATGTCAACATCAGTATCTCAGATGAGCTTCTCTTGCCTCTTCGACACTGGGTGTAGCAAACAGCAGATTCCGATACTAATATAAACATTCCACGCAGAAGAAATGACGCAGATGTCTTACTAAAGATTGTGTCATGGAAAAACGATACTACGGTCGAGCTGGTAGCCAACCGGCTAGACAACCGGAACACATGGATATTCGCCCAAAAAATCAGAAGTAAGCTCAGTTCTCCAAACCGCCAGAGCTTCGCATCTAAAGTCCCCACCTGTTGGTTCAAGAACAAACCCACCAACGAGAAATATCCTCGGTTCAAACAAGGTAGATCCACCAAGTCCAAGTTTCCAAAGAGGAAGCAAAATTCCCGACGCTGAGCCCAATGAAATCGCCCAGCTGGCAAAGCGCTCATTGTCCCGTTCACCTCAGAAACCTGCCCTTGGACCACCGACCAGTTATCTGAAACCAAGACCCAATAACTCAAATGATGAGACACCGTTTCGAGCGATAGACGAACCTTCCATACCCAAGGAGGAGAGCCACAAGGGTTCCGAGGAAGCTAGAGATGATCGAGTACAATCACTATCTACGAGTCCGTACAATGCTAGAGAGCTCAGAGAACTGGCCAATAATTTTCCGAATCAATCTGGTATCTCTCCCATTGAGCAGTTCAGTGGACCTCCGAGTCCAACGAAGGCGCAGAAACAGATTGATCTTCTAGGAACGTTCCCCCGAGCTGATAACATGGGAGACAAAGCCGGGAATGAAGGCTGATGTGCAATGTGAATAATGGAGGGATGTAACGAATTTGGCGAGAGAGCAGGGACTGGTGAAGAAGGAATTCTTTGAAAGAAGCATGATGAATGAATTTTGTGATTTGTATTAGCAATCAATGTTGTCCGATCTCAGACCGTGCATGTGGCCTATACGGTGCTTTACTCAACTCAAACAACTCCTGCGATCTAATCACTCACCAATCCACAGTTTGAGCCATGGATAAGGATGAGTGACATGTTTTCCTCTGGCAAACGGCAGTCTTAGTTTCCATAAATCTGAATCTGCAGAGACAAATAATGAGCCAAAGATATAAACATAGAGAGTTAGTCCTACTCACTAACTACATTTCAACCAAGCATGGAGGAGACCGACCTTTCCAACGGCCCACCCGAAAACAAAGAGAACAAACGTCCCCTCTCTCCCATCAAGAAGATAGGCAGCTACGTAAAGTCCAAGTTTGGCACCTCCAAGTCTCCCATCAAGAGTTCGCTCAAGAAGAAAGATGAAACGACCATAGCAGCTAGTACACCTCTCCCGCCATCGCCATTAGCAAAATCAACCAGTGGAATCAACCAAGCCTTGAAGACACAAACCAAAAGGGTGATCCTGGAGAACAGACCCACTATCATTCTTGCGCCGCCACAGGACAGGATTGACGCAGAGCAAGACCCTGTAAAAGCGAGGACTGAGCTTGATGTGCACAGCTCTCATACAGCGAGACCATTCGGGAGACAACCTCCTACAAATCCCTTCATTCGAATGGGTACACCAGCACCCACGAACTTCTTCGGTAAAACCCCGTTCCGCATCAATCCAGTGAAGGACCGTCTCGACGCCGTCGAACGCTTTCTTTATTCTTCAGGACCACGCCCACCCATATCAGAATGGCCTGAGCAAGCAGAAGAGGCATCTAAGAGGACTGCCACAACACCACCAGCAGAAGCACGACCTTCACCATCCAGTGATGGTACCGTGATCTATACGCCAAGGACACGTGGTGACGAAGCGTCATCATCGCCCGAATCCGCTTCTTCGCCGTCAGATGGCGATGACACCATGATTTATTCACCAATACCACCTGTCAGAGGGGTGGGAAGTGCTGTTTTTGACAGGGAGTGGCCTGATGATATTTTTCCTACAGAAAACGGTAAGGACAGAAGTTATGCTGATGTGGTGAAAAGCATGAAAAGGGTAGAATTGGAGGATGGAAATGAGGAAGGGAGGGAGGAAGAGAAGAAGTAATGAAATATCGATATAGTTCGGAGGAATTTCATCCGACTGCCATGTTCGAACATGTGGTCGTCTGATTCTGTAAACAGCTTCATCAGAGTTAATGATTGCTCCTCAAGCCTGTTGCGCTATGCGTGCCCCTTTTCCGTCCATCGTGTATGCCAATCCGTCATTAATATTACATTTATACTAACAATGTTGGCGGTCATTCAAAACGGCCTGGTATCCGATAGTCTTCCGTACTTTGATTCCTCGCATGGCCCTGGACGGGTAGTCGCCTCCGCACCGCAGGGTCGAGATTTTGTTGTTGCTGTCTCTGCTGTCTCTGCTGTTGTAATCGTAAGCGTTCCTCCCGTTCACTCCTACTCTCAGCGGCTCGCATCCTCGCGCCCTCAGCCGCCATTCTAGCATCCAAACTATCATCTTGAGCAACTTCACTCATACTACTTCTCCTCTGCCTGTCTCTGTCTCTTTCTCTATGATCAGCTACTACATCGAGTTTTACACCTTCCCTAGACCCCATCGCTCCTTCCCTAGATCCCATCGCTCCTTCCCTGAATCCCATCGCTCCTTCCTTAGATCCCATGCCCTCTCTAGACCCATCAGCAGAAGTGCCATCAAGACTCCCTTCCTCGTCACCGCCTCTTGTATTCTTCTTGCGTGGCCATAAAGATGGAAGAACTATCTGTTGCACGCGTGGCTCTACGCATCGTTCATCGAGCCAGGCGTGTATACGTGCTTCGACCAATTGTGCTATTTTGGGTACATCTTGTAAGCGAGAGCGTGATCCTACTAGAGATCGGACGGAAAGGTCTAGACGATAGTCTGGGAGGAATGAGAATGCTAACGAGGTGGGCAGGCGGGTTGTTGAGTCTGAGGGTTCAGTGTTTGGTGCTTCTGCCGGAATGAAGGATAGGGAGAGCTATAGCGATCTTTTCATTAGTACGCGTAACACTTGAATAATGAAACAGACGAAAAGAATGAATTGAAAATTACCGTTCCCGAGAACCTTACGACACTCACAGCCAAGGCAACTGGCAGCACCGCAGCCATTGGTTTCGGATAATTCAGCACCAGCTTCGTCTCCACTCCGAGCGTGATGGCATCACTCAAATCAACATCCAGCTTGGCCTGTAACCTCTGTCCCTCTCCACTATTGACGCCTTCTCCTTCCTCCACAGGAATTATCCTGCAATTACTGAATATAGGATACTCTTCCCCTAGACCGATCTCGGTAACTTTGACCTCACCCAGAAAGTCCGGCCTTTGAGGTCCATTCAAAACACTATTTAATGTTTTTAGAATGGCATCGTCGTCCTGGGCGTCTGCTCGCAATTGAGCGATTGTTTGTGCTACAAGAACATTAAACCAATCTAATGATTCTGGCTGACGACCTGAGACATTGTAATACGTCTTCGCAAGTATGGAAGCTGTTGTTATGACTGGTGCTGGTCTTAGAGTGGAGGATTTCTTATGGCGTAAAAGAGATGTACTGCTAGTCGGTCTTAGGAATGGTTGATTGGATAAGCGGCGGGAGCGATAGGTGTGCGGTATTAAAGGTGTTTCCCCGAATATAAAGAATTTGATAAAGGCGAAGATTAGCAAGGCGAGGGAGAATTGGCCAAGAAAGAAGGCAACCAAGGAATTCATTCTTGTGGAGCGTGTATAGAAGTGGGTGGAGAAAGTCGGGGAGGAGCTTATTATAGAGGAGCTCGGAGGATGTAATTCAAATGTAGAGGAGTCAGATGAGCCATGGAGACAGTTGAAATTTTAGTGTTTGCATTGGGTCATGTTCAAATGCGATAGGGTTGAAAATAATTGACACAGCAGGAAGTCAATGGACCTCGAGTCAGTTGAAGCTTTTTCAGCCCTACGATCCGCCCCACTTTTACCACGCTTCGATTTTCTTATGAAGACGTCCAGACCCCACTTGAAACATCAGCAAGAAAGTCACAACGTAGCCAAGCTCTCAATTTTGTTTCCCAATGAGTCAGCATAATCCGGATCAACCTCACAGTCGGTCTCAAGAAGCTTTAGATGCGGTTCCGGATGGCACCTAGGGACGGCATTTGTAGGGGGGAGGGGGAGTGGTGCCCCACACGATCTCATGGGTTCCATGGAAGCACGTAAGAAGCACCGATATAGGACCATTTGTTTATAGGACGCGAGACATCCTTTTGTTGTCATTGTTATTATAATTATCTGCTTTAAAACATAACTGCATCAAGCGATACCATCATGCCAGCATTTAAGAGTATGCATATCCCAATCTTCAAGGCCAACCATTCTGATCTGTAACAGGACTTGTCCGTTTTGTTCCACGGTCTGATTCGAGTAAAATACTGATCGGCCAACCTAAAAATGATGGAGTAGACGTTGGAAGGGCACTTTACAAAGGGGAGGAAGTTCAAGTCAGTGTCTTCAGTGGCTCATCGATGCTTTCCGCGGGCAAGGATACTGGCAAAACTGAAACAATTGAGCGTGTTTTGTCTCCTCCTGCTCCTGAAGAAGTGGGAACAATACGATGCATCGGCCTCAATGTAAGGAGTATTTCGATTATCCAAATCAAGCACAACATAACTCAAATGAAAGATAGTACAAATTACACGCCGCAGAAGCTAACATGGACATCCCAACGGTTCCTACACTATTCCTGTATGACGAACGCATTCATGAAAATTATATTGAACAAAAGGTTGACCATAAACAGGAAACCAAGCACAGCACTTGCGTCGCCATGGCCAGCACCAGTCATTCTCCCGAAATCGACGCAAAAAGACGATTGTGGCGACTACGAGTCCGAACTGGCAGTAATACTTAGCAAAACCGCCAAGAACGTCTCAGTAGAAGATGCGCTCGACTATGTCCTTGGCTATACCGCTTGTGACGATGTGTCGAGCAGAACGAGTCAATTGAGCCAGAGCCAGTGGTGTTTTTCTAAGGGGTTTGATACTGCGTGTCCGATTGGTATATTCGCTATACATCCAAATGGAAAGAATACTGCCTGACCTGCCTACCAGGACCTACCCTAGTTTCCCCATCCGTCATTCCCGACGTCGGCAAGCTCAAGCTACGCGGCTTGAAAAACGGAGAAGTACTACAAGAGAGCGGGATTGAGTAAGTGCTTCCAACTCCCCCAACTGGATGCCATGACGCTTTACTAAAGTAATCCATAGCGACTTGATCTTCAGCATCCCTAAAATTATCAGCTTCGTATCGCAAGGCACTACTCTTCCTGCAGGCACTGCCATCGTTACTGGAACTCCAGCTGGTGTGGGTCTCATGCGAAATCCAAAGGTTTCGCTCAGGGCTGGTGATGAGTTCGCCGTGGAGATTTTGCCACATATTGGAACACTGATTAATAAGTTTGAGAATGAATAGCGATAGAGTTGTACGTGCAATTTAATGATTTCTCTTTTGTTGTATCTTAGCCTTTGCAGCCCCAAATAAGTGTACCATGTCAGTCTCAAGAATTCTGCCAAGGGAGTCAAGTTTCTTGGGAAGGACTCACCTATTGAGATCGCCCACGTCTTCACTCATTGACAAATCCGCAGCAAATCCAAACACAAGCATTCCAAGCACTAGATTAGCTTTGGTCAAGTCAAATTATGTTGATTTTGTATTTAAACAATTTCCAGAATCTACATATCCTCACGAATCTACGTGACTCTTTCGAAGGGCGAATCCATAATCTCCTCCATTCGGCGTCCTAACAATCGTATGTGTATGAAATTTGGCCGGCTCTTTATTTGTCAGAAACACCCCAGAATGATGATCAAACTGCGTTATAATGACAGGACTCTGAATTCGGAAATAGTACGAGTCATTATCACCGTACCCTCCAATCCAGCAGAAATAAGTACTATCGAAGTGGCTGCGCATCTGCTCAAGGCGAATCTGGCGTGCGGAGTATGGGAGGTAGAGTACAAATTGTCCGGCTATGTCAAGGACAAGCTGTTTTTGTTTCTCGGTGAAGCTACTCACGCACACACCTTCGTATGGGACAATTCGGTTGTCGCGGAACGCACCACAGAGGTGACGCTGATCGTCTGGGTTCCATCGGTCTTTAACTAGATCCCCCGTTGAGTTCATCGCTGGATCGTACATGTCTTTTAAGACTACAGCTTTTTTCTGCTCATCTGTGGGGAGACTCTGCATGAGTTCAAACCGAGAATGCCTTCTGTGTGGAGGATTGCTGTGCCGGCCCATTCGCCTTCGTCGATGATGTTCGGTTCGGCCCCAGTAAAAGTCGGTGATATTACAATTTACATGCCCACAAGTAAGACGTTCAGACAAAAATGATGACCTTACAGTGAGAAGCCCCATGGTTCGGTCGTAGAAGGTGTTCCGAAAAGAAGGAAGTTGTACGAGTACTTGTTCATAACTTTGAGTACGTTGCAAATGTCGCCTTGGAAATGATTGATCCTCATTGCGGCGATTGCTTTGTCGTATCCTTGGGGTGAAAATGCGGCTTTGAGGACATCGAGTATGGACAGAGCCTTATCTTCGCTAATGTCTTCAAGTCGTAAACCGAATGGCCGAAGTAAAAATTCTGGATTTGACCAAGCCCGCCATTCCCGTGCGTCGATTGGGTATTGGACTTTCTGCTTTTCCTCTGGCGAAAGCTTATCGAGGACTTTTTCTACCGCACCAACTATTGACTTGATATCAACACCTTCATCTTGCTTTTCGAATAAGCTGGGTATGATATTTCCTAGACCAATTAGCCGCACGATCTTGGCTGGGAATAGATGTTTATTTACCATCAGTGGTCACTCCTTTGAATGGTTCTCTATAAAGCTCTTTCCAGACTTCCGACAAGTTGTAGATGCATGAAGGAGCTTTCGTCTTTTGAAAAGCCTCTGCGTACTGATAGGCATCCTGTTCCTTGGCGGTTGTAAATCGTGGTATGCTGAGATCTGGCAAATATTGGCGGAACTCGGAAGACGCTTTCAAATCTGTAGCTTTAGAAATCATCGTTGATGTTGGTTGACCTTGGAATCGATATGTTAGACTTACTCAAACGAAGACTGGTCGCTTTATTAATAACCTAAACAAGCCATTTATGAGATGGTTACGGATGTTCCGTGGACGATGCCGGAAGAGGATGCCGTCGTCCCGGGGCCCACACCCGAAAGGGGTTAAGTAAGGGTCATGCCCGAGCCATCTCCACACTCCCCACAAACCCGATGTGAAGACAGCGATGTTTTGTTGTTATTTCTATAGAAGCTGCACCGAAGACGATCAGGTCGCAAAACTCATCAACGACCTAATTGGGGAATAAGTATGCTTCGAGTTTCGGCTCAAGGTACTATCGTCGGCAAATTTTCCTTTTCTCAGCCGCGTGGACAATAATCGCAACGTCAGTTTGAAACTCAGGTACAGGATTGTGCCTTTGCACCTTGCACTTCACATCTAGCATTGGTGGCACGAATCTCCGTTGGGGGCATCGATTCCTTATCCATTGAATGAGACGAATTCTCAGTCTCCGGGATCGTAGATCGAAAATATTCAATTACAGAACATCGACATTGAGATATTCGTCTTTCATCTCCCACCATACTTCCCTGAGCGTTTACTATTTACATCTCAGGCATTCAAGTGGGGTTAGATTTCATGAGCATCAGAAGCGCACCATATTCACAGATGGCTTGATTGACGAGGATATCAAACTCAGCTCTCGAAGTACTGTTAAAACACCCTCTTCTAACTATTCCATTCCGCACCCAATCCTGGACCGGTTAACATCATTAATTCCTCTCAAGATACTAATTCTGAGAGAACAATTATGAATTCCCACAGACTATCTACAGTCCCGCGAAGGGATAACAGTTGCTGACTACCGCCGGGAGAGTCGATCGTGCTAGCAGATCTTTTCAACTACACCAACGGACGATTCCTTACCAATGAAGAACTCTGCCTTAAACGTCGCTTCGTTGAATCCGACGTCAGAAAGCTTTGTGAGGTCATCTTGGAATTAACCTCAAACGGGGCTGCAAGATCCCCAGTCATTTCCATCGACAAGTTAGAAGGGGGTTTCTCCAAGGTCCTTGTCATCAAACAAGCTGATGGCACGGAAGTAACTGCAAAGATTCCCACCCCCTTTGCTGGCCCTCCATGTTTGACAACAGAATCGGAGGTGGCCGTTCTGCGGTTCGGTATGTATTATGTTCCATTACCCTAACACAACTGGCCTCTTTCTTAAATATGCACATAGTCAAATCAAAGACAAGCATTCCAGTTCCAGGGGTGCTAGCATGGAGCTCAAATCCGAATAACCCCGTTGGCGCTGAGTACATCATAATGGAGCTCCGGGAATCCAGCTTTTCCACAGATGGGGTTCTCTCGACCGACCAGACCGGTTCAGTCTTATCAAGCAACTTACAAAGCTAGAGGCTGAGTTGACGGCTTTGGTCTTACCTTCAAACGGACATTTGTACCTGAGATCGTCATTACCAGCAGGATTTCCATCTCTCAACGTTGATCTTTCGATTAATTCAGATTATCATTACTGCCTTGGGCCTTCGTGTGACCGGACCTGGTCGTCCCAGAATGAACGGTCAAACTCTAGCCTGAACAGAGGCCTTGTAAGACATTTTCGATGTCAATGCTCATCATACACTAAACGAAGCAGGGACTTCGGCAGCTGCCTACGGTATTGCACTCGCAGAACGTGAAGTATACCGTATAGAAGCAGCATCGGATGTACGGCCTACCGAATTCGGGACACCTAACAATGCTGATGATATCCAACTTCTACGAACGACCATTAAACTCATACAACATATCCAAAGCAGCTCGATCCTACAGACCTCTATAGAACCAACAATATGGCACACCGACCTCCACCTAGGCAATATTTTCGTTTCGGAAGATTCCCCACCAAAGATTGTATCCCTAATCGACTGGCAGTCCATACCAATATCTCCACCTTTCCTCCAAGCGCGATGGCCGGTCTTCCTTGATCCACCTGATGATTATCCTGAAGGCTTAGGGAAGCCACAACTACCAGACAATTACAACAATCTGGACGATGAGGAGAAGAAACTCGCAGATTTCAAATTAAGCGAAATCAATCAGTCAAAAGGTTATGAGATTAGTACATTCTTAAGCAATAAGCGAGCACATCGCGCAATGACCTTGCCCCGCGTATTCAAAGAATTATTCATCCGCACTGGTGAAGCATACGAAGAAGGAACCATTGCTCTCCGGGAATGTCTCTTAGAAATCCGCTCCAACTGGACGGAATTGGGTTTCAATGGAACCTGTGTGTACTCGTTTACAGACGCGGAGATTGAGCGACACAAACAGCAATTTTCGGAATATCTAGAGTGGCATGGTTTGCGCAAGGTGCTAAGGGATGCTTTATGCACTGATGCTGAAGGCTGGGTTTCACCGGAATTAGACTTTGAGGCGATCAAACGGAGCAATCGGGAGTTGTTTGAAGTTTTTGTGGAGAAGTATGATGGATTGAAGACGAGGGAAGAGTGTCTGCGGATTTGGCCGTATGCGGAGGCGTTATGAGGGTGTAGTTGATGAAATAGGATGTAGGGTTTGGGTTTTGGCTACTTTCGTAAAGTGGATATTGTACCATACTTGTCTGATTGAGTCACATAACTCCCCTCCATATGGCTTCGCGTGCTCCAGATTGGATTGAAGTGTCTGCCAATTGATCAATGTACTTGTCCAACAATCCGGAGATAGAAAAGGACGGAAGCGGAAGCGGAAGCCTTCCCAGCCTTACGGAGGATGGACGATCTGCCCCACATTTCCTTATTCGTACCTCCATCTTCAATTAACTCTACCCGCTCGTTTCCAGTCCGCAACACAGCATACCAACCATGGAAGAGGGAGAGGATGATTCTCTTTCTCCCAATGCCGCATCCAAGATATCAAATCTGCGACTCCCAGCAACGTGCGATCCACCCAGTGATTCCAACCCACCAAAACAAGCAGTATGGATAGTAAGCTCCACCCTATAAGGCCTTTCCCAAGTCCCCAGCCATTGTGTTTCGAGACTGATGGTAGAAACAGATATTCGGGGCAACAGGTCATTTGGGAAGATCTCTTGTAAGAGCAGCGACTGGTCATGGCGATAATGTCACATCTGTTGGGTGGACAGCGGAGCATAATATGGAGGAGATGAGGAGCTGGCAGGAGAATAACTCAATTGGCATGTTGTGCGATATTAGAGTCAGGGAGACGGTCGATGCTGTCATCAAGAAGAGTATCGAGCATTGGGGGAAGATTGATATTATTGCAAAGTAAGTGATAAGTGTATATTCGTCTCATGTTTCATGAACGCTGAACTGACAACCGATAGCTGTACTGGTTACGGTACGCAACTCGTAAATCGTTTTGATAGTTATAACACTGTATCACAAGTCTAATTCCGTAACGATAGGAGTGATAGGGGCCTGCGAAGACCAAGACGACCACGAACTCCGTTCCCAATTCGAAACCAACTTCATGGGTACCCTCAATATCCTTCAGCTCTCCCTCCCCCACTTCCGCTCCCAAAACCACGGCCGGTACCTCATCTTCTCCTCCACTTCCGGCGCCCTCGGCACCCCCGGCCTTGGACCCTTCTGCTCCACCAAATACGCAGTGGAAGGGCTTATCGAGAGTATGCTCTACGAAATAGACGTATACAATATCAAAGCTACACTTGTGGAACCGGGGCATATGCGTCTAGATGAACCGGATAGTAAGAGTTTTGGGATTAAGAAGTATAGTGCCTTCAAGGTTAAGATGGCTAGTGAACCGTATAGAGGGGCTAATGCGCCGGCGGGGCATGCCAGGAGAATGGTGCAGTGGTTGAATGATAGGCAGCCTGTTAGTACGGTGAAGAGTGCTGAAGTGATATGGCAGTTGGCCCATTGTAGTTACCCGCCCTTGAGGTTGTTGTTGGGCAGTTATGCTGTGGAGAGTATTAGGGATAGGTTGAGGAGTATTGTCGAAGAGGTGCGTGATATTATGCCCATTCCAAAGCGATTAATGATGAGTGAGTTAATTTGGTATGATGAATGCATAGATCGAGGGTTGGAAACACCTCTTCTTTCCAATGACAGCACAGGATGAAGCCGAAGCAAAAAAGGAAGCAGAATCCTCCAAGGAGGCCAAACAACACGAAAGTGGTGTAGACTGATCATGTTATCGGCTGTGATATATTCTTGCCTAAGTTCGTCGTGAGCCTGTAAGACTATTATGCCAAGCGTCAGAGTTCCTCTCCTAAATCCTCAAACCGGACCAGCACCATCATGACGGCATGGTCGGCCGGTTGATAAAGGCTGTTCCAAATCTACAACCTGCTGTTGAAGGGCCTGAAGTACATCTTCTGCAGCCTTGGCGGAGTGGGAACCCGTAGGAGATACTCTCGGTCTCCCCGATTTCTCAGCCATTCTACCTGTTGTGCGTTTGGTTTTGGGGATCAAGTTTCTGCTCGGCAGATACTCGTCCGATTCCTCATTCAAGGAGACCTCTGACTCGGCCTCCAACTCCAGCTTCTGGTCCAATTGCTGCTCGGATTCCTGCTCTAGGTTCTCCGTCAACTCTTCTCCTATGGCCTCTGACGCTTCTCCCATGGTTTCTGATGCTTCGCCCACGGCCTCTAACGCTTCCCCCTCGACATCTGACGCCTCTCCCACATTATCCTTAGACGCCTTTGTCACATCGTCCTCCGACGCCATATGTACAAGTACATCTGAATCCTGGAAATCATCGTCATCACGACGAGCAAAATGGGCTCGCAACACATCTTCAACATCATCCCGCTCATCATCATCATCCTCGAATAATTCCATAAACAGCTTTACGGCCTTCTTAACCAATTTGGATCGTGATTCCGAAGTCACTTTCCATGTGCTGGGCGATGACTCCGTAGTCGCGATAGCAACCATGTCGACGAGGAAATCGTTTGTGCGATGGCGGAGATCGATGCATCTACGGGCATTATCTGCTTCAGTTGTTGGATCTGTGTTCGTATGGCAATGAGGTTGGGATGATGTCGTCCGGCGGACTGGATCTGGTGCATTTTCCGGTAAAAAGTTCGATGGACCTGCTGCTCTTCTAATAGGCGCAGTGTTGGAAGCGTCGGAAGTAGTGCGGGGTGATTTAATAGGACAGTTCCATTCCGAAGCCATGGTTAAGTTGTGGGAATCAATTTTCGCTGCTTTTGATACGGGCAAGGAAGCTGCTACTACGACGATGCACTCTTTTTATACCTCAACATAATGAGTTCGACTTTGCTAGGTTGTGACACAAAACATGGTTGTTTGTTTCTACTGGACTGCTGAAAGATTACACGCAGCATATACAAATTCGGGGTTCCCTAGTTCGATACCTCATCGTCCCTTCAAGGGCAAGCAAGACGTGCTTGCTCCTCTCTATCCCAACCCGCGGAACGCACTCCTCAAGATGGCTTCCATAAAAGTCCTCACAATTCTTCCATGCAGGCTTTCCGCCACATCCTTATCTAGTTGTACGATCCTCCGTCGACCATCATGGAATCGGCATTGAATCTGCCTCTCAACACTAGGAGATAGCAGTTGTATCATCATGTCAATGACCCTGGCTTGTAACTCGGCTTTTGTGTGAAGGGAGGTAATCCATCGTGCTTGGCCTGGATTGGCAAGCTGCAAGCTGTGTATAGTATTGCAGAGGAGATGTGTGATGTCTCGACGGAGAGCCTCATATACCGGGGAGGGATTTGATGCCCATCTGTGGTGGGTTGGACTGGACTCATAGGGCCTTGAATTGCGAAAGATCTCCATCTCGGACGTCTTTGAATGCTACTTGGGGCGGGTTTCTACTTGAGAGGGTGTTTGGTTGCATCTTATCTTCGTAGAAAGATATCTGGTAAAATTTAAGGGTTTTTGGGATTGCAATGGAGGTTCGTCAATCAAGGAAGGGGCTGTATTTTTAATAGAGCTCCTTTCTGGAAGTGCTGTCAAGCAAAGAGTCCTGTAGGTGGACTGTTATTGCTAACATCACTTTATCAAATCACGATGCATTGGGTTTGCTAAAAGCCACCAGGAACCATCTCTTGTAGCTCATGTATATCATACCATTCCGAGTATTCGCAAAATCCGTAAGAAGAAGGGCGACCACTTCAATATAAGCTACACCACCGGCTATGTTCACACACACATCGACAGTACTTACGCGACCTTTACATCAACCTTGTCACAACCAATTACGCTCAAATTCTCACCTACCTTGCACCACTCCACATCTGTCACACAAATTTCGTTTTCTCGCCCACAATCATCACCCCCATCTGTAGATTGTCACAACATTGAGTGATTAGACCAAATCTATCAGATAGTGGGCATGCGGGGATGGACTGGGACATGATGGACTCGACTGCTCCATGAAGCTGAATCCAGTTGTAACGACAGACGAGAGGGATGAGCTAATAACGGCTATGGAAATCTCAATGCACTCCATTAGTCGTGACGCCGTTTCCCATCCCTCCCGCACCCTCGGACCCATTCATCGTGGTCGCACTCCTTGCAGCCCCGTATATCTCGTTATTTCTTCTTCTCTCTTCTTGACTTATCGTTCCCATCACTCTCATCATCATCATCATCCTCATCATCGCTATCATCGTCATAAACATCGCGACCATCATCATTTGAATCTCCATCGGTCATATTATCCGCAGAGACATGTAGGCCATCTTCACCGCCAATGTTAAAGCACCCATACCGTAACATTTGTCTAACCTCCCTGGCTTCACTTTCGTCGTGCACCCACTCTAGGGTGCTATCATTATAGGCTACACTTAGGTTCATGAGAATATGGATCATGTTTCTCTTCAGCTTATTCCGTATTCTCGGTGGAATCCACCATTCTCTTTTTTTGGGCTGTCGCCCGGAAGCAATCACTGCGGCTTCGTGGGTCTCTTGCAGGAGGTCAGTCACCCGTCGTCGGAGTCTGTCGTATGCGTCTGCATTTTGGTAGATGGTCAATGCATTGGGGTCCAGCTGTTCTGCCTTGGCTGCCATGGTGGTTAGAGGGTTGGGTGTGGATTGGTCTTTTTAGAGGACAGAGCTTGTTACATATGTACGCAAATTCGGAGGTGGGTTGAAAATTCATATTAGTAGGTGACAGCATACCAGGTTTGCAATATGGGAAGTCAGAAATGAGCTGTTTGCTGTTGCACATATTTCAGTTACATCTCATCACGAAGTTGTGGAAAACAATCATAACATTCATATCCTACTGCAAACCAAGCACTGCAATCTCACCCGTTCGAGCTAATCTCTATGCTATCTCAGAAAAGTGCACCTGGTGCATCCGTGCCTCCTTCCTCCTCGTCATCCTGTAACTTTGATCGTCTATCCCTCGGAGAAGGGTGCGAATTTCTCGCCCTTCCGAGTCTGGCCCATCATCAATTAGAAAAGTGCTTGACGTGGAGTTTAATGACGATTGATGTGTATACACTGGGGTAAGAGATGAAGTGTTGGTATTGGAAGTTCTAGCAGGACTATTCATACAATCATTAAAGGGATTACTCGAAGGATGCAGTTGAGCTTGTAATCGCCGCTCGCCAGTTGTACTCCATCTATCAACGGGGCTCAGGCCCGCGGACGAACTGCGGCTGGTTGCAGGTATTTGATTCCGTCCACTTGTACTCGTAGGTGAATATAATGCCTCGAGTATTGGTGCTTTTTGCCGTGTGGGAGAGGCGTGGCTTTGGCAAGCGACTCCGAAGGCAGAATATGAAGCAATTGGGAAGTTTCTGGAGGTCTGAGCTGTCTCATTATGTGGTGTTCTCAATGCCTGCATTAAAACTGAGTAGCTTGAACGGAGGTGTCCGAGGTTTTCATGGGCCACAGGAGTAGTTTGTTGAGTCTGCGGTGGTGGCGCTACAGATGAAGCGAGCCTGGAAGTTGAGTTGGACGACCGACTGCTGCTGTGGGTAGCTATCGTGGGCATCTTCGGTAGTAAGGAACCGACGGCTTGGACGAGTATAGTTACGGGGCAAACCTTGAGCTGTAAGACTATCGGACCATTGACCGACGATCGTGCGCCGGTGGTGTCCGTATCAATCCCAGCGTGAGGGGTGTCCTATGTCGAGCCTGTATGTCTTTTTCTAGCTTGGTCTGCTTTGCCTCCTCTTTCTATGCTCCTGTTTTATCTGGCATATAGATACTTCTGTCGGCATAGGTATGTTCATTAAATACTTAATTCTGATGTTTTTCTGCACCGGTCACATTCCATGTGGATTGACGGCCACTTGGTAAGTACTCTTTCATTGGTCGTGCCAATACACCTGCTAACTCGCAAAAGGGGAACAGGCTCATGCTAATTCTTATGACTCGTAACTCCTTTGACCGCAACCGTATGAAACCTTGTAAGGCTAACGATTGTCGATACAAATGCTACTGTTGTGATCGGGAACAGCGCCACGTGAGTGTTCCAGTGGTGAACGTGACCATTTGAGCGGGTTCCTCAGACCCTGCGACTTTCTCTACCTTCATCCAAGATCTGAAGCATGGTGAAGTAGTAGTCAACGTCAAAAACATTCCATCCTTGCGAACCCTTTTCCAATTTACAACATACGCAAATACTACTTCTAATTCTTTTTTCTTCTCATCCTTAGCATTAAAATTAACCACGAACTCGTCTAGGCTGTTCGGTAGCTCAATGCCGCGTACGGGATCAGAGTGTACATTCACCTGAGGACGCGCGCTATTCAAAGTGGACCATGAGCTACTTCCAAATGAAATTGTGGCTTTCTTGATGGGGAGATTATAATCGCGAAGCAAAAATCGAAAGCTGCTTGCGCTAGCCCAATCAGAGGAATGTGCATGGTAGTGGAGTCTGGTCAATTGCTTGAACTGGTTTGCTGGCATACGATTGATGCTTTCGACAAGAGGCCTTAGATCTCCGCAGAAAGGGCCGTATAATCTCCATACTTTGTTACTGACGGAAGCAAAGCAATGGAGCTCAACATTCTTCAAAGCTAATGGACTGGTCTCGAGGTAGATATGTCGGCAAACTCGCAACAATCCGAGAGAGAACGTCGTCGGAGCCATGAAATCGGGATGCCAGAAGGACTGGTTTATTCCAAAGGCATGTGACCTGTTTTCGTGAGGCTGTAGAACAAATTCGAAGATCATGATCCGAAGTTCAGCTGGGAGATTTCCAAATAATGGAGACTGAGTTTGGTGGTGACAGTCCTCGGGTTCCAAGTGTTCTAGGAAGTCGGCGACACAAGAAAAGCGAGATGCTGGAGTGGGTAATGAGTCGAATCTGACGTGTTGATTCGTGTTTGACGTGCTCGGAGTGCTGAGAGTTACTGTAGAATCTTCTGATAAGGTCGCGTTAGCAGCGACGTCTGCAATTTGCCTCGGCCAGATCATTACGAATGATGCCTTAAAGTATTTTCAGGTATTGGAGAAAGGATTATTGTTGTGGTGTTTAGGCAGAAGACAGACGGAAGGAAGTGCCTTTTGAGCTACTCCCAAATTGGAACAGGTGGATCTCTACCCCCGAAACTCTTTTTCAACCAAGTTACAAGGCGTTGCCGTGATTAAATGTTGTATCAAAGACTTGCTCTATTAAGGAGAGGGGTTCCTCGGCTATATATAATCTACAGATACCTAAGGCTATAAGGCCGAGTATATACTAACCTTAAAACTATATTCTCTTCTACTAGATTCTACTAGACTTATTATACTCCTAAATAATTTATTATATATAGACGCGGAAATTATAGTAAGAAGAGTCTCTAGTAGTTATTACTATAAGGTCTAAGCTAATTAGATAAACTAAAAGAGCTAATAGTATTATATTTATTATTATCTAGTATAGTATATATATATATACTGCGGACAACTACGTAAGGCTAGAAGATTTATATTAGATATATCTTATATAGGTAAAGAGATCTAGAGTAGTCTTTAATCTATTAAAGTACGTACTAATATACTAGAGTGTTGACCCTACCTATAATATAACCCCACCTATAACACAAGAAAATTAAATCTCGATATACGATAATACTACGCGACGCGTACGCTTTGTAGGCGCCTTATTAAAACTATCTAATAAATCTTTAGATACCTTATCTTCCTCCTTAGTAGAACTTTTAACTATAACTACCTTATATAGGCGTCTTTATAGCTTCTTTATCTCTACTCGCGCCTCCTCCTCGCGGGCTATACGTAGTATATCTATAGTTGTATAGACTAAAATACTCTCTAATCGTACCCTCTTTTCCTTCCTAGCCTTCTTTCGCTTCTAAAGAAGCCTAGCCTAATTAGATATATACTTTACTTGAATTATAATTATCGTATTTTGTATTTTATAGAGGCGGGTTATATACTCTATATATCGCTTTACTAGCGATATAATTGCGGAGTATTCGTGTAGCGACTCTATAAATCTCTTATTTAATTAAGATAGTTTAATAGCTTCTAGAGGAGAGCTTTATAATAATAAGAGATCGAGTATAGTTATTATATATAGTATAACTAGTTAAGGAGCTAGTATAGGTAAGTCTTTAGGAAGGCTTCTAAGTACTTATATAGGAAGCGTAGGCTATAAGCCGGTACCGCGCTATCTACTAAGTATATTTTCCTTACTTATAGCCTTCTCGCGTGTATATAATAGCTATACGCTATAAACTAAGCTAGGAGATTATATACGTTTTAATAGTATAGAACCGCTTAAACGCCGTAAATACGCCTATATTAAGCGGCTGTAGTATATAAGAATAGTAAGGGGGTATAATTAATAGATTAATCTTATTCTCTATATAGTAGGTAATAAAATTGCCTTAAATATAGCTACTATATCTATCCGCGATAAGTAAACGCTATTAACCTGTAGCCTTCTTATAGGTAAGTAGCTTAAAGACTTTCTTTAGCTATACTAATCTAAGATTATTTAATATCTACCTATTTTTATTTATTATAAAATACTACTCTTAAGGCGATCGTTTATTAAGCTAGCGTGTATTTATATCCTAACTCTTAAATATTAGGAGTAGTACTAGCGCTTCGCCTATGGTACTAATATACTTAATAGTAGTTACCTATTCCTATTTACCCCTAACTACCTTATACTTCTAAGCGTAGTTAAGGTATACAAGTACCTTTATTACCTACTTGTAATAACTAGGAGAATAACGATGAGCAAATAATAGGACAGGACGACACGATAGTAGAAGGCACTACGATAGAAGAATTAGGATAGTGGCTTGACTATATAGAAGTGTTAGATTCTAGAGAGGGGCTAGGGCACTAGATCACGTGACTAGCCAAGACATGAAGCGCAAGGCTAAGAGGTGAAGCGTATACTAAGACGGTACGCTTCTACGGGCGAGGCTGCGCTTCAAGAAGGCAGCCTCGAGTATATAGAGAAGAGCGAGTGAACAGTATCTAGAGCTCTTCGTAGTTACGAACTTTACGAGATTACTACCTTATAGTCTTAATAAAGCTTTTGAAGTTATTTATAACTTGTTTATTAATATTCCTCTTGTACCTAACTATCGCCCCAAACCTACGGCAAGAACTTAACTAAGTTACTTGGATGAGCAACTCTAATTATTAGGTAAGTGACCCAGTAGAAGGTACTAATAAGGGAAATCGTGACACTACTCCTCGCTAATACTAAATCTAGACTTATCTATATTATATATATCCGAAGGGTTATAGTAATACT